>JBBBDQ010000119.1:1155000-1182500 GCA_037127315.1 Ascarosepion bandense | reverse complement strand
CATCATGATATGCTGTTTTTTTTTGTTTTTTTTTTTGTATTTTTTTGGCAGTTGAGTGGAGGTACCTAAATTCGTAATTTCTTTTTTCTGTTTGACTATAACCTCCATCTCATATATGATGAAAATTAACATCGCATTTTCTATAAAAATTACTTAGTTGTATAATTTGTTTTTCGGTGCGTGGTTGAAAGAAGTATGCGTATTTTTTTCTTTCTTTCAAATGTTAGTTCTTACTTTTTGTAAGCGGAGAGGAAATATAGATGTTGTGTCAAGGATAATATTTAGCAAATTAGTTTCTAAAAATCTGTGAGGGTCTTTAATCTGGCTGACAGACATTATTTAAACGAATGTTTACACTGACAGGGACGATGGGATGTCACTGTCTTTTGTTTAACCACACATTTCGACGTAAATCAGGCGCCATGCACAAGACCAAAGAGTTCAATAATGTCATTGTAGTTCATTCTAAGTAACTTGTGAATCTGCAATGGCATACTTTTGGGTTGTAAAAGGAATCAAATTTTCATTTTCTATATTTGAAGGGACACATTCCATTGCTAGAATTTTAATCGACCATTGGCAAGTAAAGCAAAAAACTTTAATCGCCCAAGAAATCTCAAAGGCTATATATATATATATATATATATATTGTAAGACAGTTATGGAACACGTAGGTTTTAAACCCACTGTTCATGCATTTACTTTTATAAAGAGTGCTCGATACAACGTAGAGCTGTATATTGTAATGGTTGTTACAATGGTTTATAAAAGCATAGTATCGCTACACAAAAATCTTCGCGTTTCGAAGCTAGGTTTGCTCCTAAATGAAAAATAAATGGTGAAAACGATTGATTTTTTGTAATATGATATGTAAGGGAATGTGGTGGGAGTTTAGTACGATTTAGTCGGCAGTTTATTGCCATAGTGATACAACCTTGAGTTAGTTTTGGGCAGGTCACATTTTAGTTTTGTCTGGGTAATTCTTATATTGGGATGTAAGTTTTTTTTTAGTAAAGGTAGATACTTTTTATTTTACTACTATCTATGAGTGGATGAAATAAAGTTGCTATTAATGTTGTGTGAGTTTATTTTCTTTTATTTATACGATGTTCGTTTTTTTAATTTTGTGTAGTGATACTATGCTTTTATAAACCATTGTAACAAACATTACTATATATATATATATATATATATATAACATAGTAATGATCCACGTATACTGTCTTAATATGTGTAGGAAAGAATATTCAAAAGTTTTGAATTTAAAAATGTACTTTTTTTGGACAGTATTTGTTTATTTTTATTATTGTATTTATATTTCAGACCGCCCTCGGTCCTTCATCAGAAGCAAGTGATTCTTAAATGTGGATTAGAAACGTATTTCACGATAGCGTCCGAATATTTTTTTTTTTGTGTTTACATCACGTGGATTTAGCCGGCAGTTTCTAGCCATAGTAATAGAGCCTTGCACGAATTTATTTATTTATTATATTTTATTCATTAATTATATTCATATCAATAAAATATATGCCCACATTAATAATATCATTAGCAGTTCAAGTTACCATCTCCTGTGGTGAATAATATTTTATTTGACGTGGGCTGCTTATCTTGAATAATAACAACTTCTCAGGTTTTGAATCATTCCTTGAATTTTGGTGCTGCAGAGTATTTTGGTGTCATTTACTAATATTCGTCTCATGCAGACAATTGTTCTTTGGTCGTTTATAAATCTCATTTTCCAGGAGTCGTTACACATGACGTCACGTTAGATCTTTTCAAACGAAAGCTTCCCAAAAAATACCAAGTTGCAAACAGAGAAATTCTAATTACCGCATAGACATCATATCAATTCTTTACAATGACTGAGAAGTCGAAAATACTTGAATAAAAAAAAAACAAAAAAAAACAAACTATAAACTTTGGACAGTTTATACACATCTTCGAGCACCATACTCAACACTTTACCCCAAAATTTGAAAAATACAATTAAAAATAAAACAGGCTGACTTTATTGTTTTCTAAATCAAACCTGTTTGCATGCATATATATATATATATATATATGATTTAGAAAACAATAAAGTCAGCCTGTTTTATTTTTAATTGTATTTTAATTGTGTGTGTATATATATATATATATATATATATCCAGATAAAGAGGACCTAAGGTTTTACGGTTTTGAGTTCTCTGGCATGCAAATCATTTTCACAACCAACATCCAATATTGCCTGAAGACGAGATTCTATCTGGAAACATAGAAATTTCCGTGACGCAATGTACTTTTAATTCATATATATATATATATATATATATATATATATATATATATATATATTAATTCAGATACTTCAATCCAAGGGAAAAAAGCAGGAAGGTAAATTCCAAAAAACCCGATCCTAATTAATATTAAAAATTTATTTTAATATTAAAAAATGATACAGGAAGAGAGTTCCATGTAATAAAATATTACAGAGCAAATATATATTAAAAAAGGATTAATTCAAAGATGTTGAATGGCCATTTCGATATGAAGATCCCCACGGGGGACGACACATCACCTCAGCAACAGAAAAAACCTTTCAGAAACTGGAGAAAAATTAGTCTACTTTTCCTTTTTAAATAGATTGCAAAGAAATTAAAAAATAAATAATAAAATAAAATAAAAATAAAAATAAAGGGAAAGAAAAAGAAAAAGAAAACGAAAAAGAAAAAGAAAAAGATAGAATAAAATCAAATAAATAAGAAAAGAAAAAAAATTGACATCGTCTGGGTTCGCAAAAAAAAGGGAGAATGTAACTAAAAATTAACAGACAGCCGTGTTAAATCGACGTAAGTTTAAGCAACACGGAAAAAAGGTGGTAAGAGAGATAAAAGAAGGAAGGGATGGAAAAAGAAAGAAACTAAAGAAAAAATTTTTTTTAAATATTACAGACGCTGGACAAATTCAAAAACCTAATTTCCCCAAAACGTTGAAGTATTAGAAAAAGTCCTTTACTTAAAAAGGCATAATTATTAATAAAAGGGAATAAAAAGATATAGGATTTAAAATAAAATTATTTTTTAAAAAATTAGGTCATTTGAAATTAAACTAAATAAAGACAACGCTAGGTAAAAAAAAAAAAAATTAATTACAATTGTTATATACATACCTATAGAAGTACACACATACATACATATATATACACACACAATTCCACGAATAAGAATACATATATACATGCACATACACACACATACATTCAATTTATTACACACTTATATACATATACATGCGCATACACACATATATATGTGTGTACACACCTATATACAAAAAATTCATATACACATAATATACATGTGTACACATACATGCACACATATACACACACACACACACGCACACACACACATATATATATATATATATATATATATATATATATATACATATTCCATATGCACTCACACACATACATATTAATGAATATTATGAAAAGGAGCATTTAAATAGCTAAAAAAAATTTTTCAAAATTACATATAGCCCACATACATAAATACATATATACATATATATACATATATATACAAATATGCACATCCACACACAAACATACACATATACATAAAAAAAAAAATTAAAAAAATTAAAATTAAAATTAAAAAATATTTTTAAAATATTTAAAAAATTATAGAAAAATTTAGAATTTAAAAATTAAAAATTAGAAGTTAAATTTTAAAATTCGCCCTATGGCGGCACTTGTTTATAAATTCCCTCCTAAAGTTCAAAAGTAAGTCCTGATGAGGCTACTTATTTCTATCTTTTTCTTTTTCTTTTTCGTTTTCTTTTTCTTTTTCTTTCCCTTTAGTTTTATTTTTATTTTATTTTATTATTTATTTTTTAATTTCTTTGCAATCTATTTAAAAAGGAAAAGTAGACTAATTTTTCTCCAGTTTCTGAAAGGTTTTTTTCTGTTGCTGAGGTGATGTGTCGTCCCCCGTGGGGATCTTCATATCGAAATGGCCATTCAACATCTTTGAATTAATCCTTTTTTAATATATATATATATATATATATATATATATATATAAAAGTGGATAAAGAACGAAGAAAGTATTAACAACTTTCAAAAAATTAATTTAAAACAGTGCTCAATATAGAAATAGACCTATGAATATTTATTATATGTTATAGTTTAAAACATGTGCAAATTGTAATTTACTACAAAACTGTGCATTTTGTTTTGACATTGAAAACGAAAAAACAGTGAACATTATTAACTACCTGATGAGACATTTTTCACTGCCTTTTTTCGATGTCGAAACACAATGTACACTTTTGTAATAAATTATAATTTGTGCATGTTCTAAAATATAACTTACAATATCTATATATATATAGTTATCCTCAGACAGATCTGTTTCGATGTATCACATCACATCATTACGGTCAGACATCCAATTGCTTTTTACCCAGGATTGAAACCCGACCGAACTGGCGTCAGTCGGCGATTCTACCTCGGATCTATGGGCACTCGGTAGAAGGAGGCAGACTCCTAGCGTGTGATATACATGTATTTATACGCCAGTAGTGAGAGTGTTCTAATTCATTCCTGAATGAACGATGCGTAGATGCTAGAGTAGCTACTGTTTTTCAACAGTTAATATTCAATATATATATATATATATATATATATATATATATATATATATATCAACTCAAAATTATATACAATTTTAATTTGTAACGATATTTAGCGCCAAGGTCATCGTTTGTTTTGTTTGTTTGTTTTTTTGTTTGTTTTTTTTGTTGTTGTTTTCAGTGATTTTACTGATAAAATGCATTTTGACTTTAATTTCACGCAAAAATAAAGACAAAAATTGTCCAACATTTGGATATTTTTTATTATGTTGGTTCTAATCTTTCGGCTCGCATGTGCCATCTTCAGAGAGGTTACAGGGACGTTAACATAAAGACATCCACCATCAAAGATGATTTTATTTTGTGTTGACATAAAAAATTGCTAAGCAACGATAACAGTCAGCAAATAGCAGACGCATTTCGTAAATTTGTAATGCGGTTCTATGACGTCACACCACGTGAGAGACCGAAATGTTAACAAAACCATATGTCTAAATGCAATATAATGTGTTGTGACAAGATTGAAACGGGATTTTATTAAGTGTAGGTTGTTTTGATTTAATGTAGATGGCCTCCAATATCTGAAGTTTTTTTTTACTTTATGTATGAGTGAATATTATTCTTATCGACTAAAATCTGTCTATTATTATCGACATGGTTATGTTTTCCTAAGAAACGTTGTTTAATTAAACTCTGATCAGAAAGGTGATAGGTATGTTTACGGGAGAGCGTGGTTGTAGTAAAACCAATATACGTATTCGGTTTATTATTAGTATCAGAGATACAATCTCTGAACGTGCATGTAAATTGATACATTATATTGGTTTTCGTAGAGGATTTAGTTGTGTGGTTGTAGGGTTATTACAGACTATGAGGTCAATTATTTTAAATTTTTTATATGAGGAGATAATTTAATTATTATTATTTATTGGTTTAACATTTCAACGTATTATGTTTTTGAGTGTTGTTTCATCATGTTTGTAATATACATACATACACACACAGATATATATATATATATATATATATATATATATATATATATATATATATATATATATATATTAGTTATCCACATACAAGCCTGTTTCGTTGTATCACTGCTCATCAGTGTGGTTAGACACAACCACTTGCTTCTGGCCGGGATCGAAAATCGACCGATTTGTTGTCAGTCGGAGTCGCTACCCACTAAGCCATAGGCGCATGGAATTAGAGAATATATATGCATAGCTTATTCTGAAAAGTTATTGCCTCTTACCGTCTCGCCACATCGGTTTCAATTACTCTTCCCATCCCATCCAACAATATTCGACTGCGCTCATATTGGGTAAAACCCGGTTCCTATTACACGGTGTAACCGATCCTTCTTGGTCTACATGGCGCGTATGAATGAATGCAAACAGTCACGAATCAGCTGTTGCCAGCAGTCAATGAACTGCTTAAGAGCACAATACAACCCAACCAGTACTACGTGAATGCACCCAACAACATTATGGAACCACCTGCGCTGTATTGGTTGACAATGGGCGTTCATGACGTCTACGCCACACCTGAAGTCTATAAGCAACCCGAAACAACTAGATTCGTGACTCACTAGAACAAGCCACACGTCCAATCACGTGCGCAAGTTTGGCGCCTTTTCCGGTGTCGTAGTGATAAGAGGTGTTCTACTCCTATATCAGGAAAGAACGCTGAACTGATCTGGTATCTACAGCATTGCGATCACAAAGAATTCTAGCCAAACGTCTCTGCTCTCGATAAATTTTTTTTTCAATTGTATGTCAGACATCACTTTTGCTATACTGATTCTGAATGTTATATCTATTTTGCTTCATCACATCAGGATTTTTGTCTATGGATGACCATATTTGGGGAATTTGTCAAAAAACCCATACTAGCCAAATTTTTTATTTGAGATCTTAGAAAAATCAGCTGGAATAGTCCCCAAATCTATTGTATCTATTGCTTTCAGGATAATGAGGATAGTTCTAGGTGTTGTAAAAGACCCCTTATGTTATTCTTAATTGAATATTTCAAAAGGAAAGTAGTTGATTTGTTGGTAAAATACACAAAAGACGCACAGAGTCCGTATACCATGTTCTCTATAAAGCACAACAACACTTCATTTAGTAAAATGTAATAACCAAACTGTTTGTAGTAGAAATTTGTGCATATTTAAACTTAATAAATTTAAAAGAAACTGTCTTTTTCTTGTTTGTTTTGTTTTTATGGCATATCAACACCTCGGCGAGTCATTTATTGCCAACCATATTTTATTTATTTACTGCTGGTAATACATTTTTCTTTCAACAATTTATTGTGGTTTTTATATAAGTTTTGTGTCTAGTAATACTTTTTTCTTTTCCAGTATCATGATTCATCGGGTTTTTTTTTTTGTTAATTTTTTTAAAGGGCAGGGTCCCCAAGTCCTACCCTTGTTATTTAACCCATAACTGGAGGGAAGGGACGGATTAATACGTTTCTCTAGGGTACCAGTGCTTAAGTGAATGCAGTGTATTCAACTGGAATTCGAACTGGGCTCCCCGATTTCTCGTTCCGAGCCGATATCCACTGCGCCACAACACACATCTAAGTATTACTATACTGTGCAATAGACAGAATAAAACACTATATGTCAAGACTCGTGTTTTCATTGCCAGACGGATTTTGTATTAAGTATTATGGTGTTTTGACGAACTTAACGAATCAGGGTTTGTCATATTCTCAATATAATCATTCGTAATCTTAAAAATGAAATCAATTTTCACCTATTCAGATAAATAATATTTCTCATATTCTGTCATTTGTTTTTGCCTAGTAAATTTGTGTGAGTCGCGATAAGCTGTGTTTATGATTTGAGTTTGAGTTTTGTTTAATAGCATATCAATCTCTGTGGGTTATTTAATGCCAAAAACGTCGAGTTTTAAAGTTTTTTTTTTATGTTCGGTTATAGTGAGAAGGTTGATTTAGTCAGATTTTAATGAAAGTTTTTTGTTTTTATTCATTTTTATTTTCGGAAACTGAAAATGTCTTTTAGTTTTGTATTCAAAAATGTTTTGCTGAGAATCATTTTTTCCTTCGAAAATCTATCATGGTAATAATATTTTCTTCAAAAATGTCTTGTTGGTAATATTTTTTCTTCAAAAATCTACATTTTTTCTATAAAATTCTATTTTTATGTATATATTTCTATAAAAGTCTACTTTTATGTATATATTTCTATAAAAGTGTATTTTTATACTTTCATAGTATCTTGACCCCAGTTTGAGGGTTAACTATTTGCCCATAGCTGGGACCATAACAAGTGCTTCCACTCCGGGTCAGGGTGGACCTGGGAACAACAGCAATTAAAAGGTGGTTCCATGCTCCTCACAATCTCCCAATCAGGACCACTGAAATATGGATCGCGATGTCTGGAAACGCCTGTCATATACCACAGCAGTTATATAAGTCTGAATGTTTCCACGATATCAACTTGCGGTGCCACCAGCTACCTTTATCTTTATAGAGGGTGCGTTTGGTAATTTGCCGCTAATTTATATTTTTAATTTCGAGCATACGTCCTATTTGTTTGTCTATTGCACAGTATAGTAGGGACAGTTGGACACCGTTTTTATGAAAAACGAACATCATGACGCAATTCACTTCACCAGAAACTTGGAAACAGCATGTTGTAAGTCTTGGCATTCGCACCGGAAGATTCAATACAAACAATTCAGAGCACATAGGTGTCAATCTTAGAAGAGTGATAAGGATTCGGGGAGAGTTGTATGTCTAATGGCGATTACGAAAGAGTTTGAAATGATCACGAGTGATGGCAACATTATATTTCCATTTATCATCCCACAAGGCCTTAGACTCAACACGAAGGCCCACAACAAGTGCCTCGAGGGTGGCTGCTGAAAAACCATATGTCTAGCAACGGGACGTTTCACTTTGCCACACAAGCCGGAGAACCAGTCAGCCCTTACATCTTTCCACTTAACTACCCAGTCTGAACCCACTTGATTGTCACATGCGGGGCGCATTTGAGCGAGAGACCAACAAAAACCCCTTGTAACACCAAAGATCAACTGCAGGCAAGCATTCTCCAAATTAAACAAGGAGATCGTCCAGAAGAGTTGCGAAAGACTCTGAAGTCATTTGGAGACCGTGATTTTTTTATGGTGAACATTGATTTTGAGGTAACCTTTCTTAAAATCCTTTGGTTAACTTACAAGCCATAAAATTTGTGATATAAACTGGAGGTCACTTTTGAGAACAAAGTAATTTTAGATTGGTTTTATGGTGTTTTGGTATTGATTGAAGGAAATTTGTGCAGGAGATTTAACAGACTAAAATCACTACCTCTGTAGGTACTTCGTTGGATGTAAGCCTTTACCAGACGATGAGGAAGAAGGGACCAGTACCCTACCGCGCTGAATCAACGAGATTTTGTAGGGGGTATTTGTGAGACGCTTGGGCGATCAAGTCTCTTCGATTCATAATCACTCGGAGGTATTTGCCCCATTAAGCAAATGTAACGGACGTGAGTGAAATTTGAAATCGGCCCTTCAATTATTCACTGCAGGCCGTTATCTATTCCAGCACCCGCATATTGCACGTCTAATTTTACAGCATCTGGTATTTCCAATCGGTCACCCATCTAACTACTGATCAGGGTCAACTTTGGTGACAGTAACTGGTGTTTCAACGTAATATGGCCGTAAAAGAAAATATCTTTAGGTTTAGACATTTTAGCGTATCATTAAACAAAAATAAAATAGAAAAACTATTTGTAAAATTATGTTTTTTTTTTCAAAATGTGTTATATATTATGCGATGCCAAATGGGTCGACAATATGTTCTGTAAATAAGCATCTTATTAGAATCAACTTGTCATCAATATTATCTTCGTGTCCTTTCAGGACGTTGGTGATCATGGCTCCCCACAATTTCCTGTCTTTTGTAGCTCTTAATAAATTTCGCTCGGTGCCCTCACTCCAGAAGCACTACTCCACCATCGTTTCACTCAAGCTCTCTAGATAGGTTGTGCGCTGCTTCAATCTGCCCTGTGAACATCAAATTTTCCAAGCCATCTTTCCTTATTATGTGTCTCTGAATTTTAACAGTCTCTTCCTGGTGTTAAGTATGTCTTTTCCGTGGCTATTATCTGTAGAGCTTCATCGTTGCTCTCATGTTCGGTCCATGGTATTCTCAGCATCCTTCTGTAGGACCACATTTCTGTCTCTTCTTTCTCTGCGAGGAGATTGTCTAGCATTCACTGCCATAAATGAGAACTTATGCTATAAAACAGTTCAGTAGTTTTTCTTTGTTTTCTAACAATACATTAACTTTTGGAAGACATCTTTCACTATCTCTGAGTTAACTCATTTACATAGGATATCAACAAGAGTATAATATTTACAGATCGACACCAAGACATGGAACAGAATACAAGAAACTACACAAGAAAATACGGAGCAAATGCAGACAGGCTAAAGAGAAATGGCTCAACAACAAATGTGCAGAAATAGAAAGATTGAGCAGGACTACTAAAGCAGACATGCATAAAGAAATAAGAGTAGTGACAGGACAAAAAAAAAAAAACTTCTCCTCAACAGGATGTATAAAATTCAAAAGTGGAATGATCTTATTGGAGAAAGAGGAAATACTCCAGTGATGGGAAGAATATATAAAGATCTTTTCCACAACAAGAGACAGCAACAGACAATACACAGATGAGGACCGACCCGAAATATTAAAGTCCGAAGTGGCCAAAACTGAATAGACACAAAGTAGCTGGAACAGACGGCATTGTAACAGAGATGCTGAGAGTCCTGGACGAATTCGGCGTAGAGAAAATTACAGAAATATTAAATTAAATTTATATCAGTGGTCTAATACCGGACGACCTACGCTGGTTTATTTTCATAGCTCTGCCTAAGAAGTCAGGTGCAAACGAGTGCGAACTCCACCGAACAGTCAGTTTGATGCGTCATATAACAAAATTCATTATTGGAGGCTACAATCTGAACAACATAAGGTACGCAGATGATACAGAGCTGATAGCAGCCATGGAAAGGAAAGTACAAAACACCCTCCAGAAGGTAGCTGAAGAGAGTGACAAGAAAGGACTACAAATAACCTGCAAGAAAACCGAATGCATGGTCATCAGCAAAAAGAGCAGCCCAAAATGCCAAATACAGGTGGGGGATACAAAAATCGAGCAAGTACAAAACTTTAAATACCTTTTAACAGAAGACAGCAAGTGCAACACAGAGATCAGAGATGCAAAGGTGAATTGGCATGGCGAAGGACTCATTCCAGAAGCTGATTAGAGTATTAAGAGACAGGAAAATATTGCTAGAAACGAAAAAGAGAGTACTGGATTGCTATGTGATGTCAGTTCTTCAATGCTGAACAATCTTATCGAAGATGAAGGAAAAACTTGAAGAAAGTGTAATGTGGTTCTACAGAAGGATGCTTCGGATATCATGGATCTAATATGTGAGTCATAATGAGCTTTTGGAAAGGATGAAAATTAAAAGGAAATTAATACTGAGCATCAGGAAGAGACAGCTGAAGTTGCTGGGACATACAATGAGGAAGGAGAGCTTGGAGAATTTGATACTCACAGGCCAGATAGAGGGAAAGAGAGACAGAGGAAAACTGCGTGTAACATGTTTGAAGGGCCTGAGCAGGTGGGTGACAGAGCAGGGGTTACGTGGTGTAACAGGAGAGAGCGTGCTAAGAGCCACCAGGGATATGTAGACGTGGAAGAACATGATTGCCTACGTCCTGAAAAGAAAAGGCACATTGAAGAAGATTACCTGTGAGGCAAATGAGGGCTTTCCAACTCCCGTGAGTTAGTAATAATTTTTCTTGTGAGTATCAAATTTACCAAGCCCTATTTCTTCATTATGTGCGTAAGAAATTTTGACTGCTAATGCTAAGTGTAGCTCCTTTTTGTTGAAATTGACACTATAGAAATGGTGTTCGGTCAATCTCAGCATCTTTCTGCATGACACATTTCTGTTGTTTCAAAGCGAAAAAGAAAAATGATTAAACATTAATTGAGAGAAGACTAACTGCAAAATAACAGCTACATATGCAACTTAAACAATGGAGATGCAACCAGACACACGATGGTCAATTGTTTCTGGATATTTGTCACATAATCTGCAACTATTTTTCTGTATGTCTTCCTGGTAATTTCTAACTAGCAGGCATTTGTCCCGTGTAGAAAGAATAAAAACTTCGGTTTCAGCTTTTGTCTTCTTCTTCTTAACAGTATTCTTATTCTTATTCTTATTATTATTATTGTGTCATTTTTCATCATCATTCTATTTCTGCTATGGTCGCATTACCCACCAAGACGTAAGGCAGGTTGTGGTGTGTTGTTATGACTCCATTTGATGTTTTTTTCATATCTCCCTAACATCCCTAGCGTTACTTAGACAAAATTCTCCTTATTATTATTATTATGTCATTTTTCATTATAATTTGATTTCTGCTATGGTCGCACTACCTACTAAGTCTGCAGGAAGATCTAAGGCAGGTCGGGGTGTGTTGTTATGGCTCCATTTTATGTTTTTTTTGGGGTTTTTTTTCATATCTCCTTAACATCCCTAGCGTTACATTGACTAAATACTTCTTAGTGTGTGGGCTGTACTTAACAATATTTTGTATATCTCTTAAGCTGGAATTTCCAGCGATTCTTTCAATGTGTGTGTGTGTGTTTTTTTTTTCTTCCAAGCGCGCCCACTATCACCGATATGATACTTGTTTTCAATTTCCACAATTTTTATATTTCAATTTCCTGGTTTTTATAGTTTTTTTTTTTTTTTTTTTTGTGGTTTTTAACAATATCGTCCAGCCTATTTGCTTCAATATTCCTGTCTGTGTAGAAGGTGTAATCCCATAGAATGGTGGCATCTTCTATTTCTGTAACCGGTGCTGGGCGCTCTTCATACTAGTGTTTCTTTAACTATTTTCCATAGTGTTTACATGTTGTCAAGTGTAAACATTGACCCAGTGACGATTTTTATATTCATTATATTATTATTATGTCATCTTTCATCATATTTCGATTTCTGCTATGGTCGCACGACCAACCAAGTCTGCGGGAAGATCTAAGGCAGGTTGAGGCGTGTTGTTATGGCTCCATTTCATGTTTCTTTCTATCTTCCCCATCATCCCTAGCGTTACATAGACAAAGTTCTCCTTAGTGTGTGGGCTGTACTTAATAAGACAATTTTTTGTATATCTAAGCTGGGGTTTTCAGGGATTCTTTCAATGTGTCATTTGTTCCATTTTTTAGCATTCCAATTATTATTATGAGTATTATTAGTACTACTACTATTACTACTACTACTGCTACTACTACTACTACTATTTTTACTACTACTACTACTACTACTACTACTACTACTACTACTATTATTATTATTATTATTATTAAAAGTGTTTTGTAAGCTTTCACTTGCAGCCTGGTCAAGGGAAGTAATTCTGCTCTAAACTGTTAAAAAAACTGGAGTTATCTTTCTTTGTTAATGTAACGTGTACTTCAAAAACGTTTTAGCGATACTTTTTGAGGTATATTTTGAAATATTCAGAGTCTCAGAAAATTAATTCATGCTTAGGATAATTTAATGAAATTAGGTGAAGCATGTTGAAACTACTTGGTATGAACTGAAAACACTTAGATATTAAAAAAATTTTAGGGTCTTCAATATTTTCTGGGAGTTTGAATATCTCCAAAATGCAAAATAGATTTATTAGGTAAAATTTGAAAATTTCAAGCTTTCAGAAAATTAATTTATCTTTCAGATAAATTAATAACAATTATTATAACATGATGAGAACATTAGTTAACAATAGGAAACGCTTAGATTTTAAAGAATTTTTGGAGATTTCGATACTTTACAGAAGTTTAAAAACTTTAACAAATACGTTGAAAAACTATGCGAAATCAGCTAAAAAGCGATACTTTTTTAGGTATATTTTGAAATATTCAGTCTCAGAAAATTTACTGGAAAATATTTTATTCTTGGACATAACAGTATTTTGCAAGTTGAAATTACTTTTTGATATGCCACTTTTGCTGTTATAAGAAAATAGAAAAAAATGAATGTACAAAAACTGATACATTATAGCAGTTATCCTTGTTACTGTTGTTTCTTTTACATTTTATTGTTACTCCAAACAAACAAAAGAAAAATCTCTGAATATCTGAAAGAGGCCGGCATATATAACAAAATTTAATACCCCAATCTAAATATAAACTAACCTTAAATGATAGCATCCCTTTTAATTATTCTCTAATCTTACCTATTACGAGTTCTATCCCTACACATCTAAATAAACCATTCACAGTAAAAGCCCAGAAAACATTTTGCGGCAGTAAATAACCAGAAAGGTTGATCTGTCGTAAAATCAATTAATCAAGTTACCTAAATGCAAGACCTAAGAGCCACTCAAGATAAAGGGTTACTGAATTAAGTAGTTTTAGGGTGTAAAATGAGGAAGTAAAAAGCACATATTAGAGAATATATAGAATTGATAACAGTTGACCTTGACATGAATAGTTAAGATTGTAAGATTTAGGAAAGCATCCCATCGGGAGAGATTTTTTTTATTTTACAAAGGGAACGTTCTGGATAAGAAATATACTTGCTTTCTTGACGGCTACACCCTCCAGGAATTTAAATGCAATTTCAATACCCATCTCTTATCTTATCTTATCTCTTTATAGAAATATATACATAAAAATATACTTTTATCGAAAAGTATACATATTTTAAGGAAAAATAATACATAGATACATACATACATACATACGCATAAAATCTTTTCAACAAATTACTAGTAAGAACATTTGTACAAATTTTGATACCCTTAACTTTTTCATTGAACCTTAATTACTATTATTAGTTATTAGTCCTGCTCTTCTATTCTTTTAATAAATTTCTATTTTAACATGAAAAATATTTATTTTTATTCTTCCACTTTTCCACGCTAAATTCACACATTCCAACCTGCTACTAACCTTCTGATGATAACAACAGATAATATCTGTAAGCTGTAAGGAGTTCAGTTATGTATGACACAAGGCCGAATTAATAAACATTAACCGCACCCCATAGCTTCACTACCATCTTAACTTATCCCAACCAATCGGTGTCCATTTTCGTTCTGCAGTATCCATGTCTGTAAATCGTTTTCAGCATCATATTCAGAAAGAAGAATAAATAAATTTCAGCGGACCTCAAATGGAATGACTATATCGAATCCATTGCTAAATCCGCTGCTATGAAAGTCGGTTCTCTGTGTAGGGCCTGGAATTTTTTTTCCGTCTAAATCTTTCCTCCACATATATAAATCTACCATCCGCCCGTGCATTGAGTACTGCTGCCATATCTGGTCGGGTGCCCCTGCTATTCTCCTCGGGCTTCTCGATAAGGTTCAGAGGAGGGTCTGTAATGTGATAGATACCGACTTGGCAGACCGCCTGCAGTCTCTCTCCCACCGGCGCGACGTGGCTTCCCTGTGTCTCTTCTATAAATACTTTCACAGCTTCTGCTCCGATGATCTTAGATCACTGGTGCCTCCTAGATATGAATTTGCACGAGATACTAGATTAGCAACTAGATCCCACCCTTTTACAGTGAAACCGATAAAATGCAACCGCAACTTCTACTCCAACAGTTTCTGTCCTCGCACTTCCCGACTGTGGAATTCTCTTCCACACGATTGCTTCCCCGACGGCTACAATCTCCAGGAGTTTAAATGTAAGGTCAACAGACACCTCCTAATACACTAACCTGCTCCCATTCTATCAAACACTCTTCCCATCTGCCCAACCCTCATCCTCGGTATTCTTACTCATCTGTCACCTTCCTCCTAACATTCCCTATGTCTAACCACTCCTTCTCTTTACCTTCCCCTATGTAGCCCCATGCGCAATAGTGGCAGTGGAATGCCTTGCTTGGGGTGAGATGATTAAAAAAAAATAAAATAAAACAAAAATTTGCAATTTACTGTGATTCGATAATGTTTAGTCATAAAATCTATCCTTTGCTATTTGACGAACGTCCGATAATTAAAGTATAAAACAGTTTTGGTTTCTGTTTGCGCCGGTTATTGATATTTAACAAAGGCAAACATCGAAATCCGTCGGTGTTGCTATCGTTATTTTCTGAGTTTAGAAAAGTCTGGTACAAGAACATCGCAGATAATCAAGATCGATATCTTCAAATTGGTTGCTTTAGGCTGGGCGTTCTTGAAACTTACAAGCTGGAATTAGTACGATGCACGGCCGCAAGTCGCGTGAATTTTGTCATAATTAAACACTCTGCGGTATGAGTGAGAGCGTGGTGTAGGGCGTTGGCGGCGCGGAAAGATAGACTGGTATATTGTTACGTGTTATGAATTGTTATAAAAGAAAAGAATGATTGACCAAAACACAGAGCTAAATCACAGGCAAATATTTAATTTACTAAAAACACTAAATAAAATATTTAGAAATATACAATTTTTACATTCAAATAGAAAAAAAAAACAGAGTTTACTACTGGCAGAGTTACGGTTAAATGTTACGAAGGGAAAAAAAGGTGATACGTATCTTTACCCAGTTAAGCTAGCGATGTAGTCTAAGTGCTATACTTTTTAGAAATCCTAAAAAGTGTATATAAAGAATAATTATTAGTTTGGTCAATGAATGAGTCAAAAAATTCTAATTACCAACTTAGTTCCATGAGTTTCTCTTTCAGGTTTTAGTTGGTCGGCAACTTTTAGTAGAGATTCTTTCGGCTGGATATACAAATCCTGAATCATGCCGGAGTTGATAATGTCAGCAAATCCTTTTAACAACTGCCTACTCACTTCCCCAAAACCTATTTTTATAAGGAATAACACCTAATTTGTATATTTCTAGAATCATTTCGAATTATTTAAATTTTCTCGAACATTCTGGCATCTTCCAAGCGTTCTATTTCTAATTTCTCTATTTTTACGACTATTTCATGAATTAAAATTTTTTTGTAGTAACAAGTAGGACTCAATAAAATCTCTTACTATAACTTTTAGACATTATTAATATTATTTTTATATAAATGCATCCACATAACAATATCGATTTTGAATTCCCTCGGCGGCGGTGGTGTGTCTTTCGCACAAATATCATTGAAACAGTATAACCCGAATATAAGAGACCCTGATATATGAGAAAACAGGATATAAGAGAGACTCGGATATAAAAGAGATGGTCTCTGGTCCCAAATTAAAGCCTGTGGTAATGTATATAAAATAGACCAAACCCGGATATAAGATAAACCCGGATATAAGATAATCTTTATCCGGTCACGACAGCTCTCTTATATTAGGGTTACACTGAAACCATCTCTTTTTCTCCAGGCAAAGGTTTAATACCATCGCAGATTAAACTCAGAAATGTTGGTTTCGTTGGCACTCACTCCCCAAGAAGGACAACTTTACACACAACTCTAATAGGTGTTGGTCTACCAACTCCACATCAGTGAAAACATACAGACAAAGAAATCCACAGGGATTAACAACAATAACTACTAACAAAATACGACAGAATAATAAATGATGTAAGATTTCTTCTTACCGTAAATCTTAGTAATATCAGTTTTTTGTTTTTTTTTTTATTAAAATACACCTTAAAGTGCCGAATCCAGGTGCGTCGTCAGTGTTATTGCTCCAACGTCATTAGAAGTTTCGGGTCTCAATAAACAACATTGAGCTCTCCTCCCGTATCATTTTTTTAATATTAAAATTTTTGATCAGGTTCTTGGAATTTAACTTCCTACTTTTTCATTTCGGATTAAAACAATTTAATAATATATATATATATATATATATATATATATATATCAGCAGTGAATTGAGTTCTTTCGGTGACTGGCGTGTGTATACGTCGCTTATATATAACACGATAAAATGTCCTTTCTCTGATTCCATGTGACCATGGCTTAGAGGCTAGCGACTCCGACTGACACCGAATATATATGTTCTTCAATAGGCGACCCAACCGAATATGATCAGTATTCGGCTCGCACCCAGAAAGAAAAAAAAATTGTTACTAGCTTTTGGACGTGCATTATATAAGTTCCCCAGAAAAAAATAATTTATCAAGGCTTCTCTTGGGCTATTCGATGTTATAGATCGGGTATGCTTGGTTGTACTGGTATTCCTACATACGGCCAAGACGGGGTGTCTTTTTGAAGAAAAGAAAGTAAACCAATATATATATATATATATATATATATATATATTGGTTTATTTTCTATATATATATATATACACATTAAGAAATAAAATAAAATAAACCTCTTTATCATATTGGCTCGTCTTACGACTTTCCTTTCTCTTACTCTACTTTTAACTTCTTTATTATGTCTTTTCTTCGGTCTTTCTCTTTTATAACTTTCCTTTTTATTCTTATTTTCTAACTATATCTCACGAGATATTTACAAAAACGTGATTATCATGACAGACTATTTACAAAAGGAAATCTCCATCTCGAATCATTTATAACGCATTTTAGATCCGTCATAAATAATTTGAGATATAAACCAATACTTTAATAAAAATTCTGTTTACCAACTAAAAGACAAAACAATTTACAAAAATGCTTAAAAATAAGTTAATCGAAAAATATTTACATGTTAAATACTAGTTAAAAAAAACCTAACGTGTAAATTTAGTTAAAATTATCATTAAATACAAAATTCCTTAACAGAATAAATTCGTTAAAAACTAAGAGAAATAATATATACTTAAAGATTTGCTAAATATAAATATTTACATATTACATTAAATGAGAATATCTAACTTGTAAATTAGTTAAAATATGTTACTCCTAAAAAAGTTTAACATATTTAAGAGAAGAAAAAGAATAAAAACTAAATAAAGAACCACTGTTTTCTTTTCTTTTCTTTTTTTAAAAGAAAAAGGATCGGTTTCCTCATAGGAAATTGTTAAAGTGTAGCTTCGTAGATTATGTAATGTTCAAATCAGCTCTGTTGCTAAAGGGCTTTGTGGAGGGACGAGTATTAAAGTCAGGTAAAGTAGACTTGATTTATGTTAATACATTTATGCGAATGGACACTGTTTTGTTAGAGCAAGTTATCAAGAAGTTTGAGCTTTTCATTTGAAGAATTTCAAACATCATTACTCTTACTCAGTGTGGCTATTAAGTAAAACTTATGAATTGCTAATTCCTAAGGATGGACGCGAACAGTTGAAACCGCGGTAAGTTTATATATATATATGGGGGGTTGGGTGGGTGTGGATATATATGAGTGGATAAAATGCCAGACTGGAAAAAATTGCTGAAACGTTTCATCTTCCACAAGGACTTCTTTAGACTACATCCTTGTGCAAATTAATTAAAACAAAACGTATGTCTTCCTAAGATCTTTCACACTTTCCCTGACCACGGATACGACATCTCTTCGCGTTGTTTTTCTCTTCCGATTGCATTTTCTATTACGTTTTGAACTGACGAATCCAGTTTGTTTTTTCACCTTGACGATACGACTGACAGTTGAAAGATGGGACCAACAATATCCACGCTCTTTCTGTAAGGCTTGCCAGTGTGTTCGTGCAGTGTTACAGCTTTCGTACGCTTCCTTGAAGTAACGTCCACCGCAGACCACGGTAGTAGGACAACTAATCGACAGTCGAGGCAATAATGCCTGGGCGTGATAAAAATCTGATGCAATCACGGATGGCACAATATTTTTCAAGGCCAAACAAATTTCATCATAAACCCAGTAAATAGGTTCATATTATAGCACATCACCGCAAATGACCTAATCTGAAAAAAAAATCTGTCTCTTTCTTCCTTTCTCTCGTATATATGTAGATATATATACATATATAGAGAGATATGTGCCTGTGTGTGTGCGTGTGTGAGAGAGAGAGAAAAGAGAAAGAGAGTTAGAGAGAGATAGAGATGACACGGGGTAAGACAGAATAACCACTACGCCAGTGTAAAATTAAATTTCAAATACTAAATTAGGCACATATACTACGCTGCTCCTATGTACAGCGGCAAGGAGTTACATTTTTATCAGATGAAAAGCTCACCGATTCCACACTTAAAAGAAACCTGGTTAGAAGTACTAACCCATACATTTATAATTCTTCGAGTTTTGATAGGTATTAAACACACTGCCGCAGTTAGGGTTTGGTTCCAATATCCAGGAGAATTCTAGTGAAGTCACGGCCAGTAGCCTAAACAAGACATATTATTAGGTTGTCCCAAAAGTTCGTAAACACTTGTGAAATTGGTCTATCTGGTCCAGCACAATCGAGACAAGCGATGGGTTCAGAAAGGGCAAGAGACACCGTCGGTTCCAAAACAAGATCGATTCGGCAAGAAAGTCATGTCGTACGTTTGGTGAAACTTTGAAGGTATCGTGCATTTTGAATTGGTTCCGAATGGTCGTGCCATCAGTGCCGAACTTTACAGTCAGCAACTTGAGCGGGTCTACGAAAAGCTGAAGCAAAAGCCGGCTCTGATCAACCGAAACGCGCTTTGATGCATCCGGACAATGCCAAGCCACACACCGCCAGGAAGACCAAAGACAAATTTGAAGAGCTAGACGGCGTTGAGGTTCTGCCACATCCAGCCTACAGTCCTGGCTGTGCTCGCTCAGATTACGGCATTTTCCGCTCAATGCAACACTTTCTGAAGGGCCGCCGATTCGACTCGTTTGATGAAGTCGAGGAAGCGTGTCAAGAATTCTTTGATTCGAAGCCGGTTGAATGGTACTTTGAGCTGATCCGAAAGCTTGCAGATCTATAGCAGAAAGTCTTGAAAAATGATGGTCTTTATTTTGAGCATAAATTTTGTTGTTTTTGCGAGCAAAATTTCAATTTTTTGCAAGTGTTTTCTGGTAACCTTAGATTACTTGGCGAGTAAAATTTCAATTTTTCGAGTGTTTACTATTTAATATTATAACCGCTATGAGGAAGTTATAATAGTTTAAGTGTACTGTGTGAAATTGTAGTAAATCAAAGGTGTGCTAGATTAGAGGTGTCAATACTTTGTGGGGTGGTGACATGCCTGCATAGCTAATCAGTATTTTATTTATTGATTGATTCGTTTTTTACTGCCTATCTATCCATTAAAGGTTGTATAACACAGGACTTATTTTTAGATGGTAAGATTTTTAAACGGTAAGAATTTTAGTGATTTACTGATACTAGTCTTACTAATTAATCCATAGTTGAGGTGAGAAGAGGTGGATTGACACATTTCCCAAGGGTATTTGCGTGTAAGTAAATATAATGAACCAGTGGAAATATGTCAATGATTGGACAAAATTAGATAAAAAACAAACATATAAATCCACACCGCACCATCTGCGATCAAACGGATTAGAAGAGAGAATCGTGCAAACTGTTGAAAACAGAATGGAAATGTGTCTTCAACTAAGATTTATTCCTAGATTTTGGCTAAGCTTTAGGATAATAATACCACATGTTGGAGTTCGAAAAGCCAGTCTGCCCACATGAGTAGACAAATGGTACCCCAATTGACCATGTCATATGCCACTAATAGCAAGATTCATAATACAAAGTGAACAGGACACTAGAAAAAAAATGGAAATGGAATATTAGCGCATGCAAATCAAATTAAAACCAAATACTGACTTGGATCGACACCACTTAACACGAACGTTTTTTTTTTAGTCTAAGTAGAACATCCTCCTTACCAATGGTATCTGAAAGAGAAAAGGATAAGTCGACTCGGTGTACATGACCTGGCTGGGCTAGTGAAATCAAGAAATATAGTTTACCCGAGCATTTGTCTTGCAAATATATATAAAATAGCGAGAGGCTAGCAAGTTTTCGCCTGTGGCAACGGGTTGTATGATGGAAAATAATTCTTCACGCAGTCAGGTACTTTCTAGAGCTGTAGAGATGGATCTTATATACGAGTTCCACTTGAGGTTTGCGCGAGCTTTGCTTACAATTATCTCATTGAGCGTAGACAACCGCTTTTGTAGGGCATGCTAAACTCAGATATACAAATTTACTCATTCTCTCATCTCGCGGTATTTAACTTAGACATACGAGAGTCATTCAATAAATGCCAAAAAGTTCACCTTATTTATTGAATGACCCTCGTAGAAGTCCTTATACCGAAAAATTCACCTAATTTATTGAATGACTCTCGTAGAAGTCCTTATACCGAAAAATTCACCTAATTTATTGAATGACTCTCGTAGAAGTCCTTATACCGAAAAATTCACCTAATTATTGAATGACCCTCGTAGAAGTCCTTATACCGAAAAATTCACCTTATTTATTGAATGACTATCGTATTTTCCTGCTCTACTTCACTTTCTTTTTTCTTCTTTGTCTACTTCATTGAGCCTATTCGTCTAAACTAACTTTCGGAAGATTAGCAGCTTTCAACTCCATAAGAATCTCAGATTTGAACATTAATATATATATATATATATATATATATATATATATATATAAATTCTCCTTCTAATATATAGCAAAAGAAAAGAATAATAACAACAAACACCATTTATTTCTGTCTACATTTCTGGGATGAGTTAGTATTTACAATCACTGGGGTATATGAACTCTATTCCTTGCGGGAAGCCTCGACTGGAAGTCATAAGTTATCTCCCTCTAACCCTGCAAGTTACTAGTTCACCACTACTGTAGTCTGGTTTTGTACATACAATTGTAAGAGTCAAGTCAGGAACTAACCAACATCTATATCCGCTGGGACTTGTGTCCTTAGAGTTGTGAGTCCAATACCAGGCTACAGCAGTGGTGAGCTACTAACTTGCAGGGTTAGATGGAGATAACTTATGGCTTCTAATCGAGGCTTTACGCAAGGGATGACGATGATCTACCCCAGTGATTGTAATAAAGGCTCCGGTTCGAAATTGAAGAAGGCCAGAGCGACAACGGCCGAAACGTCGTACAAATGGCAACAAAGATAAGGACAATAGTTCGAATAATGTAAATGCCGGTTATTTCTATTTTTCTGAAAGATAAATCACAGATTATCGGTTGCCAGACCATCATACTGCCCGCCAAAATGGTACTCAATTGAATAGTTTTAAATAAATCTCCTCAAAATGACCTTTCGTTTTGTTGTTTGTTACGTTATTTATGTGCCGCCATTTTTTTTTTAATAGAATATATTGGCGTTTGATTTATTCGTGTTAGTCATTTTGGTTCATTCGGGTTTATTTCATTAAAACGAAAGAAAGAAAAGAAAAAAAATATGGCGATCCATCATAGAGCCGTTGTTTATATATACACGACCAGTGTTTTAAAAAAATGATGTATTTCATACTATTTTTTAGTATTTATTGCCAAGTCAATAATTGTAAATGAAAATAGAATGGTTCTTTTGTTAATACTGCACAAGAACATGTGCATCAAATGAATTTTTTAATATTTAATAATTACCTATATTGCAGTTTTATCAATGAAAGAATGAAGAAAATTTAAGGTGATTCGGACGAGTTCATCTTTGCTTCCTTGTCTTGTAAAATTTTGCAAAGTAATAATAACAAAAGAACCATTCTATTTTTATGTGGCTATAAATACTAAAAATAGTATGAAATACTTCATTTCTTTTAAAAAACTGGGGTGGCCAAATAATTATTGCCGGTCTACGCAACGTTCATTCAGCAATGAATTAGAACACTCACAGCTATTGGGCGTGTATAATGATAATATACACGCTAAAAAGTCTGCCTCCTTCTGCCGAGCGCCCGTAGCTTAGAGGTAGAAACGCCGACTGACGTCAATTCGGTCGGTTTTCAATCCTTGGTAGAAAGCGATCGACTATCTAACCATACTGATGAGCTGTGATACAGCGAAACAGATCTATATATATATTTTAACAGAAAAAGATCGGTTTTCTGATTCAAATTTTTTTAAAGTTTAGCTTTATAGAATACTAGCAGTATAGCCCGGCGTTGCTCATGTGTAATGAAAGCTTCAAAACTAATCTATGGCCCTGGAGCTCAGACTCAGCCTAAAAATATTTGTGTGAAGTTTGGTGAGAATCGGATAAAAATTGTGGATTTGTATAAAGGACACACAGACAGATAAACAGACACACACACAACCATCTTGCCTTATATATATATATATATATATATATATATATATATATATATATATATATAATAGATTTTCTGCCGTATTGTAAGAACTGCAACGTTGAAACTTCTGAATATCGTTTCTTATGTCTTTGTCTATGAGTGTATCAAATTTGATTAAAATCGGACCACTCCTTCTATAACCCGATTTTTTCGATTATGAATTTTCGGGGGTACCTCGACACAAAACCTCGACACAAAACCTAGCTAAGAACACTCGCAGACGCTTATAGTACAACTGTGTACATTTTCAAGAAAATCGGTTTAGCCGTTTCGGAGTCTATAGGAAACGGACACACACACACACACACACACAGACACACACACACACAAAGTTCGATTTATAAATAAGTTTAGATGTAAGTTTCTAATCAGGTCTCTCGATAAAAAGATTTTAAGTCATGTGTGGCGCGAGTTTAAGCGTTTTATGGTAATAAATTTATACGAATTCAAACTCTGTTTGAGGTAAACATTGACAGGTTCCAAGATTAGAAATAAGTCATAAATAAACTCGAATAATTTCTTTTGTTATGATTTGCAATAAAAATATTTTTTTCTTGGCTAATATTTACGAATGAAAGTGAAAAAGTAAGTTATAATTTTGCTTTGATTTTATTTTGTTTTATTTTTTGTGGCTAATTTAAAAATAGTTTCGTGGTTATTTGAACGAGTGTTCTTTATCTTTTTTCAAAGAAATTTCTTTGACCGGACTCACCATCGTTACATTTTTTCTCTTTCTTCTTCAATTGGAGTAGATAGACTAAACTATCGCCCGGTTCACACTCCACCCACGTCTATTGAACAGGTGTAGATGCTAATCCTTTGTTCCCTGCTTAGGATGTGGTTTCCGGTTTTCTCTTTTCCAATCTTTTCACTTTTCTTCTTTTTTTTTCAATTGGAGTAGATAGACTAAACTATCGCCCGGTTCACACTCCACCCGTGTCTATTGAACAGGTGTAGAGGCTCATGCCTTGTTCCCTGTTTAGGATGTGGTTTTCGGTTTTCTCATTTCCAATCTTTTCACTTTTCTTCTTTTTTTTCAATTGGAGTAGATAGACTAAACTATCGCCCGGTTCACACTCCACCCGTGTCTATTGAACAGGTGTAGAGGCTCATGCCTTGTTCCCTGTTTAGGATGTGGTTTCCGGCTTTCTCTCTTCTAATCTTTTCACTCTTACGTAGCCCCCGGCACATCAGTGGTGTTACCGCCTTGCTCGGGGTGATGTGATTAAAAAAAATAACATCAATTGCTAGAAACGGATTCGATGAATGATTTATGTAAAAATTAGCACAGTAAGATGTTGGGGAAATATCGTCGGGTATTTTCTTCGGGTATGCGCAAGCCTGACTTCGTAACAGGATTGGTTCAGGTAATAGTAGAAGAATTTCTTCGTTTTGTTGTTCTTCTATCCGCCGTCTCCATTCAAGACGTGGGCGATCATAGCGTTCCACTATTTCCTTTTATTTTGTAGCTCTTAAAAACTTTAGTCTTTTTGCCATATCTACCAAACCTGCTCCGCTATCCATTCGCACAAGCTCTCTAGGTAGGTTGTGCATTGCTTTCCTCTGGCCATCTTCTCTTCAATTTGTCTCGTGAGTATCAAATTTTCGACGCCCTCTATCCTTATTATATGCATCTAGAATTTAAATGTCTCTTCTTAATGTTAAGTATAAGTGCCCTTCTTGTTGCTATTGTCTCCAGAACATCATCGTTGCTCCCATATTAGGTCCATGGTATTCTCAGCATCCTTCTGTATGACCAAATTTCTGTCTCTTTCCTCTCTATTACCCATGAGGCAGTTGAGTGCTTACCACTTCCCGTGAGTTCGTAACAGAACTTAAAAATGGCGTCGCCGATATCTAAAGAACCGATTGAACATTTATCACTTGATAATTACGAGTACGCACAAGCGTGGCTTAGGAGTCTAGCAGTTGAAGCTAGCAAAAAAGATGAATGATTTGAAGTGAGTTGGAGGAGAAAACTAAGTAACGGATGTCGTCTTGACAACTGCTTTTTGTGAGGCTATTATAAAAGTATCAGCACACCCAAGATTATTGGAGGACGATAAAAGTCAGCTAATAGTATCCGGCAGAGTTCTGTGACGAGGAACTATGCCAATGATTGAAAAGAATTTTGTGCAAACCATATAAAACCCACCGTACCATCCGCAATCAAACAGATAAGAAGAAAGAATAGTGAAAACTGTTAAAAAACGCTTTTGAAATTCCGTGTTGCAGTTTCTTCTTTGGTAATACGTTTAAGAGTTTTTTTTAGCAGATATCTTGCTTCCTCGTAATGAAAATAAACTTGTATTGTTAGTTTGGCCAGAAAGTCCTGACTCACGTAGGAAACGGAAAGAAACCAACTTTTATAGAGCAACACCAACATTTATTCTTCAAAATGAAATCCAGCTTTCGCGACGATCTTCTGCCAGCAATCAGCTAGCATGCGAATCTGTCCCAGATACCAGTTCACAGGCTTTGAGTAAAAAAAAAAAATACTTTAAACAAGTTTTCTTTCACTGCATCAAAAGTGTTGAATCGCTGGTCGCAGAGGAAATGTGGCCACAGAGCGGAAAATTCATAGTCACTCGGAGCAGTATCGCTACTGAATGGTGGATGCAAGAGAATTTCAGCACCGTTCATATATTTGAACATCTCCTTTGTTAACCTGGCTTTTTGTGGCCTAGCATTGTCTTTCTCAAACAAAGCACGACCTTGATTGCCTAAAGCAGGATACCCCTTCTTTAGGTCGTCATACATGCCGTCTAGCGACTGGCAATACAATCTAGCGTTGATGTCGCGTCCGTATGGAACAAGGTCGAAATGTGGTACTTCTTGGAAATTTCACCAGAGTTCAAGACATGACTAACTGGGCAGAAGATTATCCCGCAGTAGGTTACCATTACTTTCAGCGGTAGACTGGTTGCCAGCCAAGGTTATAGAACCCAATCTGTCCTGTTATTCAACACTTTAATCCATAACTGGAGGGATGAGACCTTTCCCAATGTTATTTGCGTGGAAGTGGATGCAAGGATTTAAATTGGAATTCGAACTCGCCTCCCCAAGTTCGTTCCGAGCCCATAACCATTGCACTACAATGCTAGGTACTGTCTTCTTCTTCTTCTTTGTGCTTTGTTCTTTCAGGACGTAGGCGATCATGGCCTTCTACGTATTCCTATCCCTGTTGGCTTTTAGCATTCTTTCTCCTGTAACATCTCGCAGTCCCCGTTCTGCCATCCACCTACTCAGGCCCTTCAAATATGTTATCCACTGCTTTCTCCTGTCTCTTTTTCCCTCTAGTCTGTTATTATCAGGTTTTCCAAGCCCTCTTTCCTCATTGCAGGTCCCATGAAATTTATCTGTCTCTTCATGATGCTCAGTATTAATTTCTTTTTTGTTTCCATTCTTTCCAACAAATCATCATTTCTCACATGCTCGGACCACGACATCCGCAGCATCCTTCTTCAAGCTTGTTCTTCATCTTTGTTGATAATATACAACATTCACTGCCATATTGAAGAACTCACATCACATAGCAATCTAGTACTCTCTCCTTTGTTTCTACTGAAAGTTTCCTGTGTCATAATACTTTACTTAGCTACTGAAACGCATCTTTTGCCATACCAATTCGCCTTCGGTTCTCTGTGTCACACTTTGTCTTCTGTTAGAACACTTCCGAGGTATATATATTTTAATAACTGTTTGATTTT
>JBBBDQ010000119.1:1127500-1150000 GCA_037127315.1 Ascarosepion bandense | reverse complement strand
AGAACATTTCGGATTATTCATTCTGACATATGGTGTTTTTCGCAATCGACCTCATGGAATATCTGAGATTTCCACCAATGATCTACTGTACCTGCGGAATAAATTTAAGTGTTCTATTAATATCTGCACGGCTAGAATATTCCTTACGTTTTGATGCTTGCGATACATTTCTATCTTTGGGCTCTGTCTTCTTGCGAACTTTCTAGAGGAAGAATCTAGCCACTTTAAAAATCGTGCAATTTTTAAATTGCTATGTTCAGCCTTTATAACCACGATAAGCGCGTGCACCCTTCATTTATTGTGCAAGTATCAGGTGTGCCATTGATAATTCTGGAGTATAGAAAACGTAAAGTCAAATAATATGCAGCTATAGTAAAAATAAAGTCCTAAAACTGATCTCCATATTTAAGATTTAGAAAGATTGTACCTGTTCATATTAAATATTTATAAATAGATATATATTGCAAGAGACATACATAGATAGCTCGATATATATTTGTAGTCTGAAAATGCACGAAATGAGATAGATAGATAGATAGATAGATAGATAGATAGATAATGCACGAAATGAGATAGATAGATAGATAGATAGATAGATAGATAGATAGATAGATAGATAGCACAAAATAGATAGATAGATAGATAGATAGATAGATAGATAGATAGATAATGAACAGACCGAGATAGATAGATAGATAGATAGATAGATAGATAATGAACAGACCGAGATAGATAGATAGATAGATAGATAGATAGATAATGCACAAAATAGATAGATAGATAGATAGATAGATAGATAGATAGATAGATAGATAGATAGATCATGCACGAAATGAGATAGATAGATAGATAGATAGATAGATAGATAGATAATGCACGAAACTAGATAGATAGATAGATAGATAGATAGATAGATAGATAGATAGATAGATAGACTAATGCTGTCTTGCCAAATATAATCTAAGATCAGACTGTCACTGGCAACATCAAACACATACCAGTAAATAAGGAAGCAAAAAGCGGCTTTACCTTGTCTACAATGATTAGGCTTTGCCATCTCTTCAGATTCTCACAAAATGTTACCATTCCTTATTTTGCAACAGAACTATTTTCATCAAATAAAAAGACATCGAGTTGAATATCTGTGCCACAAGACTTTATTTAATATTCTTAATTTATAAAGTAAAGTAGCAAAATAAGATACCGGTAATAAAAAAGTTTCTGTACAACCGGAAATGTTAAAATACTATATTCTATGTATTTTTTCTTCAAATGTCAGTCAGTTAAGTGCCATACGTGATACACGCTTTAGGCGATCATGTCTCGAAAGAGACATAACTGACTGCGCAGAAGATTATTCCGCAGTAGGTTGCCATTGCTTTCTGTGGTACACTGGTTGCCAGTCAAGTATATAGAACCCAATCTGTTCTATTATTTAACCCATAACTGGAGGGAATAGACGGATTAATACCTTTCCTAGAGGTATTTGTGTGTAAGTGAATTCAACTGGAATTCGAACTCGGCACCTCGATTTGTAGTCCGGTGTTGCTATTCCTTGCACATCAACTTTAAATGTACATTATCTAGTTTTTCGATTATCGATTTTCGATATTTATCGGGGGTACCTCGACACAAAACCTAGCTAAAAACACTTGCAGACGTTTATAGTACAACTCTGTAAATTATCAAGAAAATCGGTTCAGGCGTTTCGAAGTCTATAGATAACGGACATACAGACACTCACACACACACACACACACACACACACAGACAAAGTTCCATTTATAAATAAATAAGTTTAGATAGACTGGAGAGATCTTTTTAAATTTCTGTCTTTCTTTCCTTTTTTCTTTCATTTCCTTCTTTTTACTTTCTGCCTCTTTCTCTCTGGAATTCTCTCTTTGTCGTTCCGTGTTGATATCCATTGCACATCAACTTCAAATGTACATTATCTAGTTTCTGCATTATTTTCCTGATATATTATACGTTATGCACTCATGTACGTCTCCTGTTTGCTTTTCTTTGCAGACTGTGGCGTAATGACCCACCTGCCACCATCAGAGAGTCCCCCAAACGTTGAGGATCTTGCCAAAGAAGTTCAGATGCTGCGGGAGGAAAGCAAACGTTGCCATCGGGAGTTAGATCGATGGAAATCCAACTGCCGAAAGTATAAGGCCAGTTATCTTATTGTTGCCGATCACAACCGAGTTTTGGTACGGGAGAATTCCACCCAGAAATGGGAAGTGGCTTATCTACAGCAGCGGCTACAACGGCAACAGGAACGCTACGACGAACTGGAACGAAACTATGATATTCTGCAAGACAATTACAAAACACTTTCAGGATTATTCAACAGGTAAGCATCATTAAAATTCGTGTGCGTATAGGAAAATGATTGGTGATACAGAAATACCTCCGACATATGTCCACCTTCCATAAAGATATACTACAAAAATCTTGAATGTAACTATCATTTGTCTTTCGTCTTGTAATATCAATCAGCTTTGCTAACGGTACCTTCTGAAGAATTGTTGGCAGAAAGTATCCATAAGGAAAAATATGTTATTCAACCTGTTCAAAACTATATATATATATATATATATATATATATATATATATATATATATATATATATATATATATCCAGGTGAAGAGGACTCAAGGTTTTATTATTTTGAATTCCCTGGCATTTATTTTATTAGTAACAGTACTCAGTATAACATGTATTATAGAGGTTAATATAATTATATAGTTATGAATTAATTGTACATTGCAACACGGTTTTAAATGTAAATCATCTGCATAAACAACATCAAACATTGCCTGATGATGAGAATGTATCTCGAAACAGAAATTTCTGTGGCTTAATGTACAATTAATTCATAACTATATATATACTAACAGTATACCCCGGCGTTGCTTGGGTGTAATGAAAGCTTTAATACTAATCTATGATCCTGGAGCTCAGACTCTTTGGACGTTGGCACGAAAGACTAAAAAGCAATGGTTGTTTAAAGCGAAACCGTAGACTGAAAGAAAAATGAATGGACGTAAGTTAAATTTTGTTTCCTAGAATCAATATCAAATAAGTTTTTTGAGTCGTAAACTGAATTTTGAAGACTAAATAAGTCCTCTGAGTAAATGGTATCATGGCTGAGACTAAGAACTACAATTATACCTACTTAGAGCCAAACTCGAAGCAAAAACTAAAATAAAAGGGCTGATGAAAATACAGACATACAGACAGATAAACAGACACAAACCCAAACATCTTGCCTGTTATATATATATATTATCGATCTTCTGCACTATTGTAAGAACTGTAATCTTGAAACTTCTGAATATCGTTTCTTATGTCTTTGTCTATGAGTGTATCAAATTTGATTAAAATCGGACCACTCCTTCTATAACCCCATTTTTTCGATTATCGATTTTTGATATTTATCGGGGGTACATCGGCACAAAATCTATCTGAAAACACTCGCAGACGCTTATAGCATAACTGTGTAAATTTTTCAAGAAAATCGGTTCAGCCGTTTCGGAATCTATAGGTAACGGACACAGACACAGAGACAGACAAAGTTCCATTTATAAATAAGTTTATATATATATATATATATATATATATATACATAAGGCACGTCTTCGAGTTTCATGCCCTACGCAATCATCAGGTGCATATTATGAAATAATCTAGACCTGGATTTAATTTTTTAGTACTAGATTTGTTTAAGATCGTTATAAATTATAAATCTAAGATGCAATTTTCTTTCGTTTATTAATTGTATAAATTAATTTATTTTATCTGGAAACCTAAAAAGAAAAACTGAAAGTAAAACCGAAGGAATTTAAAAGAAATAAATATTAAATATATTAGAAGGGGGTGGGGTAAATTCATAAACTTGCCTCCCCGACAGCTACAATTTCCAGAAATTTAAATGTAAGGTCAATAGACATCTCCTATCTCACTAACTTGCATTCTTTCTCTCAAACTCTTTTTTCCATCCACTTCACCCCCATTTCACCGGTATTCTCATCCATCTATTACCCTCCTCCTGACATCCCCTATATCTAACCCCTCTTTCTCATCACTTTCTCCTATGTAACCCCCTGCGCAACAGTGGCAGTAAAACTGCCTTGCTTAGGGTGAAATGATTATTAAAAAAATTGTGTTTATTAATTTATTTTATTTTGATTTTTTTTTATTTTCTGTTGACGAAAGGTATTAAAAAAGAAAAATATAAATGATATATATATATATATATATATATATATGTGTGTATGTATGTATGTATGTATGTATGTATAGATATTCATATATATATATATATATATATATATATATATATATATATATATATATAATCTAATCTAAACTTATTTATAAATGGAACTGTGTGTGTGTGTATCTGTGTCGTGTGTGTGTCTGTTACCTATAGACTCCGAAACGACTGAACCAATTTTCTTGAAAATTTAGACAGTTGTAGTATAAGCGTCTGCGAGTGTTCTTAGCTAGGTTTTGTGTCGAGGTACCACTGATAAATATCGAAAATTGATAATTGAAAAAATCGGATTATAGAAGGAGTGGTCCGATTCTAATCAAATTTGATACACTCATAGAAAAAGACATAAGAAACGATATTCAGAAGTTTCAAGATTGCAGTTCTTACAATAGCGCAGAAAATCGATACTATATATATATATATATATAAGGCAAGATGGTTGTGTGTGTGTCTGTTTATCTGTCTGTGTGTCCTTTATACAAGTCCACAATTTTTATCCGATTCTCTCCAAACTTCACAGTAATACTCTTTAGGCTGAGTCTGAGCTCCAGGACCATGGATTAGTTTTAAAGCTTTCATTACACCCGAGCAACGCCGGGTTATACTGCTAGTAAAATAATAAAAAGTTATTGTATAGTTTTTTCACTATACTTTTTTTTATGTGTGGAAATTTTAAAAAATGGAAAAAACCCTTATATATCATGGAGTATAGTAAAAATTTGTCTAAACTTACAACGGTGGTGATGTCTGCAGATTGTGCTAAGATCAAAATTAGCCATAATATTATTTCTAGAACAAAAAAATGGCTAAATGAAAGATCAAAAGTAATGTCTAGATGTAATAACATCTATAAATACATCTGAGGATCATACAAACCTGGATGAAAGTCTTTTAAGATCCTTAAGTAACTCCTCCATAATTTTGAAAATTTTCGATTGCTTAAAAATTCCAGTCGCATGTTCGTAAAAAAACCCTATTTGTACGTTTAAAAAACGCTGGAAAATCAGTTATTATAAATCAGCTGAAGATACTGGAAGGTTGAAACCTAGGTTGCGGAAATAACTCATTTCCAAATGAGAGAGAGAGAGGGAGAGAGAGAGAGAGAGAGAGAGAGAGAGATGTATTGCTTTAAACGTTATTTTTAGTGAGTAGCCATATTTATGGATTTGATTCTAACAACTTTGAGATGACAAAGGCCAACATCTTCGCGATTCTCTCCGTCTCGCTGAGCACAACCTCAGAAATATTTTACAAAATTCTTGACCGTGCGAAAGCTACTCGTCCGGATAAAATCTTTGTGTTTGTCTTTAAGAATATTAACTCTGAGTTTTCCACGGTCAGGCGGAGTTAATTTAACCAATACGTCAAGATGAAATTCACCTTAAACTTTGGAATAGGTCAAAGGCATGCCTTGTTTTCAAGAATGCAGGTAAGCGCTCATGCTCGTCACAGTATAGATTGATCAGTCTTCTTCTTCTTCTATGTGCCTTGTCCTTTCAGGACGTAGGCGATCATGGTTCTCCACGTCTCCCTATCTCTGGTGGCTCTTAGTATGTTTTCTCCTGTTACAGCTCGAAACCCCTGATCCGTCATCCACCTGATTAGGCCCTTCATATATGTTATCCGCTGCCTTCCCCTGTCTCTTTTTCCTTCTATCTGGCCTGTCAGTATCAAGTTCTCCAAACCCTCCTTTCTCATTGCATGTCACAGGAACTTCAGTTGTCTCTTCCTGATACTCACTTTTCGTTTTTTCTTTTCGTTTCTATTCTTTCCAACACCTCATCGTTGCTCGCATACTCGGTCCACGATATCCGCAGCATCCTTCTGTAGAACCACATTTCCGCTGATTCAAGTTTTTTCCTCATTTTCAATTATATTATCCAGCATTCACTGCCGTATTGAAGAAGTGACATCACATAGCAATCTACCACTCTCTTCTTTGTTTCTAGTGAAATTTTCTTGTGTCTTAGTACTTTACTCATTTTCTGGAACGCGTCCTTCGACATGCCAATTCGCCTTTGGATCTCTGTGTCGCACTTTCCATCTTCTGCTAGAACACTTCTGAGGTATTTAAATTTTTGTACTTGCTTGATTCTGGTATTCCCTACCTGTATTTGGCATTTTGGGTTGTTCTTTTTGCTGATGACCATGCATTCAGTTTTCTTGCAGTTTATTTGTAGTCTTTTTTTGTCACTTTCCACAGTTACCTTCTGTAGGAGGTCTTGTAATTTTCTTTCCGTGTCTGCAATCAGCACTGTATCATTTGCATACCTTATGTTGTTCAAGTTGTGGCCTCCAATAACAAATCCTGGCGTATCAGTCTCCTCAGTTTTATTAGCTAAACTTTTGAAGTTATAATCAACAAAAATGTTGTTGATCACCTCAATATGGATAACCTCTTGAGCGATAAAGAGTACTGTTGTCGATCAGTTTGATCTACTGCTGATATCCTAAAGGTCATTACTCACAGAATCAGTAAAGCACTAAACAACGAATAGATTTCACGGATGATCGCATTAGATATTTCAACAGCCTTCGATATTGTGTGACTTAAACGGTAAATGCAAAAGCTCTCTAGCTATGGAATCCTTTATAAAGTCCTTCAAAGTCCATGAAAGCAATTGTTAAAGACCAATCTATTGGGTTCTAAGTGATTATCTCAGTTGTCCTCCTTGGTTCGTTTCGCGGTTCAACATTCATTATGCATTACATAAATGATCTGCCTAAGAGTTTGAGTTTGAGTTTTGTTTAACGGCATATCAACACCTCTGTGGGTTATTTAATACCAAAAAGGTGGGGTTTTAAGGTATTTTTTTTAATGTTTGGTTATAGTGAGAAGGTTGATTTAGTCAGAAAAAAATAAGCCAAATTTATTTATATTTTTTAATAAAAGTCTATTTTTACACTTTCATAGTGTTTTGACCTCCGTTTGGGAGTTAACTAGGTGCTACAACTCCGGGATAGGTTGGGCCTGGGAACAAGAACAATTCAGAGGTGGTTCCATGCTCCTCACAACCTCCAAATCAGAGGCCTTGCTGCCAGATGCAGCTTACTGTCATATCCAGGACCAATTTGCCACAGAGTATAACCTGATCATTAGTGAATATCAATGCTAAAGATACAATAGTAATTAAATGCCCCTTCAAAACTCTAAATGCTAAGAAGTGCTTGTTGAGCAGTCCTCTGACCTTGTTGAAACAGTTCAGTGGTGGTTGGGGAGAAATTTCTGATCAAATTCAGTGCTCGAAAACCAACCAAGGCTTTATTTTTACCGATTACGATAAGCTGTTCTTACCTGCGGGAGGCCTCGCAACTTAAACTCAGCCTAAGCGTCAATAAAACAATTACATATGGATCATCTCCAAAAATAATTAAAAAATGGTCAGTTCTCTGTAATGCCCCAGTAAGTAATAACTCTTTTTGCTATCATCTACATCTACACAAGCCACATCAGGCCCCAAAAAATGATCCGTTCTCTTGACCACTCCAGTTAGTACTTAACTCAACTTGATAACGTCTACCTTTACATGAGGCACATCAGGCCTAAAAACTGTCTGCTTCCTTTACCGCCACAGCAAGTATTTACCTCCACTTGCTATCATCTACCTTTATATGAGGCATCAGTCAGTCAGTTAAGTGCCATACGTGATACACGCATTAGGCGATCATGTCTCGAGAGAGACATGACCGACTGGGCAGAAGATTATTCTGAAGTAGATCGCCATTGCTTTCTGCGGTAGACTGGTTGCCAGCCAAGGCTATAGAACCCAATCTGTCCTATTATTTAAACAATAACTGGAGGGAAGAGAGGGATTAATACTTTTCCCAAGGGTACTTGTGCGTAAGTGAATGCAAGAAATTTAACTGGAACTCGAACTCGGCAACCCGGTTTGTCGTTTCGAGTCGATATCCACTATACCACAACGCACATGAGGTCAATCAAGCTTAAAAATTATCGGTTCCCTGTACTACCCCAGTAAGTACCTAACTCCATGTGCTATCATCTACTATTACAGGAACCACATCATGCCTAAAATTTAACTGGAACTCGAACTTGGCAACCCGGTTTGTCGTTTCGAGTCGATATCCACTATACCACAACGCACATGAGGTCAATCAAGCTTAAAAATTATCGGTTCCCTGTACTACCCCAGTAAGTACCTAACTCCATGTGCTATCATCTACTATTACAGGAACCACATCATGCCTAAAATTTAACTGGAACTCGAACTCGGCAACCCGGTTTGTCGTTTCGAGTCGATATCCACTATACCACAACGCACATGAGGTCAATCAAGCTTAAAAATTATCGGTTCCCTGTACTACCCCAGTAAGTACCTAACTCCATGTGCTATCATCTACTATTACAGGAACCACATCATGCCTAAAATTGTCACTTCCTTGTGTCACCACAGAATGTACGTAACTCTTCTTGCTATCATCTACTTTATATGAGCAACATAAAGCTTCAAATTATTCCATTCCCTCTACCGCACCAGTAAGTATTTAACTTCTCTTGTAAGTATTTATCTTACCGACCCAGTAAGTAATTATGAGCCATATTATGCCTAAAAAATGTCGGTTCACTGTGCCACTCCAGATAGTACTTAACCCCACTTGCTATCATCTAGGCCTAAAAATGTTCCGTTCCCAGTACCACCCTAATAAATACGTAACTCTTCTTGCTATCATCTACCGTTACATGAGGCACATCAGGTCTAAAATAATCCGTTCTCTGGACCGTCCCAGTTAGTACTTAACTCAACTTACTTTCATCTACCTTTTCATGAGGCATATCAAGCGTAAAAATTGTCGGTTCCCTGTACTACCCCAGTAAACACCTAATTCAACGTTCTGTCATCTACCTTTACATGAACCACAGCAGGCCTAAAAATTGTCGGTTCTCTGTACTACCCCAGTAAGCACCTAACTCCACGTGTTATCATCACAGAAAGTACGTAACTCTTCTTGCTGTCATCTACTTTTATATGAGCAACATAAAGCCTAAAAATCCATTCCCTGTCCCACACCAGTAAGTATTTAACTCTTAGAACGCTTTCTCCAGTTACCTCACCCAAACCCCTCTCTACCATCTACCTGCTCAGGCCTTTCAAATATGTTATCCGCTGCTTTTCCCTGTCTCTCTTTCTCACTATCTGACATGTGAGTATCTGATTCTCCAAGCCTTCCCTTCCTATTACATGTCCCAAAAAATTCAGCTGTCTTTTCCTGGTTTTCAGCATTAACTTCCTTTTTGTTTCCATCTTTTCCAAAACCTCATCATTGCTCACATGCTCGATCTATAATATTCGCAGCATCCTTCTGTAGAACCACATTTCAGCTGCTTCATGTATTTCCTTCATCTTTGATAATATTGTCCAGCATTCACTGCCATGAGCACCTCGGCGTTGTGTCATGGTTAGCAAGCTCGTCTCGAGTAGAGTTCGATCCTCAGATGTTACCCCCTACTTTCGGCTGTGTGTCACGTCTAAGCTACGCTTAGAAAATCACCTTCCTCCAGACTTGGGGGTTGGGCGCAGGGCTAACAACCCTACCCCATAAAAAAACAATGTTACGGAAACAGCAAAAACGCTGCCCTACACAGCATTGGATGTAACGGAAACGTTTATTTTATTTACTTATTCACCTGCCATATTAAAGAACAGACATCACTTAGGAATCCAGTATTTTTTCTTTGTTTCTAGTGTAATTTTCTTGTCTCTTAATGCTCTACTCAGCTTCTGCTCAGTGTCGCACTTTCCGTCTTCCATTAGAACACTTCCCAAGTACTTAATTTTTTGTACTTCCTTGATTTTAGTATCCCTAACCTGTAATTGGTATTTTGGGCTCTTCAATTTCTGGTGACCATACATTTGGGGTTTTTAGGTTATTTGTTGTCCATCCTTTCGACTTTTTTCATCTTCCCTTTTTAGGAGGTCTTTTAATTTATTTTCCGTGTCAGCTATCAGCACTGTATCATCTGCATGTCTTATGTTGTTCCGATTGTGAAGCCAATGACAAATCCTGGCATAACGTTTAGGGTCCTCAGAATAGTCTCGAAGTTGAATAGATCCGGCGAAAAGACACATCCTTGTCTTACGCCCTTTTCTATCTTCGTATATCTGCCGAATTCGTTTCCTGTCCCTATGCAGGCGGTTTGCTGCCAGTAGAGGTTCTTGATTATTTTGGTGTCTTTGCCAAGTATTTTGAGGTTGCTGTGCATTTCTATCAGTTTCTTGTGGGGTACTTTGTCGAACGCCTTGGCATAGTCTACAGAACACAGGTAAACTTTCTTTTTCTTTTCTATTGGTCTTTCTGATAGCATCCTAAGCATAAGTATTGCTTTCCTTGTTCCAGTGTCCTTGATAAAACGGCACTGTTCTTGTCCTCTTTCTTGTCTGATTCTGCTTTGCGTCCTATTCATCAGGATTCGGACAATGAGTTTCGTTATGTGGCTCATCAAACTAATTGTTCGGTGGAGTTCGCATTCAATTGCGCCTGGCTTCTTAGGTAGAGCTATGAAACTTGATTAGCTTAGCTCATCTGATATTACGCCACTAACAGTTCTAATAATCGCTTTTAGAAACAATAAGCATTAAAAATTCAAATACCTGGGAAGTGTTTTGACAGAGGATGGAAAATGCAACACGGAGCTCCAAAGACGCATTGGCATGGCCAAAGAAGCATTTCAGAAGCTAATAAGAGTAATGAAAGACAGGAAAAACTCATTAGAAACAAAGAAAAGAGTGCTGGATTGCTATGTGATATCTGTCTTTCTGTATGGAAGTGAATGCTGGACGATCTCATCAAAGATGAAGGAGAGGCTTGAGGTAGCAAAAATGTGGTTTTACAGAAGGATGCAGAGGACACCATGGATGGAGCATGTGTGCAACGATGAGGTGTTGGAAAGGATGCAAGCAAGAAGAAAACTGATAAAAAATATAAGGAAAAGGCAAATGAATGACACGTAATGAGAAAGGACGGCCTGGAGAAATTGATACACACAGGTTGTATAAATGGAAAAAGAGACAGGGGAAAGCAGCGAGAAACTTACTTGTTAGGTCTGAGCAAATAGTTGATGGAGCGGGGCTTGGAAGTGATACCTAAACTATCGAGAGCGACAAGAGACAGAGCCAAGTGGAAGTCCATGATCGCCTACGTCCTGAAGGGACACAGCACATGGAAAAGAAGAAGAAGCATTGTCAAGGAGTGAAAGTTGTTAAAATAATAGAAGAGTCAGATGCGGGGTAGGGTCGTCCTTATGTCACTCTCTCTCTCTCTCTCTCTCTCTATATATATATATATATATATATATATATATATATATATATATATATATATATATATATATATATATATAGTAAACTTCTTTTTTTTGTCTATATATTTACATATACAGTATAACCCAGATATAAGAGACCCGTATATTAGATAAACCTGGATATAAGAGAGATTTTCTCTGGTCCCAAATTAGAGCCTGCGGTAATGTATATAAAATAGACCAACCGCGGATATAAGAGAAACCCGGATGTGAAAGAATTATTATCCGGTCTCGACAACTCTCTTATATCCGGGTTAAACTGATATCTTTTCTCTCTCTCTCTCTCTGTCTATATATATATATATATGTTTTTTTTTTGTTTTTTTTTCATATAGCATATATTTCAGTGTTTTTTTCGTTATAATTGTAACATTTTGTTCTTTCTCTTCTCCTTTTCTCACAGATTACCGCCTCCGGACAAACGTCTCGAAGAGAAATACGAGATGTTACGAGAAGACTACGAGAAAATAAGTAATGACAGGATAAACCTGATGGACAAGGTCAGTCAGCTCACCGAGCAACTCGCCTGCTACCTGTCCGAGACGGTCGGTGGGGACGTCATCGGCGGCGTCGGAGGTGGAGGCGGAGGAGGAGGAGGTGGTGGCAGCGGCAGCGGCGGCGGCGGTGGCGGGGGTGGCGGGGGTGTTGGCAACGAGCCGACGGATGGCGTGATCTGGGCAGACAACCATCACCACCACCAACAACAACAGCAGCAGCATCATCATCACTTACACCACCACAACCAACCACACCAACAGCAACAACAGCAGCAATCACCACAGCAACCACAACAGCAGCAGCAGCAACAACAACAGCAACAACAACAAACACAGCAGCAGCTGCAACAGCAGCAGCAACATCAACTCCACCCACCCCACCACCACCACCACCGGCAACACCACCACTACCACCACCCCCGCGACTTGAACGACGGGTTAACGGATAACAAGACACCGCCCTCGTCGACGGGTCACTCCAAAGAACGATATGGTCCAGGTCAGAAAAAGAATAAGCCGCAACCCTACGCCATACGGGAGCTCGGACACTTCGCCCGGCTTCCACCCGGAAGCGACGGAGACGATGAGGATAGCTATTCTAACTTTCCCTGCTCCGATGTGACGGCGGATGGGGACTCTAGAACAGAAATATTTCGGGCGGCCCCGAGCAACAAGGCGACTTTGACGGGCAGCTCCAAGTCGACAAAGCCCTTCGTTCGCCACCGAAAGACGAAGCACAAACTTCCTTCGGTGCCGGCCTGGCTCTTCCAACTGAAAAACAACAAAGTACACCCAGGCGAGGAGGACGATTGACAGGAGGTAACTCACGGCCAGGACGGTGGTGGACGGTCGTGTTTAAACCCGCCACTTGCGGCAGAGTTAGAGACAAGTGTCTAAAACGAAAAATATTTGGAAGACTAAAAAAAAAAGAACCAATTCAAGAGTCCTTTTTTTATTGCCTGAAATATTTTGAAAGTTTTTTATTTATTAATTTTTTTTTTTTTTTAGGACAAGTTGCTTTTATTCTAACACTACATTTATCCGGACACTGAAAATATTTGGAAATTTGCGATCATAATCAGTTGGAAAAATTAGAATAGATGAAAATGATGGCTGAATAGTTGATCCGTTTCGCCCCACCTCATTAGATTTTTCTCTCTCACTCCCTTTTTACTCTCATGTTCTCTTTTTCATTCTCTCTCACTCGATAACAAAAATTGCGCGTACTTCTCCCCCACTTCACCTGAAAAGTATTTCTGGAAGATAACGCTTTTACGTCAAACAGTTTCTGTAAATAAATCAAGAGATAGAGCATTAATAGTAATAAATAAAATTAAATATTTATTCGGAGTTTGGCGGAGACTACATCAACTTGTCGGGGAACTTAACTGTAATATATATATATATATATATATATATAGTGTGTGTGTCCCAGAATTCGCGCGGTATCCAGATTTTTTTATAAAAATACATAGGAATATCAATTTTATTGATCATAATCTTAAGAGATGCTCAAATATTTCACCCACTGCATGAACACATGCATTAATTCCCTTTCTGTGTTTTAAGAATACGATGTACTGATGATTTGCTAATCGTTAGCTCCTGGCTTATTTTCCTTACTGATTTAGTGGGGCTTTTAGCAACATTCGCCAGAACCATGGTGGATGTTTCTTCATGAGTTGAACTCTTTCGTCCACCACATCTCTCACGTCAGCAACTGATTCTTGGAAGCGTTTGATCAAACGACAGACAATGGTATGGCTCAGTGGATTCTTTCGCTCAGGATGATTCTGGTTGAATTCTTGAGGTACAGTGCGGTATGTTGCCCCATCTCTTTCAAACATGAAAACCAATTTGACTTTCTCTTGTACTGTTAGCTTCTCGCCCATACCAGATCAAATCTGAAACAGAAAAATAAAAATTAGAATACAGTGCGCGATTTGTGGGACACTTTGTGTATATATATATATATATATATATATATATATATTCTACATATAAATTCAGATATTACATTTGGAGGATAGTCATTTCAACATTTCAACGAGTTATCACAGCCGTCTCTTGAACCCCATGCGACAGATGTTAATTTTTTTTTAGAGCGACCAAAAGTAATGGCTGTTTAGAAAAAAATGAAAAAGTTTCTTTTGTAAATTTAAATTTACATCGAGCTCTCTTTTGGATCATCAGTTTTAATATTTAATTTAATATTTTTACGATCTATCGGGATTATTTACCAAATATTTTACTCGGATTTACTACCGCCATATATATATATATATATTCATATATATATATATATATATATATATATATATATATATATATATATATATATAAAGAATAAGTCTAAGTAAGAGCCAACCGCTCCATGTTAAACAGGTTGTAAAAGGGCTCTCCGAGATTGGTGGGTTTTTCGAGACGAACTAAAATATAGTATAACAATTATTAATATTAGCATTATTATTTTTGTTACTATTATTATTATTATTATTATCATTATTATTAATATATATATATATATATATATATATATATTCATATATATATATATATATATATATATATATATATATATATATATAAATATTCAAAATTCAAAAATGTTGAATGAACATTTCAACATGAAATCCCTAAGAGAGATCTCACGTATCCTCAGCAACACAGTCTATATCAAAATGAAGAAAAAAAAATATATATATAAATTTGGTGACGTATATTTGGTGACGTATATTTCTCAAATCTTAACCGTTATTTATTTTTTATTTTTTTATTTCTTTATCTTTCTTTTTCTTTCTTCTTTCCTTTCTTTTTTTGTTTTATTTTATTTTTTTTATTTCTTCTTTTTAATCTTCTTTTTTTTTTTCTTCCTTTTGATATAGACTGTGTTGCTGAGGATACGTGAGATCTCTCTTAAGGATTTCATGTTGAAATGTTCATTCAACATTTTTGAATTTTGAAAATTTATTTTAATTTATATTGGCTCTGTAATTTTAATTAAACTGAGCTCTCCTCTCGTTTCATTTTTTAATATTAAAATTTTGAATATTAATTAGGATCAGGTTCTTGGAATTTACCTTCCTACTTTTACGTTTCGGATTAAAGTAATTTAATAAAATATATATATATATATATATATATATGAGTGTGTGTGTGTGTGTGAGTGAATGTGTGTGTGTATGTGTATGTGTGTGCAAAATCGGACAGAGTGTGATATAAATCAATTTTGAAAGTTTTAGACCCATTTTAATAAAAATTCAATACTAGAGACGCAGATGCTTTAAGAGTTCCAGGTTTATTGAATTTCTTACGATTATAATAGTCCTCACTATTTTACTATATGGCCATTACTTACTAAATAACATCTAAAACAAAATGTGACGGAATAGTAATATTACACTTAACTGTACATATTAAGTATTATGACGTTGGGACCTAGAAAGGGTTTTTCCTTCAATTGAATAGTATTTTATCGAGCCGAATGGAGGACCTGCTCAAATGTTTTCATAACATATTTTGCGACTATTTTCATTCTGAATAACAATAACAAAGAATCAATTACCTCTTTACCCAATACAAAATAAATTCTCATTATCGTAATTTAACAACCAGAAGTAATTGAGTATTTGTCTATATTTCTGAGATGAGGTAGTATTTACAGTATTTACATAATTTGGACTATTGTCCGCATCTTTGTTGCTATTTGTATGACGTTTCGGCCGTTGTATGCTCTTGTCTTCTTCTGGTGCTAGGAATTTCGAACCGAACACTTTATTACAATCACTGGGGTATATGATCTTCAATAGATTTAAGAAAATAATAAAATAGATACCAAAAAAGATAAACGTCATACAAATGGCAACGGAGATGAGGACAATAGTTCAAATAATGTAAATACTGCAGAACTAATTGAATTATATTTTTGTTTTATTTTTTATGTTAATTTCATCCCAAGCAAGACAATAATGCCACTAAGACGTAAAAAGATACCAGGAGTAGAATAGAATGGGAGAGGAGAAAAGACACTACAAAAAAAAATGGGTTCAAGAAGACATATAGTGATTGACGTTGCATTTAAATATTTGATGATTGTAACTCTGTTTCCACTGAGTAAGCCTTTAGTACCCGGCCCAGAGACTAAACCCGCAATTATTAGCAATTCATGAACGACTACTTTGATATAGTAATTTTGAGTTCAATCCACAGTTCAGACAGAATCAGTTGAAGCTGAGCAAACTATAACTTAACAGTACTACCAACGAACAAGACGAGATATCCCTAGACATGGACAATGTAACAAGAATAATCTACACGTGTAGATCAATAAATATTTCAGTACTTGTATATAAAATAAGTAGACTTATATAAATTACAAACCGATTTGAAATTCATATCATCCAATAACGTTATTTTAAATTTAACAGCTAGTGTATATTAATGTTTTATTTTTATTTCAGAATTCTGAAACTTATTTCGAAAGCCATACATTTTGGCGTAGTTTCCATGGTTTACCACAGAAAAAAAAGCGACCTCATAGGTTTACTTAGATTTACATAAAACTATGTGTTACTTTAGAAAACTAATATTCATAGATACATTAGACTTTAGATAAACTTTTTTTTTCCTAGAGAAAATTTCAGGGGCCTTCACGGATGCACTCGAAAGAGACAACTGCATGCATCCGGAAGAGACCATTCTTCACCTTTGCTCCCACGTTGCTACGACACTGTTCAGACGTTTAATATACGCTTCCTCTAAGTAACTTTGATTTAGTTTCAAGAAAAGTTATGCTTTTAATGATGCCAAACTACTGACAAAACATGTTAAGAAAATCATATCCAGTCTTATTTTTTCATATATATATATATGTATGTATGTCTGTATTATTCAAGAAGTAGAAGGAGGATTTGAACAATTATTAAGAAAATCATCGAGCTTTATATTCGACCTCAACAGAATGCAGAAAGCACGCTGGGTTCGATTCCTGGTAGTGGATGCTCCCTGCTGATGAGACCCAAATATAGGACGAAACGGCCGTCCAGTGCTTACTGCATTCTGTTGTAGTCGAATATAAAGCTTGATGATTTACTTAATAATATATATATATGTATATTACAAGGAAGTGAAAGAATAGATTAAAAGCCAATGTTCAGACATAAACAGTGCTTAATATAGGGTGTTAATATTGTAATTTTATGAATTACAATGGTTTATAAAAGCATTATATCACTACAAAAAAATTTTCATATTTCAGAAAAATATTGTTCTTCTTCATGGGATTATTTTGCTGGAACATTAAAATTTTTGTGTCGTGATATTTGTGCGTTCATGGAATATCCCTGTTACTTGACCGTTCGTAAAAAAACGATAAAATCAGTTATAGCAAACCGACGAAAGTCACCAGATAGTAGAAACCTAGGCTGCGTAAAAACCCGTTTAAAAATTTATATATATATATATATATATATATATATACAGAAAATCTAAGAGCCAACAAAACTACCTAGGTAAGTCCTTACCTTGACGGGCCGAAAGTGAAAACCTAGGTAGGTTTGTTGGCTCTTGCTTAGATTTTTCTATCTTTGTTGCTCTACTTTCGTATTGAGCGCTTTAGTGTTAGGGTTTTCGTCTTGGGGTTTTTTTTTTCCTACGAGTATTTGAGATTTGTTCATGTACTTTGTTTGTTTCTTTTTTTACTTCCCCTCCTTTTCCATCCGAGTTCGTCCTCGGTGAGTTTTTCAAGACGAACTTAAATATAGTATAACAATTACTAGTATTAACAGAATTATTTTTGTTACTATTAATATTGTTATAATTATTACACACACACACACACACACACACACACATATATATATATATATATATATATATATATATATATATATATATATATAAACTTAATGAAAAATCCTGGTCTGTCATTTTTAATGAAAGATTGTTGCCGAAATACACAATATATATATCAAATCTGAAACACAGAAAAAAAATTAGTACATGGTGCGCGACTTCTGGGACACCCTATATATATATATATATATATATATATATATATATATATATATATATATATAAAGTATATCTAGTGAGCCAACAAACCTAGCATGCTTTTTTTATTGATTACCTGTCTTGGTTTTTTTTTCTTTGGGCTACGTGCTGCCTCGGTCAGAATCTCTTTTACTGATGTTCATGTGCTTAGCTCTTTTTTTTATAATCATTTTTCCTTCCATGTAGATCCGCGGAGGTTTTTTCGACACGGGTATAGTTATAAATTTGTCTTTATATATATATATATATATATATATATATATATATATATATATATCTTAATGAAGATTTATATGCATGCTACCGTAATTCGAACTTTTTGATGGCATAGTGATGTTTTTTGTGATCACACGCTCATATATATATATATATATATATGAATAGATTTTCTAATCAGAAATTATTTCTTAAATTATAAAGTTATTTTTAGTGGAACAACGTTTTTTTTTCTAGTATCCATTTTTTTATTTTCTTAAAAATTTATTTATTGAAGAACCTCATGATCTACAAGCGTTATTAATAATTTCACTGTTTAACAAAATCAGCACCCCCCCCAAAAAAAAACACAAAATAGCAACATTAACATGCGCACCAACTGAAAATAAAGTTTATTGTAATAAGAAAAAATTACAGACATGCATACACCCCAAATTATAGATGTATTCATGTATGTCATTACGAAAATCAGAAACTGAAATGAAGTTTTTTCCGTGTTTTTACCATGATGTGCGTTGTGGTGCAGTGGAACGACAAATCGTGGTGCCGAGTTCGAATTTCAGTTCAATTCCTTGTATGTATGTATGTATGTATGTATGTATGTATACGTGTGGTGTGTACGTGTTTGTTTATATGTGTGTGTGTGGAATTACCTTCCACATACTTGCTTCCCCGACAGCTACAATCTCCAGGAGTTTAAATGTAAGGTCAATCGACGCCGCCTAACACATTAACTCGCATCCATTCTCTCAAACACTCTTCCCATCTACCCAACCTTCATCCTCGGTATCCTTACCGGTCTATTACTCTCCTTCTAACATTTCCTATATCTAACCACACATCTCGTCACTTTTTCCTATGTAACCCCCTGCGCAACAGTGGCAGTGGAATGCCTTGCTTGGGGTGAAAGGTTTTTTAAAAAATTATATATATATATATATAATTTATATATATATATATTAAACTATATATTTTACAAATGTGTTTATATAAAGATGTATATGCACAAAAACATTTAATTTATAATGATATATTACCATAGGTTATCCCCATATATATATATATATATATATATATATATATATAATGAACAAAGGGAAAAACATTCCACAATTCGTAATATATACTTTTTAGAAAGTGTTTAATGCAAAGTAGAGCAATATATCAATATTATTAGTTACCAAACATCATCTAACGCATTTGAATTCATAGTAATATGAAAGCTTTTGTGTCAAGATGTAAAACGTTTTTATTATAATGACTGATAATATATATATATATATATATATATATATATATATATATATACATTGATTTTATTATTATAACAATTTATGAAAGCTTATATCTCTGTGCAAAAAATATCACTTGACGACGAACAACACTATTGTTCTGAAACATGAAAATATCTGTGTAGCGATATAATGCTTTTAAAATCCACTGTAATAACCAAATTACAATATTAAGCTCTACTTTGTATCGAGTACTTTTATAAAAATAAATGCTTCAACAGTAAGTTTTAACCTACCTGTTCTTTCACTTTCTTATAATATATATATATATATATATATATATATATATATATATATATATATATATATTATGAGATTCTATGTGTGTGTCTATGTGAGCGTATTATTCATATGTTGACTTTTTTCATTACTTTCCCTAACACACACACACATATATATATATATATATATATATATATATATATATATGGTGTTTGGATGCTGAGGGTGACATCAATCAGATAGGTGACAATCATTACTTATAATAATTCCATTAATCTAACTTTGATATTGGGCACTTTATTTCAAAGTCTGTTTGCCTTAAATACCTTTCTATCAGTATTCCACTGTTAGTAATTTGGGCTTCACACAGTCTTCCACATCGTTACCACATACACACACACACACACACACACACACACACACACACACACATATATATATATATATATATATATATATATATATTCCAAGAGAGAGAGAAAGAGATAGATAAAAGGGACTGAACCAATCAATAAATGCCTAAATAATTTATTTAACGACCGACTTTAAAGTTTCAAGTACACACTCTGTTCATGGTCAGATAAAATTACATATAATATATCTATATATATATGTGTGTGTGTGTGTGTGTGTGTTTGTCTGTGTGTGCGAGTTTTTTATGCTTCATGTATAAGCGTTAAATCATGTCACCGTTTTGAAACAACTACATTCTCAAGTGCATAAAATCTAAAGAAACATCAATCTATATTAATAACCATGCGCATACACATTACAACCATGCACACACACACACACACACACACACACACACACACACATATATATATATATATATATCTTTCATCTCTCTCTCAACACAAACATACACTCACGCATACGTACATACACTTATATATATATATATATATATATATGTTACTAAAACTTTAATATTGTCTGCGTGTCTCCGAGATACAGCTGAAACTATGCATAATACTACAACAAACTTAGGAGCATATTGCACCTTGATCCCCTACCGAATGCACTGCCATATTTCATTAACATAAAACAAAGTGATCTCCATCTAAGGTAGTTTTTATGTTTTAAATGGAAAAACCACTATTTGTTTCCAAGACACATTTTTATATTAAGTCGAGTATATAAACCGACATTTGTTTTGTTATTTTCCAACTATTATGTGCGTGAAATAGGTTACTGGTACCCCCTCCACAAGAATTTACTCGGGTAACCAAACTGTCAACAAGGTCCCACCCTTTTACATTTAGATCAACCAAATAAAGGCAAGAATACTACCACAGAAGCTTCTTTTCTCGTGTTTCCCGCCCGTGGAACTCCCTTCCATATGCTTGCTTTCCAGACGGCTACAACCTCAAATAATTTGAATGCAAAGTCAATTCCCATCTCTTATCTACTTAACTGCAGTCCTTTCAACATCACCCGGTGTATCTTGTTCTTTTTTCTTTCTCTCTATAGATTGGGTTCTATAGTCTTGGCTGGCAACCAGTTTGCCGCAGAAAGCAATGGCAACCTGCTGCGGGATAATCTCTGCCCAGTCAGTTATGTCTCTTTCGAGACATGATTGCCCAAAGCGTGTATTACGTATAGCACTTAACTGACTGACTACTTTAGTAACTGTCTTCACTCCTGCGTCCACATCTTTCTCGTTCACCTTCTGTAGCTGGTTTGTCTTTGTCTTCAATCTCCCCACTCTAAAACTTTAACTCCCTTATGTAGCTCCCTGCACATAACTGGCTGTAGCGCCTTTCTTGGGGTGAAATGATTAAAAAAATAACAATACATTATTTTTTCGCAAATGAATTAAAAATATATCAGAGTTAATCCATGTCATAACGGATGTCGTAAATCAATTGTTTTTGTTTGCATTAGAATACAAAACTGAGCAAATATGAATCTTCTAAAAAAATCGGAAAAGATGTCTGTTTAAAAGCACTATTCGGGCCTCGCTTGATCGTGAGTCGTACGTGGTCAAGCGGTCTGAGAGACGTCAAATCTAATGAGGGATTCCCCAACGGGACGGGGATTCGAATACTGACGCATGTTTTCTTAACAAAATTTCTACATTATTTAAACTGAAACATGTAAATAAAAAATATTCTGCTTAATTATAATTATAAAAACAAAAAACAAAAAAAAGAGAATCTACTTAAATACTAGTATCTATAAAAATAATATTTCAACAAATAGATTAAAATTAATACATTATAATAACATTATTAAATAAATTAAAATATGCATAAAACAATATATATTTATGCAATTCACTACAAGACATTAGATCATTTCTTACAAACAAATATCTCGAATGGTTGGGATAGATAAAGATGCTATGTTATATACATTATAATAACATTATTAAACAAATTAAAATATGCATAACACAATATATATTTATACAATTCACTACAAGACATTGGATCATTTCTTATAAACAAATATCTCGGATAGTTGGCAGATATCTTATAGATAAAGATGCTATATTATATACATTATAATAACATTATTAAATAAATTAAAATATGCATAACACAATATATATTTATACAATTCACTACAAGACATTGGATCATTTCTTACAAACAAATATCTCGAATGGTTGG
>JBBBDQ010000119.1:1112500-1122500 GCA_037127315.1 Ascarosepion bandense | reverse complement strand
TTTTTTCGTCAAAAAAATGACTACGGGTAAACGTTGTCAAAAGAAGTTTTAAAATGAAAACGAATTATTAGAAAAAGAAATATGCTTGCTTAAGTTAAAACAACTCGATTTGATCAAGTTAATATCATTGGTGGCAGCCCAATATGCTAAATAAAGGTCGGGGATACGAAAATCAAGCAGGTACAAAAATTTAAATACCTGGGAAGTGTTATAACAGAAGACGGAAAGTGCGACACAGAGATCCGAAGGCGAATTGGCATGGTGAAGGAAACATTCCAGAAGTTGAGTAAAATATTAAGAAACAGGACAATTTCGCTAGAAATTAGGAAGAAATTACTGGATTGCTATGTGTAGTCATAGATCAAAAGGGACATGATCGTACAAGCGTGTATCACGTATGGCACTTAACTGTCTTACTATACGCAAGACCTAAATATTAATTTTTCCGTTGATCCGTGCGTCACCATTTTGTTTGTACTAAAGTTCAACCAAAACAAGGCTCAAGAGCCACTCATGTTAAAGTGTTTATTGAATGAGGTAAACGATATGAATGTATAGTGAAATAGAAGGAAACGAAAATTATGAGGCTAAGGAGGATATATATTGACGCTTGACTTAAAGAGGTGAATATTATAGTGTTTGAGGTTGTATTCACGTTGTAGTTCAAAAATGTAGCAAAAACAACCCGCTGAGAGGAATTTTCACATTACAAATGGATAATACGGAGGAAATTAGGGTGATTCAACTTCGTGGACGTAACATGGAGAATTCCATCTGTAAAAATATGAACTGGAGAAAGTAATGAGTGAAGCTTATCTGAACGTTTGCCAAAGAAATGTCAGTAAAGTATCGACAATGTTGTCTCTCTGGTAATGAATTTACAAAATGGAAAATAAAACTTACTCTCCAAGGCCACATATATGCTTGTGAACTCTGTGCAAGATTGAAAGATAACATTATGTATCTTCAACTCATATATGGAAACAATACTCTCTTTCTCTTTGGGTCTATCTCTTGTAAAGATAAATCATGACAAAAAAATATGTCAGGTACCTCTTGAAGCAGTAAAAAGACCCAGTCATTTTTGTCTAGCAACTTTAGTGATTTTTGTCTGAGTTTCTGGAATGAGAAGACATCATTATTTACAATATTTATATTCGAACTAGTGTCCTCATCTTTGTTGTTTTTACCACAACATTCCGACCGTTGTGTCCTTTCTCAGGTGTATATCGATTTTTTCATGTATTGTGATATAACGTAAATAATCTTTATCAATGTGTCGTATAGATGAGTTCCACATGTGATCTACGACAAACTTCAGTTCCAAAATGTTTTAACCCTGAAAGGTTACTGCGTGAGTAATCGTCAAAACACCGGATGTGCGTTGTACCGGATGTGCGTTGTACCGGATGTGCGTTGTGGTGCAATGGATATTGACTCGGAACGACAAATCGGAGAGCCGAGTTTGAATTTCTTAAATTCCTTGAATTCCTTGCATTCACTTACACGCAAATACCCTTGAGAAAGCTATTAATCCGTCTCCTCCCTATCGTAGAAAGCAAAGGCAAACTACTGCGGCATAATCTTCTGCCTAGTCCGTCATGTCTATTTTGAGACATGATCGCCTAAAGCGTGTATCACGTATGGCACTTAACTAACTACTTAATCACCAAAACGGAGGTCGGGAATAATAGTATATCAACAAGTGCAAGACTCTCACGCTGTAGGAAGTAGATACACTACTAATGAACTGCTAATTAGTATAATCACTCTCTAATTTACTAGGTATTTACCAACTCCCCACCAATGAGGATGCGACACAAGGTCAATTAATGTGGGGATTCTGAATCCTTAAGCTCAGCCAAAAATATCTCGTACACCCAGCTTAAGGCGTGGACGGGCTTTTGTTTATTCACACAAAACGAAACTCTACCCTTCGGGAGAGCCTCGTTTGGGTTCTCTATCTTCTCGGAAGCAGAGAGCTGAACAAGAGAAAGTCTGGATCGGTATGATCACTCTCTACTCGTCTACGCTTTAATTCAAGAGTGTTATAGTGAAACACACTTATTCCTAAGATAATGGACTCTCACTCCTATATTAATAAGAGTTAAAAAGAAGTTCTTGGGAAGTTCATAGGAGTTCCTTAGACTTCTGTTGGAGTTCAGAAGAACTACTAAGCAGTTGATATTAGTTAGCCGAATACTAAGGAATCAACTTTCAGTGGAAGATTACCAAGTTCCTAAAATTTTGGTTAAGTTAAGTCGATTAGCAACCGACATAGCACGATTATAACCTTCAGGGCGGAAAACTACTCCATAACAAAAAGTGACCATGTATTTAAGAGGTTAGGAACATTCCATTCCTGTAAATATATAGGTATACAACAATAGACATATGAACAAAAATACCTCTTGTCTATGATTCAAAGTAATTTATGTTTAATAATTAAAAAAAAAAGAAAACAAAACAAAACACTGGATTTGTTTTTGTTTTTTATTGAAAAAATGTGCTGTTCTCATAAATTCTGCATTTGTGTTTTATGTTAAAAAAACAAACAAACAAGTGTGCTATTCTCATAAATATCTGCTGAATGACACGTACGTCGGGAATTAGGTTTGCGACAAACGGCACCTGAGAATAGCTGAAAAATAGTTATGAACAGAGTTACGTCGTCGTTGACTTCAGGTGACCGACAAATGGTACAAAATCTTTTTTTCGGTTCTTTTATGTAACAAGCGCAGACGTAGTAGTATTGACTTCTCGTGGTTTACATTTTACGGAGAAATAGTTATTAGTCCAGGGAATATGTGCTTCGTTCTTCTTTTGTCAGCTTATTTTCATCACAAGATCATCATCGCGAGAGCTGTTTCGACCTGAAAGCAAATTGCAAATCAATGTGATTACTCATTTTCAACAACTTTTTAAATATCTCTTATCAGTTCTCTTCACCCCACCCACGTCCTGTGTTAATAAACAAAAAGGTTTCAAACCTTTCAAGCTATTAGTATTGGTTGCGAACGGGTCATATTTCCAGTTACACGATACTCATATAAATATTAATTCGCTGCCGTAGTACGTGTTGTAAAAAGAAGGACAAGTTACATGACAATAACAAATAGGCCTTTAATATAACAAAAACAAGTACAATACATTAAGAATGTTTAAGTACGTCCCAAAACAAGATGAATGTTCATGTTGTCCAAATAGACGTGAATGTTTTTAGCAAGAATAGTAAAGAAATGACATACTGCTAGGCCAGTAATGCTCGTCGTGGCTATCCCCACTAAAGCCAGGAAGGGAACTGACCCCAGATAAAAAAGAGTTCCTCAAAAGGGAAGACAACTAATGTCTCCCTACACAGGCATTGTCATTTGTTTTTTATTGATTGTTTTGTATTCCTCATTTTTACACAGACTCACATTGAGTCCATTAATACTGTTTGCAGTGGCAATTCTATGGGGGGCAGGGGAGGAAGGTGCTAACCTGCTTTCCCCCTCAATGTTTTAATAAACTTCAAAAATTTTATGAAACTAATTTTGATAAGATATGATCTTCGACACTTTTCCATTGTGTTTTCTTTCTCATTTAGCTTTTTAGGGACACATACAAACCCAGTTTGAAAAAAATAAAAATAAACAAACCAAGAAGATAAAAACACACGTTTGATTTTATTTTAAATCAACCTCTCTTGTGTTCCAACAATTTGAGACTGGAAAAGTGGGAAAGAATAGATTAAAACTCCACTACTTTGGATGAAAAATTATTCTGTTTAATTTACTGAAGTGACATAATTATACTCAATCTCGTTCCTAAATTGTGTATACAATAGTGGTTTAGGGTAGGAAAAGAAAGACACGGCTTGAGTTTGCCCCCTTCTTCCTCAGTAAAATTTTGACCCCTAAGTGCCCTCCCGCCTCCCGAGTTAAACAATTACCACTGATTGTTTGCTAGATAAATATTACAGGAGCCTGAGAATAAATATTTACTATCCAATATTGATTCCCAAAACAACAATGAGTAATATTTACTTAAATAACCATACCTCAATCAACGTACTGTCTTTTGGATTTTTAAAAAGCTTTTTAAATCATTCATCTTTAAAGAATCTCTGAAGAAGCTTGTTGAACTGAAACATGTTAGATATTTCCAGTTGCGTGATACAAATATAAACATTAGTATATATATATATAATATGCTGTCATAGCACGTGCAGTCAAATAAAGGACAAGTTACATGACAATAACAAATAGGAAACTAATATAACAAAAAAAGTACAATACATTAAGAATGTTTCAGTACGTCTTAAAACAAGAAATCTTTTTAGAAAGAATAGAGAAAGAACGACATACAAATATCGCCAGAAATTTTTCCTCGTGGTTATCCCCACTAAAGCCGGGAAGGGAACTGACCCCAGATAAAAAAAAAGTTCCTTAAAAGAGAAGACTACTGTTGTTTCTCTTAAGGGAATACAACTATTGTATTCCTACAAAGCTATTCAAATTTTTCATTGATAGTTCTTTTAATGTCGTTGTTATATATGTATACTACCATTGTTCGAATAACGTCTACGAATCTTATTCTTTCATTTGATATTCATTGCATAATATTTACCGTTCCAAAGCAATTAGTTTGTGCTATCTAATTCCCATTACCTTTAGGTCTTTTGATTTTGGTTTCTTACAGATAATATACATCGATATTATATCTTTCAATGCATGGAGCTAATAATTCTTACATACTTTCTTAATATTTCAGCAAAGATTAAATGTCCCGATGGTAAAATATTTATTGAAGATACTTATACAATTTTAAATAAAAATGGTTATTTTATTATAATATATATATATATATATATATATATATATATATTATAATAAAATAACCTGCCGAATGACACACATTTTCCTAACAAAAATTTATCGTAAATAGTCAGGCCGGTAGAAATAATTATATAATACTGTTTGATTACAAAACAGAATATCTACTTAAACACGAGTATCGACCAAAAATAATGTTCAAACAAATCATTTCATATATATATATATATATATATATATATATATATATATGTGTGTGTGTGTGTGTGTGTGTGTGTGTGTGTGTGTGTGTGTGTGTGTGTATAAATTTAATCTAAAAGGAAAAGCAGGTAGGTAAATCCCCAAAAACATTTGGCTTTTGTAATAAAAGTTGCTGATGACACGCGAAATTTCTCTTTAGAAATTTCTCGTAGAAATGGCCATACAACTGATTTGATCATCGGAATTTATTTTATATATATATATATATATATATATATATATATATATATTAGAAAAGAAAATAAGGTTGTTCCAACGAGAGAAATTGGTATAGAATAATAAGTGTGAGAGACCGTTAACGTTTAGTTTAAAGTGTATATTTATTGTAGTATAAAGATATCATACATATTTTAAGTGTCCATAATGGTAGTTTTGACGCTACACGTGTTTCGAATCTAAGATTGACTTTCTTTAGATGAATAAATCTCTCTCTCTCTTTCTCTGTCTATCTGTCTCTCTCTCTCTCTCTCTATATATATATATATATATATATACACACACACATGCACAAATAAATACACTTATAATAAAGAGAATTTTTATGCGTTTTTATTAAAATTATTTATTGTCATGCATATATGTCCTGATCGTAAAATCGCCATGCAGTTACGAAAAATTAAATAAGAAATTGACACAAACTAATGTTTGGAAACCGGATGAAGCATTTGCTGCTGAAATATGTTAGAAAACATCTAGCGCTAGAACACATTATTTTTTATTTTAATTCTATTTTTTTTAAAAATTAGAATTAAAGTATAAATCTCTACATGACTCATGCACCGACGTACATATGCATGCACTTACTCAAACAGGCATATACACACATGCACACATACGTGCACGAACGCGCACACATCAGACGCACACACACACACCCACACACACACGAATATTTATTTATTTATTTATTGATTTATTTATAAATATATATATTTATATATATTTATTTCTGTAAATTCAGATAAAATTTAGCGGGAAAATACCCATTTAATACCATTTAAGACATGCATTCTTCACTCCCTCATAAACAAAGAATGAGGGAAAATTCTAAGCTCAGAGGTTAGCTCTAGTAAAGAAAAGGGGTTGGGAGGTATTATTTTTATTAGGGTAGGGCTAACGGAAAATTTAGTAGTAATCCCCTTTTGGTAGTGAGCGGTATGTGGTTTGACCCTTGAGTTAGTAGTGTTATATATATATAGGCAGCAAACTTCATTTCAAACATATTTCATTAAATACGTCCAACAATGACGATTTAATTCACTCTTTATTAAGTTTTTTTTTTCAAGCATACTGACATTTGTCCGGTTTAGTGGTGTTAAAGAATATCAGAATTGTCCGTAACAGTCAAAATAAGAGGGGAAAATAACAACATTAGAGACATAAATACCATTGAAAATGGCAATAGAATGGGACAAAAACTCTTGGGAGATTAACAATTACGTATAATTTTTATATTTCTTATCTTCAACAAAACGAAAAAATATTTTCATTGTAATTATTCAAATGAACTCTTTGCTATGATACCTAGACTTTAGAAATTTAAACGCAGTACCCGGTTGGTAATTAAGTCTCATCATTTTACAGTTGAAATGGTTAGATGTTATCATATGTTCTACGTTCATAGTTACTTTTTAAGCACATCTAGTTTGTTGAACTATTTTCCAGCTTCTTACTTTGCAACCAACTTTGATCTTCAAATATTTAAATGCAATGTAAATCGCTTTTTGTTCTCTTTAATAATGTTTCATTTTTCTCATAGTCTTTCACACTCAGTAAACTCTTGTGTCTTACTGGCTTTTTTCCTTGGTTTGAAATGAATGCGTCTTTTTCAAAAACAAAACAAAAAAAGTTTCTACGCTTGTCAAAACATGAGGAAAAAACACCAGATACATAAAACCCCTAGAAAATGGATATAGAAGTGACCGAAAGTGTTCACGATGATAAAAATTATATATATATATATATATATATATATATATATATATATATATATATATATAGGAAAGAATATTAAAAAGTTTTGAATTTAAAAATGTACTTTTTTGGGACAGTATTTGTGTATTTTTATTATTGTATTTTATATTTCAGACCGCCCTCGGTCCTTCATCAGAAACAAATGATTCTTAAATGTGAATTAGAAACGTATTTCACGAAAGTCTGTTTGTTTTAGATAAAGATTTCTTGGAATATCTGAAAAAATTTTATTTTTTTAAATTTTTTTTTATTTTATTTTATTTTTTATTTTTCAGATATTCCAATAAATTTTTATCTAAAACAAACACACTTTCTCTACGGACGTGCCGCATGTTGTGAACAAACACACTTTCTCTACGGACGTGCCGCATGTTGTGAACAAACACACCATGTGATGTAAACACACACAAAAAAAAAATATTCGGACGCTATCGTGAAATACGTTTCTAATTCACATTTAAAATCACTTGCTTCTGATGAAGGAACGAGAGTGGTCTGAAATATAAATACAATAATAAAAATAAACAAATAATGTCCCAAAAAAGTACATTTTTAAATTCAAAACTTTTTAATATTCTTTCCTATACATATTAAGATAGTATACGTGGATCACCACTATGTTATATATATATATAAACCGAACATCGTAGAAATAAAAGAAAATAAACTCACACAACATTAATAGCAACTTTATTTCATCCACTCATAGATAGTAGTAAAATAAAAAGTATCTACCTTTACTAAAAAAAGACCTTACTAAAATGTGACCTGCCCAAAACTAAGCTACTCTGCATCCCTTTCCTAACCCAAGGCTGTATCAGTATGGCAATAAACTAAATCGTACTAAACTCCCACCACATTCATTTACATATCATATTACCAAAAATAAGTCGTTTTCGCCATTTATTTTTCATTTCAACTTATCACCAGATGAGGGGCAAACGTAGCTCCGAAACGCGAAAATTTTTGTGTTGTGATACTATGCTTTTATAAACCATTGTAACAATCATTACTATATAAAGCTCAGCACTCTTTATAAAAGTAAATGCATGAACAGTGGGCTTAAAAACTACGTGTTCCATAACTTTCTTAAAATATATATATATACATACATATATATATATATATATATATATATATATATATAGATAGATAGATAGATAGATAGATAGATAGATAGATAGATAGATCGAAAACCGACAAGATAAATAGAAAAGTAAACTGGTAGGAAAATATGAGACTTTAATCTAACATGTCTAACTTTAACAAGCTTCTTCAGAGAATTTTTTCATAGACGAATGGTTTAAAATTTTTTTAAAAATTTAATAATTAGGTAGGTAGATATATAGATTTAAAAAATTAGATCGATAGATGTATAGTTTGAGATAGATAGATACCAAACAGAAAAAATATGTACAAATTCAACACGTTTCTTATATAATTTAGGTTTACCTAATATGTTTCGGGAGTGAAATATTGCTGTTATTATTTTCCTTTTATATTTTACGTTGTTTTGTTTACACGATGAGGTCACATGTATATTGTATTCGATGCATTACGTCTGTCTGTACGGCAACTTATAAATGTAGAAAATTTATATAATTATTATAATATTTAAAATTATTATTATATATTATATATTAAATTATTATTATATATTAAATTCTATCAAATTAAGAATATCATTTAGAAGATTTTATCAAAAACACTTCTTGGGAATATTCTAGATAGATTTTCCTACCCTTTCTCTCTCACTCTTTCTTTCCCACAGTCTCACATCCACACACTTACACACACAGTGACAAAGATATACACCCAAGCATTAACGGACGGACACACACACACACACACACACACACACACACACACACACACACACACACACATTTAGGTCCGTGTTTCAAAACGACAAGTATGTACATTTATGTGTTGATGAATTAATTGTTAACAATGACTATTTACAAAATTATTACTTAAATATTAAGCAAAATTTTCAGAGTACATCTGACCACTGCTAAAGACCCTTTCTTCTGGTACCGGGGTCATAAACTAACCAATTCCAATTTCAGTACATCCACCCACATATTTTATATATTACAAAACCTTAACAAAAAGCATATATATATATATATATATATATATATATAGAGAGAGAGAGAGAGAGAGAGAGAGAGATAAATTGATAAATATACATATGAGGGTGCACATATATGTATAATATTATTATTCAGGTGTTAATAAAACAGTGGTCAATGTATGAACAAAGTTCATATATATATATATATATATATATATATATATATATATATATATGCAAGTCTCAGACAAAAAACCTGGTAAATGTTTTATATAATTTTTATTGTGATTTTATAAATTTTTCCTTTTAAGTAGATAAATTATGCAAAAATTGTCCGAAACTTTTATTTAACCCAGCGCTTTCGGCTATACGTTTAGCCATCATCAACTTATGTATTTACTATAAAAAATGAAACAACTTATACGATCACATGAAAAATTATTAAAAACTTAACGACATCAACTTGAATGTCATTTTTATCAAAATTTGCATAAAAGTGGGATTTCTGCCTAAATACATAATAAATATATAGTCTATTGAGGCAGGAGGCAATTATCTAAACATGTATTGTTAAACATAAAAGACAATGAATGTCTATTAGATTTAATCATGAGCCGTTCTAAACGTCGTATTTTGCCTTAATTTCTGGTGGAAATAAAGACAAAAATTGTCCAACATTTGGATATTTTGTATTACGTTGGTTTTATGTTTTGGCTGATATGAGCCATCTTCAGATATATCTGCGGGTGTGTGTGCGTGAGTATCTGTGTAGGTGTATAGTTGCTTAACACACACACACAGACAGACAGACACACACAGACAGACAGACACACACACACACATATTTCTTTATATATATATATATTTCTTT
>JBBBDQ010000119.1:835000-1107500 GCA_037127315.1 Ascarosepion bandense | reverse complement strand
GATACTTGAATTTGGCCCGTCTTTTATTTTGTTTGTGGGGCTCGAAAAAGTCATTTGGGAATTCACTCCCGGATGTGATTCTGGCCTTTCCATTAGACGCCGAACAAATTTCGCATCGGCTCGCAAAAAGTGTCCGTAAAAAGAATTTGTTTCTGATAGTTGAAGATTATTAGAATTTTGTTTTTAGATGTTTTCTAGTTTTTTTGTTGGCTGAAAAACATTTCGCATCGCAGTGTGGAATTTAACGAGTTTTGTTCTGGATTCGCTTTTGCGTGGGTGCCAAGCAAGGTTTTGTAAATTCGAGTAAATTCGTTTATTTCTAACAAAATCAACGAGTCAGTGCTTAGCATTTGAATTTTAAATCTAGATTTTGTTTTGTTCACTACGGTGTGACCATAGCAGAAATTGAATTATGATGAAACTGATATAATAATAATAATAATAATAATAACAATAATAATAATAATAATAATAATAAAAAATGGAACAAAACAACACATTGAAAGAATCCCTGGAAACCCCAGCTTAAGAGATATACAAAAAATTGTCTTATTAAGTACAGCCCACACACTAAGGAAAACTTTATCTATGTAATGCTGGGGATGATAGGGAAGATAGAAAAACATGAAATGGAGCCATAACAACACGCCACTACCTGCATTAGGTCTCCCCGCAGACTTGGTTGGTAGTGAGACCAAAGCAGAAATCGAAATATGATGAAAAATGACATAATAATAATAATAATAATAATAATAATAATAATAATAATAATAATAATAACTATTATTTTTATTCTTCTTATTATAATTATTTTATTTTATTTGATTTCTGGTGTTTACTCATTTCTTTCCGGGTTTAAACAGACGCCTAAGGTCAGAAATGGCATAATAATATTTTCCTCTGAGCGTTTTTGTGGTGAAAAAAAAAAAAAAACTAAAATTGTACATAGATTCGCAAGATGTGGACTGCACTTGTGAGTACAATTATTATTATTATTATTATTATTATTATTATTATTATTAAAACTACTACTGAAATATCCGTGAAAATTAGAAATTTGATGGTTTCCCTATTTTCATTGTCTGATGAATCTAAATTCTCAAGTTAATGATTAAATCAGCTCATGGTGAGTTCTATTATAACAAAATATCCGTGTAAATCCTCCTATTTCATCGCTAAATAGCCTCATTACTTTCACAAAATACGGAAATGACAATTATAAATATGAAAGCAAGACCTTATTTGAAAGAGTAAAGAGCTAAAAATGAAAACGTGTGAAATTGACAGCTTTTCTATTTCACTAAAATAGACGTTAAACATTTTCATCTTCCCTTCTTTCTTTAATTCTGTTTAAAATTAAAACCAAGTAGCGTTCTTGCAACCTGAACAACATAAGATACGCGGACGATACAGTACTGATTGCGGACACGGAAAGGAAACTGCAAGATCTCATACAGAAAGTAGCAGTGGAGAGTGACAAGAAGGGACTATAAATAAACTTTAAGAAAACTGAGTGCAATGTCATCAGCAAAAGATACAACCCAAAAATGCCAAATACAGGTGGGGGATAACAGAATCAAACAAGTCCAAGAATTTAAGTACCTAGGAAGTGTTCTAACAGGAGATGGAAAGTGCGACACGGAGATCCGAAGGCGAATTGGCATGGCAAAGGACGCGTTTCAGAAGATGAGCAAAATACTAACACACAGAAAGATCTCAATAGAAACGAAGAAAAGAGTGCTAGACTGCTACGTGATGTCAGTTATTCAGTACGGCTGTGAATGCTGGACAATATCATCGAAAATGAGGAAAAAACTGGAAGCGGCCGAAATGTGGTTCTACAGAAGGATGCTACGGATATCGTGGACTGAGCATACAAGCAACGACGAAGTGTTAGAAAGAATGGCAACAAAAAGGAAATTGATGCTGAGCATCAGGAAGAGACAACTGAAGTTCCTGGGACATGCAATGAGGAAGGAGAGCCTGGAGAACCTGATACTGACTGGTCAGATAGAAGGAAGGAGAGACAGAGGAAGGCAGCGGATAACATATCTGCAGAGTCTGATCAGGTGGATGACGGAACGGGGGTTGCCAGGAGCAACAGGAGCAAACATACTAAGAGCCACAAGGGATAGGGAGACGTGGAGATCCATGATCGCCTACGTCCTGAAGGGACAGGGCACATAGAAGAAGAAGAAGAAGAAGCGTTCTTGACATGTTACCACACAATCGAAACAGAATAGTTCATTTGTTATTAGCTACTGGCAGGGCGTCATAGTCACTCGAACTAACGAAAAGGGAGACAAGTACAATTATGATACAATCATCATCATCATCATATTATTATTTTTTTATTCTTTCTTTATGTAGTTAGCTCGTACGTTAAGCCCTATCAAATACCACAAGTGAATGAAAAATTATTTCATTTTAGTCACGAGGAAAGACATAATTGACATATCAGAGACGATTATTGGTTTTCGTGCAAGAAAGAAAGAAAGAAAGAAAGAAAGAGAAGATAATACGATAACGCTCACAAGTTTCTAATGTCTGCTTGTATGAAATGGAAAACCTTGTCAATTTTTAATATTTTCATTGGTACCCTCTTACTTTTTTAAATAATAACCAGTATTCATAAAGATGCTTGTTATTGTAATATTTTATTCTGAAGTTCTGAAGCTCAAATATTTAGCGACGCAATGGGGGATTCCCTACAAATACTTTGTAGTTGTGTAACGAGTAACGAGCTTATTCAATTATTATCTTAAGAGTTAGGATTTATTAGAAAATTCACAGAACAAAACCTTGAAATTTTAACGGTTGCCGCTTGTTTTATATTATGATTATCACTATTATTATTATGTCATTTTTCATCATATTTGATTTCTGCTATGGTCGCACTACCAATCAAGTCTGCGGGAAGACCTAAGGCATGTCGTGGCGTGTTGTCATGGCTCCATTTCATGTTTTTTCTATCTTCCCCATCATCCCTAGTGTTACATAGACAAAGTTTTCCTTAGTGTGTGGGCTGTACTTAATAAGACAAAGCTAGGAAGGATGTGCGTTGTGGTACAGTGAATATCGGCTCGGAACGAGAAACCGGGGAGCCGAGTTCGAATTCCAGTTGAATCCATTGTATTCACTTACGCGCAAATACTCTTGGGAAAGGTATTAATCCGTCTCTTCCTTCCAGTTATGGGTTAAATAGTAGGACAGATTGGGTTCTATAGCCTTGGTCGGCAACCAGTCTACCGCAGAAAGCAATGGCTACCTACTGCGGGATAATATTCTGCCCAGTCAGTCATGTCTCTTTCGAGACATGATCGCCCAAGCGTATATCACGTATGGCACTTAACTGACTGACTTAAGCTAGGGTTTCCAGGGATTCTTTCAATGTGTTGTTTTGTTCCATTTTTTATCATTCCAAGTGCACCCACTATCACTGGCACAGCTCTTGTTTTCAATTTCCACATTTTTTCTATTTCAATTTCCAGGTCTTTATATTTTGACAGTTTTTCAAATTCCTTGGTTGTTATGTTACAATCCGCTGGACAAGCCATTTCAATCAACAGACAAATTTTCTCTTTCTGGTTTTTTACAATAATGTCTGGCCTATTTGCTTCAATTTTTCTGTCTGTGTAGATGGTGTAATCCCACAGAATGGTGACATCTTCTATTTCTGTAACAGGTGCTGGGTGGTGTTCATATCAGTGTTTGTTTACATAATTTAAATAGTGTTTGCACATTATCCAATGTAAATATTGCCCCACTCTATTGTGACGATTTTTATATTCATTTGGGGCAAGTACAGAACATCCTGAGATTAGATGGTCTATTGTCTCTTGGTATTTATCACAGAACCTGCATTTTGGATCCATATTATTATGTATAATATTTGCCTGAAAGTTCCTTTGACAGTTTATATTATTATTATTATTATTATGTTGTTGTTGTTGTTGTTGTTGTTGTTGTAGTTGTTGTCTTTTGCCTTTATTTTGTGTAGTATCGTACGAGCTGCCTGTAGGTCTCAGCCAGAGACTTCAATAGACATGAATTTTTTCTTACCAGAAGATGCAAACGGATGATGTTCTATCCAGTCAGAACAAGGAAAAAAATTGGAGAGACTTCAATGCAAGATGTGAGAAGTTACGCTGCGTTGATTGCTTATACAATTATTATATTTAAGGGCTACCAGCAATTTGTTCCACATACTTTTTTTATAATCATATCGCCCCATGCAAGCCAATTTACTGCCACTGGTGCGCAGGGGTTTACATAGGAGGAAAGTTAAGAGAAAGAGTGGCAGGTTATAGGGAGTGTCAAGAAGTGGGTAAGAGAAGGATAAGAATACTGATGACAGTGGAGTGGACGGAGAAACGAGCATAAGAGAGAGAGAGAGAGAGAGAGAGAGAGAGGATGCAAGTTAGTGAAAAAGGAGATGACTTTTTTATATATAATCATATCGTCCCAAGCAAGGCAGTTTATTGCCACTGGTGCGCAAGGGGTTACATAGGAGGAATGTTATGAGAAAGGGTGACAGGTTATAGGGGGTATCAGGAAGTGGGTAAGAGAAGGATGAGAATACTATCTATGGACACCTGACGATGGGTACTTGGTCGAAACGCTGTGTCTCTTATAACACCTATATCAACCAAGATGAGAATAAATGTTTGAAATAATTCCAAGATTACTGAAAAATTACTCATCTCAGAATAAATACAAAATTTGATTTTTATTTCAATGTGTTTCTCTGGTCGGACTTAATATTCTCTTTGGTCCCATGTAAGAGGTACACAGGTCCCTTCGACTTTTTATTTCAGTTGTGTGCGACTCACTGGACGAACGGCTACTCTCTCTCTCTCTCTTTCTCTCTCTCTCTCTGTCTAGCCCTAACTTATATCGGGCGGTAAGTTGAAACATTCACTATGACTAAAATCTCGCCATACGATCGAGTTCGCGTGACCTTTTTATTTCTCAAATGACGATATCTTTCTATTTCGCCTTATTTTCTTGAGTTAATACATTTCTTTTAATAGAAGAATTACAAACCTTTATGGATGTTTACATGAATTTGTAATCATGCTAAAGAGTTCACGAGCTTCTTAACACTTACGTAATTCCTTCAATTATAGCCAGAAAAATTCACGAAGAGGAGAAACAATCAAGCTTCCATATTTTAACGTCAAAAAAAAAAAAAAAATAATTATATAAGTTGTTTTAACGTTGCCGACATTTAATCAGAAAAACTGTCCGCTGAATCTATATATATAAAAGGCAATCTGTGAATCTGTGTGTGACAGTTCCCTATGCACGCCTACATTTTTTAAGCTACGCCATTCAAACTTTCTAGGGACACATATCTACAGGGATGCCAGGTCGACACATACCTTTTTTCAGCAATTTTCCTTTTCGCACTTTTTGGCCAATGGAGCCGATTTTTTACATTTGCTCCGTAAAACATCTAAGATCTAAGATCGTTGCTAAATTACGTCACAGAAATCAAATCAAACGTGTCAAACGTGACTAAAATATTTTTTCATTAAAAAATAATGAACCTTTACATTTAATTTTTATTCCGACGTTTTAAAAATTCATTTAGTCAAACATTAAAAAGAATTTTATATAATTATTTTTTATATAACCGAATTTTGATGGAATTTATCCATTTAATATTATAAACATTATTGCATCACGAGGTTTAATGTTTGTGTGAGTATTATCACGGGCAACGCCGGGCTATGATGCTAGCTATATATATAGAAAGAAAGACAGCTCAGAGTGTCTAGCTTAAAATATAGTAAGCATCTCAGCATAAACTTATAAAGGCATTAGCCTCTATTACGATTTTCAGTTTAGTAACACTATATTCATGTAGTTTAAATATCCCTCTCTTTACACAGTAATTTAATAAATGAACTTCAAACGAGCTACCTCATAACATAGATATTTCTTTAATATTGCAAAAGTTTGATTGGAAAATGAGAGGTGAGGACATTGAACGTTTTGGATGTTAAATAACGTTCTTGTGACTTTCTTCTTTTAATTTTATTCCCTCAATAAAAGGCCTAAGAGCGACTCATAGCAGAGGATTTCTTCGCCAAATAATAGGCTCAAGATCTACTGATACTAGTTTTTATTTGCCCAATAATAAGCAAGATGAACTCACGGTAGAAGTGTTTATTCGCCTAATATTCGCCTCAGAATCTATTCATGGCAGAGGTTTTTATTCGCCCAATATTAGGCTCAAAAACTACTCATGGCAGAAGTGATTATTCCCCCAATAAAAGGCCCAATAGCTACTAATGCTAGAGGTTTTTATTTTCCCAATAATAGGCTCAAGATCTACTCATGTTAGAGGTGTGTATTTGCCCAGTGATAGGCTCAAGAGCTATTCATGGTAGAGGTTTTTTTTCACCCAATAATAAGCTCAAGATTTACTCTCGGTAGGGGTCTTTATTCACCCAATAAAATATTCCAAATCTATTCAAGGTAGAGGCTATTATTCGCCAAATAAGGCCCAAGAACTACTCATAACAGAGGTTTTTATTCGCGCAATAATAGGCTCAAGATCTTCTGATACAAGAGATTTTTATTTGCCCAATAATAAGCAAGATCAATTCATGGTAGAAGTGTTTATTCGCCTAATGATAAACTCAGGAGCTATTCATGGTAGAGTTTTTATTCAACCAATATTAGGCTCAAAAACTACTCATGGTAGAGGTGTTTGTTCGCCCAATAATGGGCTCAAGAGCTACCCATGTTAGGGGTTTTATTCACCCAATAATGGGCTTAAGAGTTACTCATGTTAGAAGTTTTTATTTTCCCAATAATAAGCTCAAGATCTATTCATGTTAGAGGTGTTTATTCACTCAATGATATGCTCAAGAACTATTCATGTTTGAGATTTTTATTCATCCAATAATAGGCTCAAGATTCATTCTCGGTAGAGGTCTTTATTCACCCAATAAAAGATTCCAAATCTACTTATGGTAGAGGCTATTATTCACCCAATAACAGACACAAGACCTGATCATTTTAGAGATTTTTATTCACATAATAAAAGGACCAAGAGCTACTCATGGTAAACGTAAGAGTATTTTCCCGTAAATGAATATAACGAACCCTATGGAAATTATAGATCGGCTCTCCAATGAAAGATTCCGAGTCATTATCCATTATACACCCAAATTTACAACACCTGGTACTCCCAAGTGGTCAACAATCAAGATTACTGACCAGCCATAACATTGCTTAACATTGGTGATCGTACATGAAGCGGTGTTTCAACGTGATGTGGCCGTAAGCGTAGTATATTGGTTTGGATGTATTGAATGTTAAAAGCCAATTTTTTTCTCGGAACTCAGTGAAGAAATCGGCTGTTAGGGTCTTGTCATCTCGAGGTGCCGTCATAAACTGTTAAATCATCTGCATACTTATTTACACCCTTTTTCAAATTAATTGAAACAAAACGAATAATGTCTTCCTAGGATTTTTCATACTGTTCCTGATTACATATATGTCATCTCTTTTTCTTTTTTTGTTTTTTTTTCTTCCAACAGCGTTTACCTTTACGTTTTGAACAGATAAATCCAGTTTGTTTCTTCCCCTTGATGACACTACTGACAGTTGAAAAGCTGACACCAACAATATCCGCGATCTCTCTGTAAGGCTTGCCAGTGTGTTCGTGTAGAGTTACAATTTTCGTACGCTTCTTTGAAGTAACGCCCATTGCAGACATCGGTCGTAGGAAAACTAATCGACAGTCGAGACAATAGTATCTGGGCGTGATAAAAATCTGATGCAATCATGGACGACGCAATATTTTTCAAGGCCAAACAAATTTCATCATAGAAAATAGATTCATATTACTGCACACCACTGCAAATGACCTAATCTTATGAATAAATAGAAATCGATTACACCCTGTAACTCCAGTGGGTCTAAAACTGACTGTATGGTAAAAGAAAAGAAAAGAAACTAGAGCCGTGGAAAGTGTAATAGAACTTTTATAATGTAATAGAACTTTTATAAATAGTTAATATAGATCAGAAAGAGGAAGGGATGACGTAGGGAATCTTGGGAAATAAATTTGTGAAAATTGTTCTTTTAAAAGAAAACTAAAAAAAAAAAAAAAACAGAGCATTTTTGTTAAAGATCCCTGAAAATTAGTAAAATGTAAAATGTGACAGATATATTTCATTATTATTTTCTCGTTACTTTTGTAGCAGTTTTACACGTGTAAACGAGGTTTTATTACAAAAACAGGTTACTAAAGCGACTAATAAATGCAGTACTGTGCAAAAGTATTAGGTCAAGAACTATTTTATCTTTTATGAGGCATCAAAATAAAGTTTAAAATCACTCCTGTCCTAACACTCTTGCACACTACCGGTATTAGGACAGGGGTGATTTTCCTAAAAGACCTCACTGAAATTCAAATACAGGGTAAAAAGCCAAGTAAATTGCTAATGATATTGATTATTTAATACTTGGTGTAAAAGAAATGTATTAAAAAGAAGTTATATTTAATTTTTGCTATATTCTATTAAACAAGATATTTTGATATCCTTGGATATGACTGACATTTTTTTATTCACCACTCTCGAGTTGATAAATCTAATGTTACTTTGCAAGACACACTTTGGGAACAAATACAAGCTGCTTGACAGGAGATAGCATTAGATACATTGAAGAATCTTGTGATGTCAATACCTGACAGAATGAGGGCTGTGATCAAAGCAAAAGGCTATTAAACTAAATATTAAATTTATTCTGTAATACGTATTTTTCCTGTTAAAGAATTTGTTGAGTAAATAAAATAAAATTACTTTAATTAAATTGTTTATTTTCTGTCAATATACCTCATTAAAGATAAACTAGTCCTGTCCTAATACTTCTGCACAGTACTATATATATATATATATATATATATATATATATATATATATATATACTAGTTGCAATTGCTAAATTGTCGCATTTATTTTATTATTTCAAAGGAAAAGGCTATTAAACTAAATATTAAATTTATTTTGTAACAAGTATGTTTTTCTTGTTTAAGCATTTCTTGAGTAAATCAAATCAAATTACTTTAATTAAATTGTTTATTTTCTGTCAATATGCCTCATTAAAGATAAACTAGTCTTGTCCTAATACTTCTGCACGGTACAGTATATACTAGATGCGATTGCTAAATTGTCACTTTTATTTTATTATTTCAAAGGAAAAGGCTAGTATACTAAATATTAAATTTATTTTGTAACACGTATTTTTTTCTTGTTAAAGCATTTCTTGTGTAAATCATATAAAAGTAGTTTAATAAAATTGTTTATTTTCTGTCAATATACCTCATAAAAGACAGAATAGTTCTAGTCCTAATACTTTTGCACAGTACTGTTTATATACTACTTCTACCTCTGGTGACTCGTTTCTTATTACAGGGCCATCAGCTCTGTTTTTATTTACTTAATGCTTAATCCATAAAACCCAAGGACACATAAGAATAACGAAAGATGTATTCTACAATGTAAGCAAAGTATTAGTTTGTTGGATGTCATATTAGTTTATTGGATGTCATTCAGTTGAAACTCAGTTCGGGGTAGGAAGTCGAGTACAAATACTCCAGACGAGTCCAGTGTCGAGTTAGTGCAAAATCTGCGAGCGAAGCACTCAGCCTTGTCTGTTTTAGAGGTAAGGACCTAAAACTTCGTTGATTAATTTGTTTAAATTGTAGATTTATTGTTGTTATTATTATTAATAAATTTATTTATCTTTTGTATAACACATTAACTGTCTATAATTGTATTTGTGTGACTACATGTTTTTCGAGTCCAGAGTTGACTCTCTTCTGACTTAACGGATCTCGATATATAAAGTAAGAAATTTATTCACCTGAAAAAGGCAACTTTGGGCTTGAAACACGTTTAGCGAAACAAATACCATTATGGATACTTAATGTGCTATACAAAAGACAAAACCAAGAAATTAGAAAAATTGTCAAAATAAAAAAACCTGGAAATTGAAATAGAAAAAATGTGGAAATTAAACTACCAGTGATAGTAGGTGGACAAAGAATGGTTAACGATCCCACTAAAATTCTTGCATAGATGACCAAAGGAATTACATATTTTCAACCCAAGAATAGTGACACAAATAACCCGAAAAACTACAGACCAATTACATACAAGCTATTAACATCTATTTTAATAAAACAGACATATTTCTTCTTGGAAATAAATGACATAAAACCGTTTGAACAAAAAGGGTGCAAATGTGGTTGTTACGGATGCAAAGAGCAATTACTTATTAATAGGATGATCTTGGAAAACTGCTTCAATGCAAAGAAAAATCTTAGTACTGCCTGGATAGGTTATCGTAAGACATTCACTAGTGTACCGCATTCGTGGATCGTAGGTGCAAATGTGAGTGAAAGAATTCACCATAAAATAATGAAAGAAATAGTGCGTAAAGAGTACTATAGAAGGCTACCACTGATATTAAAAACTGAATTGAATTTTCAGAAGAGAATTATGGCCATTAATAATTTTACCATCCCAGTGGTCCAATATAGCTTCAACATCTTGAACTGGACTCTAAACGACATAAGATGAATTGATTCTAAGACAAGAAAGCTCCTTTCTAAACATAAAATGCATCATCCAAAGTTTGATGTAGACTGCCTTTAAATACCCCGTATAGAAGGAGGAAGAGGTCTTATTCAGCTAGAATTGTCATACAAGACAACAACTATTGGCTTACTAACATACATAAAAACAATACAGGACTGGATGATACAATTAGTCAAAAAATATGAAAACAGAAAGAAAAATATTAATGAAAGAAAGCAGTAAATACAAACCAGATTTACATTTAGTAGATTTTGTAGAAAAGGAAAACAGAAGCCAAGAACCAATTATTGCGGCCAAAAATATGAAAAAGAAAGCCAATGATAAAGCTTTGGACAGATGAAACAATGCTGGCAAAACAAACCTCTGGATGGCCAATATCCAGTACGTGCTCATAATCCAAATGTTGATAAAGTTAATACTCATCGATGGTTACGTGCATCTGGATTTAAGTTTGAAACTGAAGGTTTTATTCTTGCTGCGCAAGACTAAAATCTTTTCACAAGGAACTTTCAGGCAAATATTATACATAATAATGTGCATCCAAAATGCAGGTTCTGTGATAAATACCAAGAAACAATAGACCATCTAATCTCAGGAAGTTCTGTACTTGCCCCAAATGAATATAAAAATTGTTACAAAAGAGTGGGGCAAAATTTAAACTGGACAATGTGCAAACACTATGGAAAATATGTAAACAAACACTGGTATGAACATCACTCAGTACCGGTTACAGAATAGAAGATGTCAACGTTCTATGGGATTACGCCATCTATACAAACAGAAAAATTGAAGCAAATAGGCAGCACATTATTGTTAAAAACAAAGAGAAAAATCTTGCTTATTAATTGATATGGCTTGTCCAGTGGATTGTAACAGAGCAACTAAGGAATTTGAAAAAACTGTCAATATATAAAGACCTCGAAATTGAAATAGAGAAAATGTGGAAATTGAAAAGAAATATCATACCAGTGATAGTCGATGCACTTGGAATGATAAAAAAAGGAAACAGAACAACACATTGAAGAATCCCTGGAAACCCCAGCTTAAGAGATATACAAAAATGGTCTTGTCAAGTACAATTCACACACTAAGAAGAAATTTGTCTATGTAACGCTAGGAATGTTAGGGGAGATAGAAAAAAGCATGAAATGTAGCCATAACAACACAACACGAGCTGCCTTGGATCTTCCTGCAGACTTGGTAGATAGTGTGACAATCGCAGAAATCGAATTATGATGAAAAAATGACATAATAATAAATCTGCGCTTGAAACAAAACATTTACGTCTTCTCACATTTTTTACATCTATCTATCTATCTATCTATCTATCTATCTATCTATCTATCTATCTATCTATCTATCTATCTATCTATCTTAATCTGCTCATATCTATCTATCTATCTATCTATCTATCTATCTATCTATCTATCTTATTCTGTTCATGTCGGTCTCTTTCTTTTCGTATATATCTATTTATCTATCTCAGGAGGTTCATATCTATCTATCTATCTATCTATCTATCTATCTATCTATCTATCTATCTATCTATCTATCTCAGGAGGTTCATAACTTTCTATCTATCTATCTATCTATCTATCTATCTATCTATCTATCTATCTCAGGATGTTCATACCTTTCTATCTATCTATCTATCTATCTATCTATCTATATATATATATATATATATATATATATATATCCAGATGAATAGATAGAACAAACAGGATTAGAATCTAGAGTTTCCCGGCATTTTAAGTGCTCAATACAGCGTAGGTCTTGGAGTTTAATAAAATTAAACGTTTTTTTTTATTTAAAATTAATGTATTGCGATACAGAAATTTCTATGTTTCAAGATTTTAAGTTTTTCTCGTGTCATCAGGCAATATTAAATAACTTTACTGAATATGATTTACATTTAAACGTAGAAAACTATATGTTTGCTTATCAAAATGTTAATACGGAGCTATAAGCCAGAAAATTTAGATCATATGGGTGTTTAATTTAATTAATCTGAATGAAGGTCGACTTAGAAAATTGAAAATATAGGTTAGATGTTTGGGCATGTGGCGTATTCATATCTAAGGAAAACTATCATTTTTACGGTTAGACTGCTACTTCCAGCAAAATGTGTACATTTTAGTTATGAAGAAATACCCTTAGAATTATATGTATATCTGCTCTTTGTTTTCTTAAAAAACAAAAACTACAACAACAACAACAACAGCAACAAGAAAACGACTTTATTTTAGAGCTAACTTAAAGGAACATTTGGTATGATTAAAATATCATATATATATATATATATATATATATATATATACGTAAAAAAATCACAAGATCGCCAAAACCTACCGCGGTTTCACACAACGGCTCGTCAGTTATTTATTGTCCTCAAAGTTTATTTTCGTATAATTTTAGGATTTAGATACTTACAGAGTCGGTCTTGTTATTATTATATATATATATATATATATATATATATATATATATATATATATATATATATATATGGCCGTATCTGACTACCGGGCACACAGGGCACGAGTCCGGGCCGATCAGTGCAATCAAAGTGAAAATCCGGGTAATGAAAAATGTCTTCTTCAGAAATCAAACTAAACAATTCACGAAGAAAGAAAGAAAGAAAGAAAGAAAGAAAGAATGAAAGAAAGAAAGAAAGAAAGAAAGGAAAACGAAGAAAACATCCGAATGAACGCAGTAAAAATCTGTTTGTTTATTTATTAATTTTGGGAGAAAAGACTGGTTATACTCAGAAAGTCCGAAACCAATTTCCTGCCTTTGTTCACGTTCCGTGCCTAATTTCCATTGGAATAGCCGAAAAAATCCGCAAAAATCATAGTTTCTGGAAATGGATGACACTGATGACGTCATCGCATTGTCAACTCATAAATCCGGGCAATTTTCTCTGTGCCCGGTTTTTTTTTTAGCATCAGCTACGGTCCTGCATATATATATATATATTGATTCAGAGTACATTTATTTATCAATCCTAAAATTCATTCAATTAATATTATTTATATCATAACAGAAAATAAAATAAAGGTAAAAAGAAAACATTATTTTACCAACACGTTTCGTCCACCGAGGGACTTTATCAAGGTAATACATCTTATTTTGCCAATGTTTATTTATAAACAGAACTTCAGTAGAGGAAAAATAACTATGGGGGGCGCTAAGTACTGTAATTTATTGCTTAATAAACGGAAGTGAGTAAATGTTCTTGTTTCTTTATTTAGTTAGTTATATATGTATTTATTTTTATACTGTTATCTATTATAATATTTTATTTTGAAAAATTATTTATGTTTTATTTATTGATTTTAAATATTAGAAGTTTTTGAATTAACCGTTTTGTTTTAATAAAATTTCAACAGCTCACTTTCGTTTTTTAAGCAATAAACTACATCACTTAGCGTCCTCCATACCTTACCTTTCCTTCTGCGGTTGGGTTTGAGAACATTTTAGAGCGGTCTTGAATTGAAAATTTGAAAATATAACTGTATATTTTCTCCACTCCTGTTTATGAATACAAATTGCAAAATAAAATCTCTATATTTACCTTAATAATATTTCCCTAGGGAATTAACACGCATTGATAAAGAAATGTTTTCCTCTCTTCTTTATTTATATTGCTCTTACAGATATTTTAATTATATCTCAGTTTTTAAACGCACACACACGCACACACGCACACACACATACGCACACACACACAAAAACGCGTGCACACACACATACACTCATATATATGCAGATGGCTTATATATATATATATATATATATATATATATATATATACCCAAGTATGGGTGGAATAATATTCCCCATCCAAAGAAACACTATTTTAAAAAAGTGCTCAATACAAAGTAGAGCTAATAATAATAATAATATTTATTAATAAATTATAACATTGATATGTTATAATATCACTACAAAAGTAGCTATTTTGTTTCGACACTTTTTGTGTCTTATCAAGTGATGTGGTTATTTCAAAATGAATGGCTTTAAAAGGTTAAGAACAAGAGATAGATAGATAGATAGATAGATAGATAGATAGATAGATAGATAGATAGATAGATAGATGTGAATTTGTGACCCTGGGTTTCACGGTCTTGCAATAGTCAGACAAAATGATTAAATTTTTTGTGTCTTTTCAAGTGATTTTGAAATAACAACATCACTTGAAAAGACACAAAAAGTGTCGAAACAAAATAGCTACTTTTGTAGTGATATTATAACATATCAATGTTATAATTTATTAATAAATATTATTATATATATATATATATACGCTCTCCCGTAGACTTGCCTGTCACCATTCTGATCAGAGTACAATTAAACAACATTTCTCAGTGAAACATAACCAGGTAGGTAATATCAGACAGATTTTAGTCAACAATATAATAATCCTCACTCATACAAACAGTAAAAAGAACATTCCAATATTGGAGGCCATCTACATTAAATCCAAACAACCCACACTTAATAAAATCACGTTTAAATCTGGTCATAACACATTACATTGCATTTAAATATTTGGTTTGGTTATCATTTTGAGCTCCCACGCGGTGGGACGTCATAGAACCGCATTACAAATTTGCGAACTGCGTTTGCTATTTTTGGTAACTGTTGCCGTTGCTTAGCGGAGTTTTATGTCAACATAAGATAAAATCGTCGCTGATAGTGAATGTTTTTGAGTTAACGTCCTTGTAACCTCTTTGAAGATGGCTCATGTGAGCCGAAAGCTTAGAATCAATTAATAAAAAATTATCCAAATGTTGGAGAAGTTTTGTCTTTATTTTCACCTGAAATTAAAGCCAAAATACGATGTTTAGAACGGCTCATGATTAAACATAATAGTCATTCATTGTCTCTTATATTTAACAGTATATGTTTAGAAAATTATCTGCTGCCTCGATGCATTATATATATATATATATATATATATATATATATATATATACTACCGACCATAAGTTTGAGACCACTAAGATTTATTCTCTAAGAAAAAGAAATAACAAATTTTAAGTCTTAGAAGAATAAATATAAATATATTTCATTGTTGCACACAAATGTACAATAATTAAAACCAAAATTAACATAAAGTAATTTCAAATTTAATTAAAGTTAAATTATATTTTCTTTTCATCAAAGAAACCACCACGAGCCCTCATTACTGCAGAGCAAATCCTGAGTATTCTTTCTAATAACTTATAAAAATAAGTTTGTGAAAATGATTTCCAAGCATCCTGCAAGCATTTAAACAACATTTGTTTATTTTTAGGAAGTTCATTTCAAACTTTACGATCAATTTCATCCCTTATTCTCCTTCTTTAATAGTGGTTTCTTAATTGCTACACAGCCTTTAAGTCCAGCAGAATAAAGTCATCTCTTAACAGTAGTAACAGATACTGGATGTTGTCGAGTAGAATTCATTTCAATTCTTAAATCCTCTCCAATAGATGTTACTCTGGGTTTACCAGATCTTTTTCTGTCATTATTTAACTCAGTTTCACGAAGTCGTTGAAGGCAATAATGCACGTCAATTTTTGATAGGCTTAATATTTTAGCAATAACACGCTCCGAATATCATTCTTTCGAAAGAATTTCAACCTGAGCTCTGTTTTCAATACTAATCTGTTTCTTCCTTGCCATTTATACCGTAGCAACATGGTTTACAAAAATAAATTATATCGTGATTATAATATCTGAATAAATCTGAATTTTCGGCAAAAACTTGATCACAATAAGAGGAGTCAAGAAGCAAACTGACTCAATGGTTACTTTAAAGTTGAAAAGAATATTTTTTTTACTTGACCTCTGCATAAGAATAACAAAATATACAAAATCGGTGAATTTGATTCTGCAAAAAATTTGGGTGGTCGGTAGTATATATATATATATATATATATATATATATATATATATATATATATATATACTACAATGCAGAGTTACGTAACTTTTACGTTGATAGACATGGTGTTTTATATAAATATATATGCTTATTTTTATATATATATAGATATGCTTAAGTGATATATATATATATATATATATATATGCTTAAGTGAAAAGCATATATATATATATATATATATATATATATATGCTTAAGTGATGTATATATGTATGTATATATATATATATATGCTTAAGGGAAGCTTTTGTGTGTGGGACTCTGGGAAGAGCTAGGGGTGAATATAGTTATCTATAGTTTTTTATCATGGTATATATATATATGTATGTATATATATATATATATATATATATATATATGCTTAAGTGAAAAGCATATATATATATATGCTTAAGTACTATATATATATATATATATATATATATATGCTTAAGTGAAGCTTTCGTGTGTGGGACTCTGGGAAGAGCTAGAGGTGAATATAGTTATCTATAGTTTTTTGTAATGGTATATATATATATATATATATATATATATATATGCTTAAGTGAAAAGCACATATATATATATGCTTAAGTAATATATATATATACCATTACAAAAATATAGATAACTATATTCACCTCTATCTCTTCCCAGGGCCCCACACACAAAAGCTTCTTGCAAAAAGAAATCAATTTATTTTAATGTTTCATATATTTCAATAAAAACAGATTAAGATGAATTCCACAGAGACAAGATGTCAAAGATGGAGCTTATGTCTAAACAAATTTAATTGAGTTTTCCCTTTCAAAATGATTTTAGCATTATTTTTCTAAAATATTTTTATATAAACACGCACACACTCGCACACACACACACACTCACACACGCATACACACACAAATATATATATATATATATATATATATATAAATATATATATATATATGTATATATATATATATATATATATATATTGTATGACAATGTGAAAGAAAAAACTTTTTTAATTTTGTTATACAATTTTTCACAATACTGTTTTTGATATATAAAAATTGTTATTGTTACCTTATATATATATATATATATATATATATTAGTGTGTGTATGAATTATTTTTACATAGACTGTATTTGAAAAGTAATTAAAAGATTAAAAAGAAAAGAGGAAATATATTTGCCTTGATAAAGTCTTTAATAGGGCAAAACGTATCTGCAAAACATAATTTTTCTTATCTTTTTATTCATATATATATATATATATATATATATATATATATATATATATAAAGAGAGAGAGGCGACAGGGAATCATCAAACGATAAAACAGACTGTTGCCTCTAGTTGTTGACTTCGATGTTTATATATATATATATATATATATATATATATATATATATAATAATATAATATAAAATGCAAACTTTCAATGCCTGTGAAAGATCAATGCAGAGTTACGTAACTTTTCACTCGCCCATCGTATCTCTTGACAAGAATAATTGCATTGAGCACAAAAAATCTACTTTATAAACGCACATTTATACGCTAACTCACAAATTTTAATTTTATAATTACAGTTGTCAACCTCTTGAGTTCATCGCAACAATTGAAAAGCTAAATCTTGTGGCTATAGCCTTGAATTTCAAATTACAGATACAGATGCACGGCTTAGTTCCTTGAGCTCTCCCCAACAACTAATAATTCTTATATATATATATATATATATATATATATATATATATATATATATATATATAAATTGTGTGTATTTTGGCAGCATTTTTTCATTAATACAGGTTTCGTTGAATAATATAGACAAGTTTTGTCTATTTATTTTGTGTAGGATCCTTTCGTATAATCTGATAAGCTTGATAGTACAATCGTTAAAAGACGACAAGAAATTGTAGTAATTGTTGATTTTTTTATCGGGTCTGAGCTTTCGGCTTACATAAGCCATTATCAAAGAATGAACATTTAATATATAGTGAACATAGAACATTTAAATTATTAACAGTGTGGAATTAAACAAAGAAAATTAAACCAAAGAGACAAGTCTATTTTTAACGTGGCGGGTGGCCGCAGACGGTGAAAAAATGCTGGTGGTGTGTTTCTTGGTCACATGAGGGTATAGTGGCATGAGGGTGTTAGTCTGCGAGCTGCTACTACTATGGGTAGAGTGGGTAAGCGTAGTAACTATGACCTCTCCCATTGATTACAGACATTGGAATATGTTAGTAGAGATGTCGAAATTTATTTTATTTAAGCTAGGTTTAAGCTGTTTGATGTAGATAGCTTCTAGAATTTTGAGTTTTCGTTTATTATTTTCTTGTCTAATTATACATGTATTTTCAACAAGCGTTTTTCTGAGAAGTGTGCGTTGATAGCCACGGTGTTTTATATATATATATATATATATATATATATATATATATATGTGCTTATGTGAAAAGCTATACATTCTAAAGTACCCCCAAAATGGCGAACTATTGAATCGTAGAGACGAATTAGCAGTGTTGTGTAAACATCGAAAATATTTTCGTTAAAATTTAATTAACCAAAAAATATCCCATTCACAGAAAATAATCCCTCCAGATGATAATTAACACCCATGTTTAATCCTTAAAATAAGAAATATGAACATCCTATAAATAAAAGAATATAAACTCACACAACATTAACAGCAAATTCATTCCATCCACTCATAGATAGTATTACAAAAAAGTATCTACCCTTTCTTAAAAATCCTTACATCCTAATATAAGAATTACTCAGACAAAACTAAAAAGTGACCTGTCCGAAACTAAACTACTCCGCACTCCTCTCCTAACCCAAGGCTGTATCACTATGGTTACAAACTGCCGGCTAAATCGGACTAAACTCTCACCACATTCACTTACACATTATATTCCCGAAAATAAATCGTTTTCACCATTTATTTTTCATTTCAACTTATCACCAGATGAGGAGCAAACGTTCCTCCGAAACGCGAAAATTTTTGTGTAGTGATACTATGCTTTTATAAACCAATGTTGCAGCCATTACAATTACAATATATATATATATATATATATATATATATATATGTGTGTGTGTGTGTGTGTGTGTGTGTGTATGTATGTATGTATGTATGTATGTATGTATGTATGTATATTATTATTTTAATCAACTTAAACGTTATTTTAATGGATACCTATAATTGAGTAGACGTTTATTTAAAACAGGATTTTATTTCGTCTATCGGCCTGAAAATTTGAGAAATCTAATTAAAGAAAATGTTACAAGTACATTATTTCTTTCGTTCAAAGTAATAAAAAATGTCTGACAAATAAAATAAATTTAATCCGACATTTTTATTACTGTAATATTACTATTCATTAAAATCACGCTTGAGGTAATAAAAGATATTTGTAAAAAAAAAAAATTGTATTAGACAAATTACATTAAAAACAGTTTGAATAGATCATATGGATATTTACGATTATTCATTTCCAAAATTAAAATATTGAAAAAGACACCCAGAATCATATCAGCATGGTCGTGGGCTCCTCGGCGTGGTTTAATTTTTAGCAAGCTTGTATCGCTAGAACCAGTACAGCTGAGTAGTTCTGATCCTCACTAGGTGCCTCATACTTTCGGCTTTGTGCCACATCTTAGAAAAGCGCACCTCAAGGTGGTGTAATGGCTAACAAGCTTGTCTCGTTAGAATCATTGTAATTGAGTAGTGAGTTCGATTCTTACTGGGTGTCCCATAGTGTCGGCCTTGTGCTAATCATGGTCGTTAACATAAGGGATTAAAGCAAAAAGAGATGTTAATATTTGAGACGTACTCTACCGGCTGTGATTATTAGGCCACCCCAGTTTTTTAAAGGAAATGATGTATTTCATGCTATTTTTAGTATTTATTGGCAAGTGGATAATTCTAAATGAAAATAGAATTGTTCTTTTGTTATTACTTTGCAAAAAAATGAACTTGCCGAATCACCCTAAATTCTTTCATTGATGAAACTGAAATATAGGTGATTATTAAATATTTATATATTCATTTGATGCATGTGTCTTTGTGCTTTATTAACAAAAGAACCATTCTATTTTCATTTGCAATTATTCACTTGGCAATAAATACTAAAAAATAGTATGAAATACATCATTTTTTAATAAACTGGGGTGACCTAATAATTATGGCCGGTTGTGTATATATATGATACGGATCATAAAAAAAAAACTTTACAAACTTTGGAGACGTGTTTCTCATAATAAAACACGGAAAATATCCATATAAGCAAAATTTTACAAGGTAAGGATGCAAAGATGAATCACCCTAAATTTTCTAGATACTTTCATTGATGAAACTGTAATATAGGTAATTATTAAATATTCATAAATTCATTTAATGCACATGTTATTGTGCAGTATTAACAAAAGAACCATTCTATTTTCATTTACAATTATTCACTTGGCAATAAATGCTAAAAAATAGTATGAAACACATCATTTTTTTAAACACTGGGGTGGCGTAATAATTATGGCTGGTACTGCATTTCATTGAATTTGCAGCCTTGAGAGAGACGTTTCAGTCAGGTAAGCGAACGACGTACAATATATCAGTGCCTCAAAATTATGAACTGATTGTAGTAAGATTCATAGTTTAGCTTTATTGCACTTTACACTGACTAAACTTGTCTGCCGACAGATGTTACAAATTACTTTTATACATCCTCGGTTTTCAAGGGGTGATAACTAGGGGGAATTATAAATACACTGAAATAAAATAAAAAGCTTCAAATAACGACAGTTATAAAACGGGAATAAAGAACTAACAAAAAACAGTAAAAAAAGGAACAAGATTTGAAATCGCTGACAGGAATTTTAAAAAATTACATTGCTGAGGGAAAATGCAACACTGTAAGTGTTACTTATGCACACATCCGAACCCAGGAATATTTATTTGTAGAATATCTGTATGTATATATATTTTATTCTTTTTTTAGAAAGGGCTGTGATTGTGATATATATATATATATATAGCTTTTGAGATTTCACTCGCCCGATCGACTCAGTCGATTAAAAGCTTAACTGAGCGATTACAGTTTATGGCTTTATTCGCCCGCGGTCGATTATAAATCTTGCAATGAAACGTGTCCCTTCAAATATAGAAAAATGAAATCTGATTCCTTTGACAACCGAAAGGTATGCCACTGAAGATTCGCAGGTTACTTAGAATGACCTACAATGAGATTATTGAAATCTTTGGTGTTATGCATGACTCCTGATTTACGTCGAAATGTGTGGCTAAGCGAAAGACAGTGACCTTCTGCATCATCACTGCAACATCTGACAAATGGAATTTATATTGATATGCTCCTGTCTCGCTTTTACCGTCCCGGTCAGTCTAAATATATATATATAGATATGTGTGTTTGTGTATATATATATATATATATATATATATATGTGTGTGTGTGTGTGTGTGTGTGTGTGTGTGTGTGTGTGTGTGTGTGTGTGTGTGTGCAGATAAACGCTGAGGTGGCCGAAAGAAAGAGTGAGGCAAAACACAGGGCATTTACGACACTGATGTTATGATAATTTTACAAAAAAAAAAAAAAAAAGAAAAAAAAAAACAGATAGCATTACGGAAGGGAGAGAATTCTGTTTCTTTCTTCCTCCTTGTTGTCTGTTGCTCTCCCTTTTACTCACTCGGAGAAAGAAAATGAAGGATTGACTGAAGATTTGAAATTATCGGTCGGATTTGGAAGGGGACCACCCACGTCGGGATGGAATTGCAATTAGCGTTGTCAGGTGAATGCATAAAGTGAACAGAATCGTGTCTCTAAGCTTCCAGGATGGCGAAAAAGTGTGAGCGGGTGATCAAAGTTGACGTTAAATTTTTATGGCGAGACATTCCGATCACTTACCACTCCACACCAAATTGAAACGGTTTCAACAAAAGCAGAACGGATTTAAAAATCAAGTCAGAGAAGAGCAGATCGTGAGACAAACGAGAGAACGCGTGAAGTGAAAACGTGAAAAAAATTATTTCTCTCTCTCTCTCTCTCTCTCTCTCTCTCTCTCTCTCTCTCTCTCTCTCTCCACACGCTAGTAACACGAAACATCGCTTATCGGCGGAACACCGAGACAGGGGAGCATAAGACTATTACTTCTGAAAACAACATACTTAGTAGCACTAGTGATTTATGAACTCTAACAAAAAAAAGTTGCATTGTATTTTATTTTAGTTTTTTGCACCCCCTCTTTTGATGTACAAAAAATTACAATATAATCATTAGTCTGCATAGACTGGCCTTCGCTAATGCCTTGTTAATTTATTTTGTTCTTGCCCGTTTTCCTTATTTCTGCATGAAAATTTTTTAAGTTAAAGTAATTTGATTTGAAACAAATATTACTTGTTTATAGCATGAAATTTAGAATAAAAGTATTTCTTAATCACGTTGACATTTTAAGTAGGTGATGACAGCACCTGTAATCAATCAATCTGGACGTATGGCGACAAAGATTTGACATAACCCAGTTTATCATTTCGTAAGGGGAACAACCCTTAAAACATGTGCCATTTTATTGATAAGTCTCTAATAAATTTCAATAGAAAAAGAAAATGTGTTGTTTAACATAAGAAAAAAATTGAAATTATTTTTAAAATTTTAATGCTAAATGATTTGTATTATGCTTATGAATTTTCTATTTGTAAATAAAGTCTATTTTTCATGAATTAATAACCGAAGACACTGGCTAACTGAAGAAGTTTAAAAAGGTGTTTGAAACTTTAATTCGCACAAAAAAAAAAAGAAAACAAATCGTATAGAAATGCATTATTCATCGGATTTTTTTCTTCTTCAGAATATGAGATCCTAAAATTATATTATTTATAAAATCAATTAAAAGTTTATTTACATTAAAAATAGCGGAGTTTTAATGCATTTTTGATTTTACTATTCGGAGGAGATTTTTGGAAAGCTCGTCCCGAAATTAAAAAAAAAAATTTTTTTTTTAATCATATCACCCCGAGCAAAGCGGAAACGCCACTGATGTGCAGGGGGCTACGTAAGAGTGAAAAGATTGGAAAAAAGAAAGCCGGAAACAACATCCTGAACAGGGAACAAGGGATGAACCTCTACACCTGTACAATACATGATTTACATTCCCCAACGAGTAATACATTTAACTAATAAATAAAAATTGGTATAAAAAATGTATTTCTAGAAGTTTTATGCAATTAATGGAAGTGGGGGCAACAGATGCAAAAAAGATGTGTTTCACCAAGATTTTCTAAAAGTAATAATTGCATAAATGATTTCATTAATTTGTGAATAAGTCCTGAAAGTTTCATTAAAATCAGACAATTAATTGTTTTTTACAAATAAATATATCTTTCAACGCAAAAAAAAAAAAGGCTTGCGTAATATTACATTTTCCTTAATAGTCACATTACGTATACACAGCGTGACTCGCTGACGGAAAACAAAAAAGAAAATTTTAATTGAAATTTAGAACGTGTTAAAAAGAATTTAAAAAAAAAATAATATTGACAACAAAATTAGATCGTTCTTCTTAATAATAGCATAAAAATTTTGATGAAAAACTTTGTTTTATTACGTCTGAGCCCTTTTAGCATCATGCTATGCTTTTTTTTTTTTTTTTTTTGCCAATTGATTGGAGGTATCTATAATAGAGATAATAGAGGGTTCGGTTCGAAATTTCTAGCACCTGAAGAAGGCTGGAGCGTATAATGGCCGAAACGTCGTAAATATGGTCGTAAAGTTCTAAAATCTAAATGAAACATTTAAAATCTAACCAAACATCAAAATTATTTTTGTACGAAAATCTTTGTTGTGCGTAGAAATCTTCAGCATCTTTTCCTGTAGACAGACACGTTCGTGCACTCACATAACGACACACACACACACACACACACACACGCACACACACACACGCACACACACACACACACACATATATATATATATATCCTTATGTATTTATATATATCAACAACATCATAATTGTGTATGAGTGGAGGCAGACAACTGAGGCAAATGAATCTTATCTCAGCAAAAGCGTAATTTTCTTTATTATTGTCTTTTCTTGACCAGAGACTTAGTCGGATTAAAATTTCTCAAAATTTAGCCGATTAGATTTATTTGATTCTGGCGCTCAGTAATTTTCTGTCTGCATTAAAATTCCTCACGGTCATTGTATAATATCAACCCTTTCCTTCAATGTTTTCTGGTTTTGTTTTTAAATATTTTTTTCTCATTTTTCTCTCATTACTTTCATCAAAACTACGTCTGCTCAAAATTCAAATTAAAAACATGGCGTCTTTCACATGGGATTTGTGTCTCTGTCGTTTCCATTAGATGCAGACGATGCATTTAAAAGACGATAAAGTCTCCTTACGTTGCAGAAGGGTGATGACCTTTTGCCCCAGCAGACCAACTTGTTCAATCGAAAGGTCTCGAAGAGTAATAAACAATTTCGAAATGTCACTGTTTTTCTAAACAACCTACAAGGCAAAAACTTACAGAGCTGAAGAACGCTAGCGTTGCATCATTGACAAAATAGTTATATGTCGAGAAATGTGGGAAACAGAAAAATTTTTAATCAGATAAATGTAGATTTACTGAAAGATGCTGAGAATATCATGGACTGAACATATGAGCAATTACGAAATTTTAGAAAAACTAGAATTAAAAAAGGAACTTATTTTTTACTAGCAGTATAGCCCGGCGTTGCTCGGGTGTAATGAAAGCTTTAAAACTAATCCATGGTCCTGAATCTCAGACTCTTTCGACGTTGGTACGAAAGACTAAAAAGCAATAGTTGTTTCCAGTTAAAGCGAAACCGTAGACTGAAAGAGAAATGAATGGATGTAAGTCAAATTTTGATTTCCTGGTATCAATATTAAATAAGTTTTTTTCCTCGTAAACTGAATTTTTGAAGGCTAAATAAGTCCTCTGAGTAAATGGTATCATGGCCGAGACTAAGAACAACAATTATACCTACTTAGAGGCAATCCCGAAGCAAAAACTAAAATAAAAGGGCTGAAAAAATACAGACATACAGGCATATAAACAGACACACACACACAAACATCTTGCCGTTTATATATATATATATCATCGATCTTCTGCACTATTGTAAGTACTGCAACCTTGAAACTTCTGAATATCGTTTCTTATGTCTTTGTCTATGAGTGTATCAAATTTGATTGTTTCCATTAAAAGCGAAATCGTAGACTGAAAGAAAAATGAATGGATGGAAGTCAAATTTTGATTTCCTGGTATCGATATCAAATAATCTTTTTCGTCGTTAACTGAATTTTGAAGGCTAAATAAGTCCTCTGAGTAAATGGTATCATGGCTGAGACTAAGAACTACAAATAAGCAAAAACTAAAATAAAAGGGCTGAAAACATACAGACATACAGGAAGATAAACAGAGAGATACACACACAAATATCTTGCATTTTATATATATATATATTATCGATTTTCTGCACTATTGTAAGAACTGCAACCTTGAAATTTCTATATATCGTTTCTTATGTCTTTTTCTATGAGTGTATGAAATTTGATTAAAATCGCACCACTCCTTCTATAACCCGATTTTTTCGATTATCGATTATCGATATTTATCGGGTGTATCTCGATACAAAACTTAACTAAGAACACTCACAGACGTTTATAGTACAACTGTGTAAATTTTCAGGAAAATAGGTTCAGCCGTTTCAGAATCTATAGGTAACGGACGCACACACATAGACACACACACACAGATAAAGTTCCATTTATAAATAAATTTAGATTAAATTTTCTTTTTGAGATTTTCAAAATAGGGTATGATATACCCATGGTTAGTAGTAGTGCAACTTTAATTGATGGTTAGTGTTCCAGGGTTATGAAAATGTTTTTTTATGTTAAGATTTTAGTGCGGTATAAAGTACCAGCCGTGTAACTTTGTGACTCATTATTAAGTCAGCTCAGTGCCATAGGTGATAAACGCTTTGGGCGATTATGTCTCGAAAGAGACATCGAGACATGAATGACTTGGCAGAAGATTATCCCACAGTAAGTTGCCATTACTTTCTACGGTAGACTGGTTGCCAGCCAAGGCTATAGAAACCAATCTGTCCTATTATTTGACCCATAAGTGGACGGAAGAGACAGATTAATATATTTCCCAAGGGTATTTGTGCGTAAATGAATGCAAGGAATTCGAACTCGGCTCCCCGATTTGTCGTTCCACTGCACCACAACGCACATCGTTATTACCTTGCACAAAATCCTTACATATTGAAACGTAAAACCGTTGATAGCGTAAATTGAACGACTTAGCCGATGAATTTGTCCAACACACGTGAAAGCATAATGATTATATGATAAAATTGTCTTACTCTAACACAGAATATACAAAATAAATAAAGGAAATTCTACTTACATCTATCGATTTGGGATATTCTCTTCTCTTTTTGTTCATAGATATTCAAAAGATGAGCCGAGAAATAGGTAGTAACTCTTAATAGAAAAGAGTCCGTTGAGGTGTTAAGTAATAATTTCAAACCCAAATCTGCTTGTTATTATTTAACCCATGTTATTTTGTGGTCCGGTGTATCGTGAGTTTGACTTTAAGCTTTGTTTAACAGCATGTCAACACCTCTGTGGATTATTTAATGTCAAACTGGTGAGGTTTAAGGTATTTTGTTTTAATGTTCGGTTATAATGAGAAGGTTGATTTAGTCAGATTTTAATGATTTTTTTTTGTTTTTATTCTTTTTTATTTTAGAAAAGTGAAAATGTTTTCTAGTTTTGTATTAAAAATTTTTTCATAGAAAAATGTGTTATGGTAATAATTTTTTCTTCAAAAATATATTGTTGGTAATAATTTTCCTTCAAAAATGCATATTTTTCTATAAAAGTATGTTTTTCTGGTTATATTTCGATAAAAGTTTAATTTGTTCAAATGGATCTGAGGTTGAGTTTTTTTTAATGGTATATCAACCTCTGTGGATTATTTAATGCCAAAAATGTGAAGTTTTAAGGCATTTTTTAATGTTCGTTTATAGTGAGAAGGTTGATTTAGTTAGATTTTAATGAAGATTTTTTGGTTTTATTCTTTTTTATTTTAGAAAACTGAAAATGTTTTCTAGTTTTGTATTCACAAATACTTTGCTGAGAATAATTCTTTTTCCTTCCAAAATATATTATGGTAATGATTTTATTTTAAAAATGTATTGTTAGTAATATTTTTCCTTTAAAAATGTATAATCTTCCATAACAGTTTATTTTAAGAATATATTTCTACAAAAGTGTATTTTCATACTTTTATAGTGTTTTGACCCCAGTTTGGGGGTTAATTATTTGCCCACAACTGGGACCTTAACAGGTGCTACCACTCCGGGTCAGGGTGGACCTGAGAAAAACAGCAATTAAGAGGTGGTTCCATGCAGATTACCGTCATACCCAGGACCAATCCGATGTATCGTACTAAAAATAAGAACTTTACGAGATACTCCTAGATATGTGCGACGAAATGAAAACAGTCTAAGACCGAGATGAACAAGCACGTAATGAAGGCCGGCGGATACAATCGCTGAAATGTGGTGATGACAAAAAAAGACGTGAATAGACCTCATGTAAATAATATAAATCGTGCTACAAAATTTGGGAAAATCTCCAGAACATTTAAAAACTAATAGATCGATTTGAGCCGAGTAAAATCTAACTGAAGAAACAAACTAATCGGCAAATCTAGATTCGATTAGCAAACACATAAAATCAGGTTACAATTAATATCATAATTTGATTATCGATAATCGATAATCATCGGCTGACATTGTTCACCTTGCCTTAACAATAGAATTCTACGAACATCCTTTTCTCATCGACCTCAAAGACTGGAGGTAATTTAATAACTTAAAATAAACCCGGAGAAAAATTTGGTTATATTCTAAATTAAGGTTTAGGTATTAACTCCAGATATATAGATCCAAACTTATTTATAAATGGAACTTTGTCTCTGTGTGTGTGTATCCGTTACCTATAGACTCTGAAACGGCTGAACCGATTTTTTAAAAATTTACACAGTTGTACTATAAGCGTCTGCGAGTGTTCTTAGCTAGGTTTTGTGTCGAGGTACCTCCAATAAATATCGAAAATCGATAATCGAAAAAATGGGGTTATAGAAGGAGTGGTCCGATTTTCATCAAATTTGATACACTCATAGACAAAGACATAAGAAACGATATTCAGAAGTTTCAAGGTTGCAGTTCTTACAATAGTGCAGAAAATTTGATATCGATACCAGGAAATCAAAATTTGACTTACATCCATTCGTTTTTCTTTCAGTCTACGGTTTCGCTTTAACTGGAGATAACTATTGCTTTTTAGTCTTTCGTGCCAACGTCGAAAGAGTCTGGATTATGGATTAGTCTTAAAGCTTTCATTTAACCCGAGCAATGCCAGGCTATACTGCTAGTTTTTTTTTATAGTTTTGTGCGTTTCCCCTCCAGTATTCAGTAGAAATCGCTGTCAATTAGAAGACACAAGCTGCAAAACTTTTTCATTTGCCTTCAATGACTTCAATTTAGGCGGAAAATGACGACCGATGACACTAGAAAACAAACCATCAATTAAAGATACATCACTACTAACCATGGGTATATCATACCAAATTTTAAAAACATAAAAAAAATTAAATATAAATCTTTATTTGAAATAGTTTACATTATCGATAATAGATTATCGATTTTCGATATTCATCGGGGGTACCTCGACACAAAACCTAGCCAAGAACGCTCGCAGACGCTTATCGTACAAATGTGTAAATTTTCAAGAAAATCGGTTGAGCCTATACGTAACAGTCTATACACAACTGACATACACACACAGACAAAGTTCCATTGATAAATAAGTTAAGATAGAAACTGAAAAACATTATTTTGCAAAGAAAATCAGGTACTGAAAATTTTATTAAATTGTAGTTAAAATGGCATCATTCTAGTGGCTGAAGAACGCTGTCACCGACCCTGCTGGTGTCCACACCATGAACTTTTCAATCACCCAATCCTTTACGCAAGTAGTGGACTTCCCCACGCGTTTCTCCGACAATCCTAACGGAAGGGACTCACTTCTAGACCTCTGATTCACTTCAATCCCAGACTCTTGCACTACCAGACAACTCTGCCCACTCGGAAACTCTGACCACACTGTAGTGTCCGTCAATATTTCACTCCACTCCCGCCCGACCCATGATACCCAGACAAGTAGAATATCCTACTGCTATAAAAGAGCAGACTGGGATTCGTTCCGAGACTTCCTCTGTGACATCCCTTGGAACAACGTTTTTAGTCTTCCCATCGAAGAATGTGCATCCGAGGTCTCCTCCTGAGTTAAAGCTGGCATCGATGCCTTCATCCCTGCTAGGAAATTCCAACTTAAATCTCATTCGTCTCCATGGTTCTTACCCGCTTGCTCGGCTGCCATTGCCCACCGGAATCATTTCTTCCGACTCTATCGTAGTTACGCATCGGAACAAAACAGGCGCCTTTTCACTTCAGCTCGTAATAAGTGTAAAAGGATACTGAACGAAGCTAAGATGTTGTTTGCTGCCAGAATGAAGCAACGCATAGCATGCTCTAAATTCGGCGCTAAAGACTACTGGCGACTCTGTAAAAGAGTACTTAACAAGAGCAAGTCCACAATACCCCCGCTAATCAACAAATTTGAGGTCCTCACCTCCCCAGCAGATAAGGCTGAATGCTTTGCCTGCAGATTCTCTAACAATTCGAGTCTGGACACATCTGGAGTTTTTACACCCGACTTCTCACCTAGAACCGAGGCACAACTGAATGATGTCTACATTACACCTTCGCTTGTCTCTAAGATAATCTTAAAACTTGACCCTCACAAAGCGAGCGGTGGTGACGGAATCCCAATAGTCTTAAAGAAATGTGCCCCTGAACTCTCCTCTGTCCTTTCTAAGCTCTACAACCTCTGCCTATCTGCTTCCTGCTTTCCTGCCTGTTGGAAATCTTCCTCTGTAGTTCCTATATTTAAAAACACTGGAGAACCCTCTGACCCTGCAAATTACCGCCCTATCAGCCTTCTTCCGATCTTTGGCAAAGTGTTCGAAGCCATTATCAAAGCCGAGGTCGTTCAGCATCTCACAGCACACAGGCTCCTGTCGGACAAGCAATATGGTTTCCGCTTCACCAGGTCTACTGCTGACATGCTAACGACCATCACCGAGTACATATACCAGGCACTCGACAGGAACGGCGAAGCCCGAACCGTTACATTGGATATATCTAAGGAGTTCGACAGAGTTTGGCATGCTGGCCTTCTATGTAAACTACGGAGCTATGGTATAACTGGACATTTGTTTGAACTAATCCAGTCATTCCTCTCTAACCGCACAATGAAGGTGGTATTAAACGGACATGCCTCCTAGAACTACCATACAAACGCAGATGTCCCCCAAGGCTCCATCTTAGGTCCTACACTCTTCCTGATATACATTAATGATCTCCTTGATTCCATAAGAGCCCAAATAGGTTTGTACGCCGATGACACCACACTTTACTCTCGCCTCCTACAAAAATCTGGTGTAGGCGTCAAAGCTAACCTCGCAGCCGAGATTGAAAAAGACCTCCAATCCATATTGAACTGGGGTAAGAAATGGCTAGTAAATTTTAATGCTTCTAAAACGAAGCTACTCTCAATTAACCATCATCGACAAACTCACCTACCTCCCATTAGCATGGACCAGGGTTACTTCCCAGAGAGTAAAACACTACGCCTCCTTGGTCTCACACTTTCAGCGGACCTTAAATGGAATGACTATATCGAATCCATTGCTAAATCCGCTGCTATGAAAGTCGGTTCTCTGTGTAGGGCCCGGAAGTTTTTTTCCGTCTAAATCTATCCTGCACATCTATAAATCTACCATCCGCCCGTGCATTGAATACTGCTGCAATATCTGGTCGGGTGCTCCTGCTATTCTCCTCGGGCTTCTTGATAAGGTTCAGAGGAGGGTCTGTAATGTGATAGATACCGACTTGGCAGACCGCCTGCAGTCTCTCTCACACCGGCGCGACGCGGCTTCCCTGTGTCTCTTCTATAAATACTTTCACAGCTTCTGCTCCAATGAACTTAGATCACTGGTGCCCCCTAAATACGAATTTGCACGAGATACTTGATTAGCAACTAGATCCCACCCTTTTACAGTGAAACCGATAAAATGCAACCGCAACTTCTACTCCAACAGTTTCTTTCCTCGCACTTCCCGACTGTGGAATTCTCTTCCACACGATTGCTTCCCCGACGGATACAATCTCCAGGAGTTTAAATGTAAGGTCAATAGACACCTCCTAACACACTAACCTGCTCCCATTCTATCAAACACTCTTCCCATCTGCCCAACCCTCATCCTCGGTATCCTTACTCGTCTGTCACCTTCCTCCTGACATTCCCTATGTCTAACCTCTCCTTCTCTTTACCTTCCCCTATGTAGCCCCATGCGCAATAGTGGCAGTGGAATGCCTTGCTTGGGGTGAGATGATTAAAAAAAAATTGCGCTTGGTACTATATACCCATGGTTATCGTTCTCGGGTTAATTTATCAAAAACTGCATTCCGATTTCTTGGCATCTTTTGCAACCTCGTAACGAATTCCCATATTGTGGGACGCTCTAACCCCAGTTTGTTTGCCAAATTTCATTTACTTCAGCATGAATATTTGCCCGATCCTGGAAGTTAAGCACCAGTCTGTTTTAACTCATAAAATAAATAGTCGCATTCAGCCTCAGCATGAGAGACCGATAAACCGTCTAACCTCGTCAGACTCTCTTCCCTTATGCGGAAAGGTACACAGACGAGGTTCAGCCATCTCGACAGGCTCCAATGGAAAATCTGTAATGTGATAGGTCCCGACTCCAGCCATTTTTTCATCGGCGGGATGTGGCTTCCCTCTGTCTTTTCTACAAATATTTTCATGGCTTCTGCTCCGACGAACTTAGATCACTGGTGCCCCCTCCTCAAGAATTTACTAATGTAACCAGACTGGCACCATGTCCCACCCATTTACAGTTAGATCAACCAAATGCAGGCGACAATTCTGCTCCATCAGCTTCTTTTCTCGCACTTCCCGCCAGTAGACTCCCTACCGTATACTTGCTTTCCTGACGCCTACAATCTCCAGGAATTTAAATGCAATGTCATTACCTATCTCTTATCCACTTGACTTCAGTCCTTTCTGCATCACCCCGTGTATCTTGTTCTTTTCCTTTCTCTCTACCTTCGCAACTGTCTTCACAACTGTGTTCCCATCCTTTTTTTTTCCCCCTTTCTCTGACACGCCCTGTAACTTGTTCGTCTTTCTATTCACTCTCTTATGTTACCCCCCCCCCCACCGTGCATCAGTGGCGGATCTGTGTGTAAGTGAATGCAAGGAATTCAACTAGAATTCGAACTTGGCTATATATTTGGGAAAAGTATTAATTCGTCGGATGTGCGTTGTGGAGCATTGGATACCGGCTCGGAACGCGAAATCGGGGGGCCGAGTTCGAATTCCAGCCAAATTCATTGCATTCACTTACGCGCAAATACTCTTGGCAAAGGTAATAATCCGTCTCTTCCCTCCAGTTATGGGTTAAATAACAGGACAGATTGGGTTCTATAGCCTTGGTCGGCAACTAGTCTACCGCAGAATGCAATTGCAACCTACTGCAGGATAATCTTCTGCCCAGTCAGTCATGTCTCTTTCGAGACATGATCGCCCAAGCGTGTATCACGTATGGCACTTAACCGATTAATTCGTCTCTTCCTTCCAGTTATGGGTTAAATAACAGAACAGATTGGGTTCTATAGCCTTGTCTACCCCAGAATGCAATGACAACCTACTGCGAAATAATCTTCTGCCCAGTCAGTCATGTCTCTTTCGAGGCATGATCGCCCAAAGCGTGTATCACGTATGGCACTTAACTGACTTACTGTATATAATAGGTGAATGATGATTAAGGATTCTACCGGTCATAAAGTGGGGGGTCGGTCTTCTATTGTCATGAAGTAATAAACTGATCCCCTACTAATTACTACGTAATAATATAATACACCGCTTCTCCCTCTAGCTATGAGTCAAATAATAGGACAAATTGAGTTCTATAGCCTTGGCTGGCAACCAGTCTACCGCAGAAAGCAATGGCAACTTACTTTGGGATAATCTTCTGCCCAGTCAGTCATGTCTCTTTCGAGATATGATCGTCCAAAGCGTGTATCACGTATAGCACTTAACTGACTCACTTTTAAGTGTAAATAACATTCCAGCGTATTTCTCTCTAGATATTCTATGTGTAATATTGTGTGCGGTCTTGGGTGCCTATGTATATACGTATCTTCATATGTGTTAGCTTTTCTTTGTATTCCTATTCACAAATAATTGCAGTTCAGTCCATGTCTCTTTCGGTAGCGTTCGTGACGTAAAAATTGTGCGTCTATAATAACTATTGGGGGCACCTCGGCGTGGTATAATGGTTAACAAGCTCGTCCCGCTAGAATCATTATAACTGAGTAGTGAGTTCGATCCTCACTGGGTACATCGTACTTTCGGTCGTATGTTACGTTTAAGCTACACCTAGATAATCACCTTCCTCCAGGTTTGGGGGTTGGGCGCAGGGCTAAAATCCCCGCCCCATAAAAAACAGTTTGTTACGGAAACAGCAAAAACGCTGCCCTACACACCATTAGGTGTAAGGAAAAGTTGATTTATTATTTTATTAATAACTGTTGAATTAAACGACACTAGAACTATATCTGATCAGTCGAGACTTCTCTTTCATTTACTCTTGTTTTGTCATATATATCGCAATCTGCAAATGCCAGTTTGAAATGAGTTAAAATTCTTTTCGTTGTGGTGCAGTGGATATCGGCTCGGAAAGTGAAATCGTAGAGCCGAGTTCGAATTTCAGTTGAATTCGTTGTATTCACTTACGCGCAAAAAAACTTTGGAAAGGTATCAATCAGTCTTTTCTCCCTCCAGCTATGGGTTAAATAGCAGAACAGATTGGGTTTTATATCCTTGATTGATAACTGGTTTACCGCAGAAAATAATGGCAACTTACTGCGGAAAAAATATTTTGCCCAGTCAGTCATGTCTTGAAACGGAATTGATCACCCAAGCGTGTATCACGTATGACACTTAACTGACTGAATGACCTATATATCTATCTCGTACAGCAATTTTTCCTTCTCAGTTCATATCTATCTATCTATCTATCTATCTATCTATCTATCTATCTATCTATCTATCTATCTATGTCTCTGCCTTTCTCTCTCTATCTATCTATATACATTTATAATATACCCGATGAATTCTTTCTAATATAGTAATAATAAAAATAAAAAAACTCCGAAATTATTTTTAATTCAATCTTTTATTGCTTAAAAAATTTGTGTGTGTGTGTGTGTGTGTGTGTGTGTGTGTGTGTGTGTGTGTGTGTGTGTGTGTGTGTGTGTGTGTGTGTGATGAAATAAATTGCAAATATTTTGTCTGCTTATTTTTAATCAAATCCGTTCAGACTCACGGATAATCATTCGCGTATTATGACTGAATGATGTAATAAAAAAGATGTAAATTTGACAGATAATCTTATTATTCATTTCTTGATGTTCCCAAGTACTTTCAATCTCTTTCCGAGCTCATCGTCAGAGGTGTGAGTTGCGGTAAGAAAAAATAACCGCAAAACTGCGTCGCTAAAAATTACTGCGAATTTTCTTCTTGCTTCAAATATAATGGTTGACAAATTGCTTAGCGTCCACTAGAACGTGAAACGTATCCCGAATGGATTTTTTACGTTTTGATGTTATGGTCATGCACGTGTTCAAGTATGAAAAAACTGTTCTTTTTATAAAGATTTTAATTTTTTGTTACCATAACTCACACACCTGAAGACGATCTCGGAAAGAGATTGAAAGTACTTGGGAACATTGACAAATGAATAAGAAAAATGATCTGTCAAAGTGAAAGCTCATTTCCAACAGCTGTCAATTATAATACACGAAATATTACCCGTCAGTATGAATGGATCTTTTTAAGGATGAGCAGACAAAATGTTTACAATTTATTTAACCTGACATGTCTAAAAGAAAACTTGTTCCACACACACACACACACACACACACACACACACACACACACATATATATATATATATATATATATATATAGAGAGAGAGAGAGAGAGAGAGATAGGTAGAGATAGAAACAGAGAGAGAAGGGAAAAGAGAGAATCAATGGAGAGAGCTTTTACTAATTTGGACATTATAGGCAACATTCAAAATTTGCATGTTATAAGATGAAGTTAATTAAGTTAAGACAGAATGAAATTGTTTGCCCCGAATTAAATATCCGATACCTTAGGAATTTGCATTTCTATCACAGTATTTATTGCAATATATTGTTAGAATTGTTCGATTTTATTAGTTGTTAATGTTGTCGGTCTTAACTCGTGTTCAATAAGGTCAACGGTAAATGCGAATCTTCTATTCATCACTTAACTTAAATAGTACAATGTTATAATTGTTCTATTTTATTAATAGTTATTATTCTTAATCTCATCCGTTGCCTAATAAAATCGGTCCGGCCATAGCCACCGAAACCGTGACATCACCCCTGGTCGGCGGCTGATGAAGACAAGGTATTGCACGTGCTAACACACGTTGTATGTTATAAATTAGTTTTATTCTTAATCTCATCCGTTGCCTAATAAAATCTACGGTAAGATCGAATCTTCTATCCATCACGTAAGGTTTATTACAGTATATTGTTTGTATTGTTCCATGTTAGTAGTATTCTTGTTTATTTGAATATCAGGAAGAAACAACTGAAGTTCCTGGGACATGCAATGAGGAAGAAGCTCTTGAAGAATCTGATACTAACAGGCCAGATGGAGGGATAAAGAAACAGAAGCAAGCAGCGGATAACATGTTTGAAGGACCTGATTAGGTGGGTGACGGAACGAGGGCTGCGTGGTGTGAAAGGAGAAAGCTTACTAAGAGCCACCAACAGTGGTATCTGTACTTTAATTACTACAGAATCATCACGCAACTAGAGTGTAAGACTCAGATAATTTTTATTTTCTAAAGCGAGCCAAACGCATCGTAATATAAGAAAAGTATTATTTCGATTTTTTTATTTTATTAGGATCATAATGTTTATTCATTTTTATTTCTAACTGGAACCATGGACATTGACCAGATTGGTTGGTTTACTGCAGACCACGCATGTCAGTTCAGTGCCTTGAATATAAGGTGGGCAATTCAGGGAACGGCAATACGTCTGTACGATGTAGAAAAGTGCGCCATTTTCATTTTTGTAACCGGCCTTCTCAGCTTCAGGATCTTTGTCAACACACTCGTAGGTAGTTCTACCCTGGTGATTATAATGTTCGGTCATAAGATACCCGGAATACTCCAAGATCCACCCGGAAAAGCAGCGGTTTCTAGCCGGAAGCATAATTACTGAGCTAGATCTCTTCGTTTCACAAACAGCACATGGGACGTTGTGGTCATGAATGGTGTCCGCATTTTTGGTTGAGAAGATTCTATTTTTACCCACTGAGTTGTACATATGGACTTCATATTCTATGCCGTAGATGTAAGCTGACTTTTCTTGGTCAGAAGTGTAGTTACCCCAGATTGGATCTTTAGGTAAACAAAGAAGATTACTGCCGCCACCAGAGTGGGTGAAAAACTGGCCGCCTGCAAAACCTAATAAAATTGAACACGAAAAAAAAAGAGTTTATGTGAAAAATAGGTTAGATACACTATTGTTAAAAATATTAAGCTTCTTTAGATAACAAGATAAAATCTAAAGGATAGAATGAAGTAAGAAAGAGGTCATTTAAAAATTGGTCATGTTTGCTGGTTTACTGCAGACTGCGCATGTCAATTCTCTGCCCTGAACATAAGGTGGACAAGGGAGAGAACCGCAATACGCCTGTACTACGTAGAAAAGTGCACCGTTTTCATCTTTGTAACCGGCCGTATCAGCTTCAGGAGCTTTGTCAACACACACGTAGGTAGTTCTACCCTGGTGATTATAACGTTCGGTCATAAGATACCCGGAATACTCCAGGATCCACCCGGGAAAGCAGCGGTTTCTAGCCGGAAGCATAATTACTGTGCTAGGCCTCTTTGTTTCACAAACAGCACATGGGGCGTTGTGGTCATGAATTTTGGGTGAATTTCTGGTCGAGAATATTCTGTTTGTACCCAGTGAGTTGTACATTTGGACTTCGTATTCTACGCCGTAGATGTAAGCTGACTTTTCTTCCTCAGAAGTGTAGTTACCCCAGAGTGGAGCGTTAGGTAAACAAAGATAATTACTGCCGCCACCAGTGTGGGAGAATAACTGGCCGCCTGCTACACCTAATAAAATTGAACACAAAAAAAAAAAGAAAAAAAAACAGAAATGAGGTTATGTGAAAAATAGGTTAGACATACTATTGTTAAAATATTAAGCTTCTTTAGATAACGAAATGAAGACTAAACGATAGAATGAAGTAAGAAGTCACTTAAAAATTAGTCATGTTGGCTGGTTTACTGCAGACCGCGCATGTATATTCTCTGCCCTGAACATAAGGTGGAAAAGGGAGGGAACCACAACCTGTACAACCTAGAAAAGTGCACCATTTTCATTTCTCTAACCGGCCGGATCAGCTTCAGAATCTTTGTCAACACACGTGTAGATAGTCCTACTATTGAGGGTACAATGACTGGTCGTAAGATACCCGGAATATTCCAGGATCCACTAGGGATAGCAGCAGGTTGTAGACGGAAGCATAATTACTGAGCTAGGCCTCTTTGTTTCACAAACAGCACATGGGGTGTTGTGGTCGTGAATGGTAAGCGCATTTCTGATCGAGAACATTCCATGTGTACCCAGTGAGTTGTACATGTTGACTCCATATTCTACGCCGTAGATGTAAGCTGACTTTTCTTGGTCAGAAGTGTAGTTACCCCAGAGTGGATTGTTACGTAAATAAAGATTACTGCCGCCACCAGTGTGGGTGTAGAACTGACCGCTAGTTAGACCTAATAATATTGAACACGATTATAAACATGTGAATATATGAAAAATAGATGAGAAATGATTTTGATGAAATACTATTTTTCATTGGGTAATAAAACAGAAAGCTAAACGATTGTATGAAAAAAGAAAGAAAAAAAAGAAAGGAAAAAATAAGGAAGGAAAGAAAGAATTAAAGAGAGAAAGAAAGAAAAAAGAAAGAAAGAAAGAAAGAAAAAGAAAAGAAATAAGGAAAGAAAAAAGAAAGAAAGCAAGAAAAACGAAAGAAAGAAAGAAAAAAGAAAGACGGAAAGAATAAAGAAAGAAAGAAAGAAAGTAAGGAAGAAAAAAGAAAGAAAAAAGAAAGAAAAAGAAGAAAAGAAAGAAGGAAAGAAAAAAGAGAGAAAAAAGAAAGAAAGAAAGAAAGAGTACGCGAAGTATTTTATCATGCAAGAATACAGAAGTAAGCAAAGAATTTCCTAGATGGTTTGAGAGAAGTTTGTAAAGAAACACTTGTACAAAGGGCAACAAGAGGATAAAGTAACCACATGAGCAAAAAACAAGCAAACCAGAAAGAAAGAAGAAAGAAAGAAAAAAGAAAGAAGGAAAGAAAGAAAACGAAAGAAAGAAAGAAAAAGAAAGAAGGAAAGAAAAAGAAACAAGAAAGAAAAAAGAAAGAAGGAAATAAAAAAGAAAGAAAGAAAAAAGAAAGAAAGAAAAAAGGAAAAAGAAAGAAAGAAGGAAAGAAAGAAAACGAAAGAAAGAAAGAAAAAGAAAGAAGGAAAGAAACAAGAAAGAAAAAGAAAGAAAGAAAAAGAAAGAAGAAAGAAAGAAAGAAAAAGAAAGAAAGAAAGAAAGAAAACGAAAGAAAGAAAGACAAAGAAAGACGGAAATAAAAAAGAAACAAGAAAGAAAAAAGAAAGAAGAAAGAAAGACAAAAGGAAAAAGAAAGAAAGAAAAAATATATCGGTTATAACAAAAATTGGAATAAAAGCATAGAAAGTTACGCAAACAAATGAGGCGTTCAGTAGAAACTTGAAAAGATAAAAAGAAAGAATGTCATAAAGAAAGAAAGAAAAAGAACAAGAGAAGTTATCAATTGTGCAAGAAGAAGATAACAACGAAGTAAGAAAGACACAGGGAGACTGAATGATATTTGATAAAAAGAAATACTGTTGGAAAGACTAAGTGAACGAAAAAGCACACACACGAAGAAGAAACAAACAAGAAAGAAAGAAAGAAAGAAGTGAAGAAAGAAAGAAAGAATGAGTAAGCGAAGTACTTTATCTTGCAAGAATACAGAAGTAAGCCAAATGGTCATAGATGGATTCGAAGAAACACTGGTACAAAGGATAACGAAATGATAAAGTAAGCACATGAGCAAGCAACAAGCAAACCAGAATGAAGAAATAAAGAAGCAATCTATCATGCAAAAATACAGAAATAAGCAAAAAATTCTTAAAGGGATCGAAAGATGTCTGCAAAAAAAATGCTGGTACAAAGGGCAACAGAGACAAAAAGTAATCACATGAGCAAGAAACAACCAGGTACAAAAATTTAAATACCTGGGAAATGTTCTAACAGAGGACGGAAAGTTCGACACAGAGATCCGAAGGCGAATTGGCATGGCGAAGAAGCATTCCAGGAGTCGAGTAAAGTATTAAGAAACAGGACAATTTCTTTAGAAACAAAGAAGAGAATGCTAGATTGCTATGTGATGTCAGTTTTTCAATACGGCAGTGGATGCTGGACAATATTATCGAAGATAAAGGGAAAACTTGAAGCAATTGAAATGTTGTTCTACAGAAGGATGCTGCGAATATCATGGATCGAACATGTAAGTAATGATGAGGTTTTGGAAAGGATGGAAACGAAAATGAAATTAATAGTGAGTATCAGGAAGAAACAACTGAAGTTCGTGGGACATGCAATGAGGAAGGAGGGCTTGGAGAATCTGATACTAACAGGCCAGATAGAGGAAAAAAAGAGACAGAAGCAAGCAGCGGATTACATTTTGAAGGACCTGATTAGGTGGATGACGGAACGAGGGTTGCGTGGTGTGAAAGGAGAAAGCTTGCTAAGAGCTACCAGTGATTGGGAGATGGCATGAAAGGACAGGACACTTTGCAAAAGTAATACTGTTACAAACGGCAACGGAAGGATATAGCAAGCGAACGAGCAAAATACGTAAGACAAACAAAAAAGAAAAAAAAGAATAAGAGAAATTATCAATAATACATGAATAAGATAACAGAAAGAAAGACGAAAAGCACGAAAGGATAAAAAATAGTTTGAAACAAGAAATATTGACTCATCGCCCAACTGAAGTGGAAAGAAAGCCAGCGAGCAAGAAACAAGCAAGCAACGAAGCAATAAAGAAAGAGTCAGTCAGTTAAGTGCCATACATGATACACGCTTGGGCGATCATGTCTCGAAAGAGACATTACTGACTGGGCAGAAGATTATCCCGCAGTAGGTTGCCATTGCTTTCTGCGGTAGACTGGTTGCCGACCAAGGCTATAGAACCCAATCTGTCCTGCTATTTAACCCATAACTGGAAGGAAGAGACGGATTAATACCTTTCCCAAGAGTATTTGCGCGTATGTGAATACAATGGATTCAACTGGAATTCGAACCCGGCTCCCCGGTTTCTCGTTCCGAGCCGATATCCACTGTACCACAAAGAAAGAGTTCGAGAGGTAAACAATCATACCAGAACAAGATAAGTAAGCAAAATATACAAAAAGAAACAGCAAAAGTTTAAAAAAAAAATGAAAGGAATATGAATGCTAAGAGCAACTGAAGCAGTAAACAACCCCGAAGTCAAGAAACAATAATGTAAATAAAACAAGGATTGTGCTCAAAACCGGTTTAAAGAAATTATGAAAAACATATATGAAAAACCAAAAAGATTAAGGAAAATATATATATATATATATATATATAAGTGATTCTCTTTTAATGGGAGACATTTCGATGAAAGGAAGAAAGAATTATGACTGGAGAAGTAACAATGATGGGTGTTGTATTAGAAAGTGAAATAGATTAGATAAAAGTCGCTCTAAAGGAACGCTCAACTGAACACTATTCAATATACACAATGTCCAAAAGAGACACCCTCTTTTGTACACAAAATATAATATTCTATCAAAAAGATTATCAAGGTACATTTGTTAAATTTAACAGAAGAATAGACATTGACTTTCATTTTCTTGTATTAATGTATTAGAAATCAATTTATTATTTCTCTTTCAGTATATATATATATATATATATATATATATATATATATATAGTAATCCGCAGACAGATCTGTTTCGCTGTTTCATCAGTACGATTAGACATCCGATTGCTTTTTACCCAGGATTGAAAACTGACCGAATTGGCGTCAGTCGGCGATTCTACCTCTGAGCTGTGGGCGCTCGGTAGAAGAACGCTGACATTTTAGCGTGTCTATTATCATTATACAATGTATGAATAGAATAAATAAAAAACAATATATATATATATATATATATATATATATATATATGTGTATGTGTGTGTGTGTGTGTGTGTGTGTGTGTGTGTGTGTGTGTGTGTCAGTGTTCAGTACAGTGAGGAAAATTAATGAATATACATATAAGGAGGGTGTACATATGTATAGAATTAATATTCAGGTGTTAGTAAAATAGTGCTCAATGTATGAACAAAGGTGTATTTTATATATATATATATATATATATATACTACCGGCCATAATTATTAGGTCACCCTAGTGTTTAAAAAATAATGATGTATTTCATACAATTTTTTAGTATTAATTGCCAAGTAAATAATTGTAAATGAAAATAGAATTGTTCTTTTGTTAATACTGCACAATAGCATGCGCGTCAAATGAATTTATAAATATTTAATAATTACCCATATTGCAGTTTCATCAATGAGAGAATGAAAGAAAAATTAAAATTTAGGGTGATTCGGACGAGTTCATCTTTGCTTCCCTGCCTTGTAACATTTTGCAAACTAATAATAACAAAAGAACTATTCTATTTTCATTTAGAATTATCCACTTGGCAATAAATACAATACATAGTATGAAATACATCATTTTCTTTAAATAACTGGGATGGCATAATAGTTTTGGCCAGTAGTGTATATCTCTCACACCCTGATTGAGCACTCTGGAAGAATGGTAGACTTTGAAAAACAGTAGCTACTCTGGCATGTACGCATTCAGTAATGGATTAGATCACTCTGGCTACTGGGCGGGTGTTATGACAATATACATGCTAAAAAGCTGCCTTCCTCTACCGAACGCCCATAGCCCAGAGGTAGAATCGCCGACTGACGCCAATTCGGTCGGGTTTCAATCCTGGGTTAAAAAACAATCGGTGTGTAACCGTACTGATGAGCTGTGATACAGCGAAACATCTGCCTGCGGATGACTATACACTCCTGATCAAAATTTTAAGACCACTTAAAAATCTTTAAAAAGAAATATTTTTTTTACGCCTCATTTTATAAAAATGTAAATGTCTAAATAAAATGTTTGGAATGTAACTTTTTGTTTCTATAACCTTTTAGATTGTAGTATTGGTAACCTTAAGTGGTAGGGGTTTAAAATCTATCTGTAAAAAAAAAAAAAAAATTAAGTGGTCTTAAATGTTTGATCAGGTGTGTATACACATTAATAAATATACATATTATCCGACGTCTATGGCACGCCTCGGAGTTGCATACGTAATGCAATCATTTTAAATAAAAATAAAATGAAAGGAAAAAATAGTTAGAAGTAAATTTTATTATTAAGCAAATTTTGATTCTTAATGAAGTTTAAAATGATAATTTTTTCTTAAATACATTGATTACATTTATCTCTTTTTCCATTGTAAGGATTGTATTTAGCTCCGATATTTCTGGTCATAATTGGGTTCTTCTTGTTGTTTTTAATTTCCAATAATGTATGGATAAAACAGTATTTTGCTGTATTTACTGCTGTTGAAACACAAAATGTGTTTGTTAAATCTTATCTTCCACTTATGGTTGCTAAATCTTATCTTCCACTCTTTAGAAGTACTTCTAAAGTAAAATTTAACATCATTATCATCAGAATCAATTCGAGATCTATAAACTACTAGCAGTATAGCCCGGCGTTGCTCGGGTGTAATGAAAGCTTTAAAACTAATCCATGGTCCTGGAGCTCAGACTCTTTGGACGTTGGCACGAAAGACTAAAAGGCAATAGTTGTTTCCAGTTAAAGGGAAACCGTAGACTGAAAGAAAAATGAATGGATGTAAGTCAAATTTTGATTTCCTGGTATCGATATCAAAGTTTCTGCACTATTGTAAGAACTGCAACCTTGAAACTTCTGAATATCGTTTCTTGTGTCTTTGTCTATGAGTGTATCAAATTTGATTAAAATTGGACCACTCCTTTTATCTCCCGATTTTTTCGATTATCGATTTTCGATATTTATCGGAGGTTCCTATCCAGCCGTTTCGGAGTCTATATGTAACGGACACACACATAGACACACATATACACAGACAAATTTCTATTTATAAATAAGTTTAGATACTTTCGGGCTTACATTGGCAGGTTTTATTTTTTCGGCAGTTGCAATTAGGTGGGAGACGGATGTAGTTTATGTGGGCCAAATATTTATTTGATATCATAGCATTATCTTGTGAAATATAACAGGTTTAATATTTTTATTTTCCCTACATTTTTATCTACATGTAATACTGAAACATTTAAATTTTTAATAGTCATGATTTACGTTCTTTTGATTTCTTTTTTTTATTTTAATTTTAAATTTTAAATTTAAATGTAAATTTTTTATCCAAATGTTACGATACAATATTTAAATTTTTAAACCTGGTATTCAAAAAGCAGTAACTTAACTTCATATGATTTAATTCTCATGCATTAAATTCAAATCTATTAAACGGTCAATTTGAAATATACGCCTTACATTCATAACACATAAAATTGATTATTCATAAGAAACTTTGTTAAGAAATGGTGTGTCATTCTGCAGAGTTCGAACCTGCGCCCTCTAACAATATATTCGTGGTCGAGTGGTCTAAGACTCACCAAATCAATTGGAGGCTTCCCTTATGTTGTTAAGAGACGCAGCTCCGAATCCTGCTGAATGACGCAAGTTTTCCTCAGAAAATTTCTCACAAACACTCAGGCCGGTACAAATATATATAAAAATATACTGTGTGATTAAAAGCAGAATATCTACTCAAATGCGAGTACCGATTAAAAAATATTTAAACAAATAAATTATATATATATATATATATATATATTTCATTTATAAACGAGTTTATTTTGCGACCTACATTTCTAACATGTGGTGTCTTCAGGCCATTTGCAAATCGCATGAAGACAATATATAGCAGAAGCCTGGGTAGTGTATTAACTCGTTTACAAATGAAAAATATTCAAAAGTTATATATATATATATATATGAATTAAAAATATGATTAACTAATTCAAGAAAATATCTTTGAAATCAGAATTCGTATTTCAATAAGTTGTGGACGTTTTTATAAAGACTATCTCGATATAGAATGTCAAACCATAATTACGTCATTTGGAGGTAGAAATAGAAACAAAGAAGAAGAAGAAGAAGAAGAAGAAGAAGAAATTAGGAACGTACCATCATAGATACGGTTTGATGTCACCGGGCAGACCGTGCGCCCCCACCGAACATATGTTGCTCCGGCTCCGACAACTGAAATTGAAAATATACACTTAGACAGTCGAAGATTTCATGTGAGGCAGTAGACTGCAATCAAACATGTCAATCAATATTTCACAGGGTGCTCAACTATTTTAGCGATGTCAGAACTAATTTGAAGTTATATATTTTCTATTAAGTAAAATTGGAAAATATAATGTCATAGTATTCACATTATTCGGGCTATTGTCATCATCTTTGTTGCCATGTGTACGACGATTAATAATAGATCATTCTATTTGTCTATATTTCTGAGATGAGGTAGTATTTACAGTATTTACATTATTCGGACTATTGTCCTCATCTTTGTTGCCATGTGTACGACGATTAATAATAGATCATTCTATTTGTCTATGTTTCTGAGATGAGGTAGTATTTACAGTATTTACATTATTCGGACTATTGTCCTCATCTCTGCTGCCATGTGTACAACAATTAATAATAGATCATTCTATTTGTCTATATTTCTGAAATGAGGTAGTATTTACAGTATTTACATTATTCGGACTATTGTCCTCATCTTTGTTGCCATGTGTACGACGATTAATAAGAGATCATTCTATTTGTCTATGTTTCTGAAATGAGGTAGTATTTACAGTATTTACATTATTCGGACTATTGTCCTCATCTTTGTTGCCATGTGTACGACGATTAATAATAGATCATTCTATTTGTCTATGTTTCTGAGATGAGGTAGTATTTACAGTATTTACATTATTCGGACTATTGTCCTCATCTTTGTTGCCATGTGTACGACAATTAATAATAGATCATTCTATTTGTCTATATTTCTGAGATGAGGTAGTATTTACAGTATTTACATTATTCGGACTATTGTCCTCATCTGTGTTGCCATGTGTACGACGATTAATAAGAGATCATTCTATTTGTCTATGTTTCTGAGATGAGGTAGTATTTACAGTATTTACATTATTCGGACTATTGTCCTCATCTTTGTTGCCATGTGTACGACGATTAATAATAGATCATTCTATTTGTCTATGTTTCTGAGATGAGGTAGTATTTACAGTATTTACATTATTCGGACTATTGTCCTCATCTTTGTTGCCATGTGTACGACGATTAATAAGAGATCATTCTATTTGTCTATATTTCTGAGATGAGGTAGTATTTACAGTATTTACATTATTAGGACTATTGTCATCATCTTTGTTGCCATGTGTACGACGATTAATAATAGATCATTCTATTTGTCTATGTTTCTGAGATGAGGTAGTATTTACAGTATTTACATTATTCGGACTATTGTCCTCATCTTTGTTGCCATGTGTACGACGATTAATAATAGATCATTCTATTTGTCTATATTTCTGTTATGAGGTAGTATTTACAACATTTACATTATTCGGATTATTGTCCTCATCTTTGTTGCCATGTGTACGACGATTAATAATAGATCATTCTATTTGTCTATGTTTCTGAGATGAGGTAGTATTTACAGTATTTACATTATTAGGACTATTGTCCTCATCTTTGTTGCCATGTGTACGACGATTAATAATAGATCATTCTATTTGTCTATATTTCTGAGATGAGGTAGTATTTACAGTATTTACATTATTCGGACTATTGTCCTCATCTTTGTTGCTATTTGTAAGACATATAATAATAGATCATTCTATTTTTCTATATTTTTTAGATGAGGTAGTATTTACATTATTTATATTATTCGGACTATTGTCCTCATCTTTGTTGCCATTTGTACAACGTTTCGACCTTTGTACGCCCCGGTATTCTTCAGGTGCTAGGAATGACGAACCGAACCCTTCCTTACAATCGATGGGGTATATGAACTCTATTCCTTGCGTAAAGCCTCGATTGGATGTCATGTGTTATATCCCTCTAACCCTGCAAGTTACTTGTTCACCACTGCTGTAGCCTTGTATTGATCTCACAACTCTAAGAGTCAAGTCAGGAACTAACCAACGTCTATATCCACTGGGCCATGTGTTCTTAAGGAAATATAGACAAATACTATTTCTCTAGGTGTTGAAAAAATAAATTGTGAATAAAATGTCAGGCTTTAAGCGGAGACATTAGAAGTATAATAGAGTTGAGGTGAATTTATAGAAGGGATCGGAAACCAAGCCTTAATCAGGAATCAAGTGATTTGGCGACCATAGAGAGACTTTTCTGCTTTTCCTTCAGAAAAACGCACTGCGTCTTTTTGACCTCACTCTCTCAAATGACGTCAAATTGACTGACTACATCGAATCCATTGCTGAATCTACCGCTAGGAAGGTTGTTTCACTGTGTCGAGCCAGGAAGTTTTTGTCAGAATCCATTTTGGGTATCCAATGTGGGGATCGCCCTTTTGTGCATAATAATGGACTCGACTGTGTGTACATCTGATCCTGCCTATACAAAGAACAGTAGAGTTTAGTGGCAAGTCAGCTGTAAGGAGTGAGTCGTTTAATTGGAGTTGTATCTGGAATCACAGTTATTGTTGCAGTTGCTCTGAGCTCCACTCAGCCTAGAATCAGTTACCCGGACATAGTATTTCACTTCAAGACTGTATATATTTATTTCTACTAATAGTATTCCTGAATTGACTAACCCGCATTCCAGTTTGTATATTACGTTCAATATAACTAGCATTTTCTATCTCCATATCTACTTTTGTTTATTAATTTGTGCGATTCCTCACCCGGAATCCACAACATTTAAAATCTACCATTTGTCCATGCGTTGAATACTGTTGCATTTTTGGTCTGGTGCTCCTGCTATTTCTCTTGAGGATCTCGACAAAATTCCATAAATGATCTGTAATATAATTGATCCTTACATGGCAGCCCAACTTCAGTCAATTTCACACCGAAGTGATGTTGCTTCCCTCTGTCTTTTTTACGGGTATTTTTGGCAACTGCTTTAACGAGATTTTTTCCTTGGTAGCCGACTACATACGACGGTCATTCAATAAATAAGGTGAAGTTTTCGGTAGAAGGACTTCTACGAGGGTCATTCAATAAATAAGGTGAACGTTTCGGTATAAGGACTTCTACGAGAATCATTCAATAAATAAGGTGAATGTTTCGGTATAAGGACTTCTACGAGGGTCATTTAATAAATAATGTGAATTTTTCGGTACAAGGACTTCTACGAGGGTCATTCAATAAATAAGGTGAATTTTCAGTATAAGGACTTCTACGGGGGTCATTCAATAAATAAGGTGAATGATTCGGTACAGGGACTTCTACGAGGGTCATTCAATAAATAAGGTCAATGTTTCGGTACAAGGACTTCTACGAGGGTCATTCAATAAATAAGGTGAATTTTTCGGTACAAGGTCTTCTACGAGGGTCATTCAATAAATTAAGGTCAATGTTTCGGTACAAGGACTTCTACGAGGGTCATTCAATAAATAAGGTGAATGTTTCGGTACAAGGACTTCTACGAGGGTCATTCAATAAATAAGGTGAATTTTTCGGTACAAGGACTTCTACGAGGGCCATTCAATAAATAAGGTGAATGTTTCGGTACAAGGACTTCTACGAGGGTCATTCAATAAATAAGGTGAAGTTTTTGGTACAAGGACTACTACGAGGGTCATTCAAAAAATAAGGTGAATTTTTCGTTACAAGGACTTCTACTAGGGTCATTCAATAAATAAAGTGAATTTTTTGGTACAAGGACTTCTACGCGGGCCATTCAATAAATAAGGTGAATTTTTTGTTACAAGGACTTCTACAAGGGTCATTCAATAAATAAGGTGAATTTTTCGCTATAAGGACTTCTACGAGGGTCATTCAATAAATAAGCTGCATTATTGGGTCCACGGACTTCTACGAGGCTCATTCAATAAATAAGGTGAATTTTTTTAGTATAAGGACTTCTAATACAGATAGAAGCTTACGTTTTTTTCCTTTATTTTTTTTTTAAAGTACAAGGTCCCACCGTTTTACAGTCGAAATAGTTAAATGTAAACATCTCTTCCACTGTAATAGTTTCTTTTCTCGCTCTTCCTGTTTGTAGAAATCAATTCTATTTGTATGCCTGCTCGATAGTTTAAATGCAACATCAATTGCCATCTTTTATATAGTTGATTACTATCCATCTCTTATCCTTTCTTAGACATCCCCTGCACCTTTTGTTTTTGTTCTCTCACTATAACCCCACCACTGCTCACCAGTAAAATTCTGCCTCGCTTGGGGTGAAATGATTACAAAAATAAATGACCTCTATTCCTGTTCAAACGACCAGAGAGGTGTAACAAACGGGTTTTAGGTAAACATATCTACTTCTACTATTTACACTATTTACATTATTCGAACTATTGTCCTTATCTGGTAAAAACAGTCCCAGAAATTCAGTTGTTTATCTCATTAAGAACACATGGCCCAGTGGATATAGACGTTAGTTAGTTGTAACTTGACCCAAATAGTTATGAGTTCAATACCAGGCTACAGCAGTGGTAAACAAATAAATTAGAGAATTAAGTTAAATGGAGATAAATATATTTTACCAGAAGTGGCATCGCACATGGAATGCGAATGATATACTCCAGTGATCAAAATAAAGGATTTGGTTTGAAATTCTTGACAACTGAAGAGGAACAAATCGTACAACGTCCGAAACATGGTAAACATGGAAATAACAATTAGGACAATGTGAATAATATACATACTACCTCATCTGAGAAGCACAGACTTGTTACTTTTTTAAAAATCATCTCACCCCATGCAAGGCTATGAAGCCACGAAGACACAATGATTACTAAGTTTAGAAGATAAAAAAAAGATAAAAGAAAAAGAAACATTATGCAACAAAATGAACAGAAGATTAATCAAGGCAGTTGATAGCGATTGACATTGCATTTAACTTTTAATCTAACTGTCTTTTAAAACTGATCAAATATTTTTATTTAAACAGTTGTTCAAGGTGTTACATTATTTAGTTCTTTAAACTGCTATCACTCATTCAAGGAACGATATGTCATTCCTTCCAAAACTTGTTAAATCTGTGTGGACAGTTAAAAATTTGATTGTATTATTATTTTTCTTCTAGATCCATGAATTGATGAGGCTTTTTAAAACTGTGTAGACAGTTGACAGATTAATTGTATTATTATTTTCCTTCTAGATCCGTGAATTGATGATACTTTTTGAAGGCTGTGTAGACAGTTAACAGTTTGATTGTATTTTTAATTTCTTTCTAGATCCATGAATTGATGAAACTTTTTAAAGCTGTGTAGACAGTTAACAAGTTGATTGTATTATTATTTTCCTTCTTGGGGAAAAATGAATTGATGAAACTTTTTAAAGCTGTGCAGGCAGTTAACAAGTTGATTGTATTATTATTTTCCTTCTCGGTAAATGAATTGATGAAACCTTGCTGCCATTTCTAATACAGCTTTTAAATTCATAAAATCTTGGTACCATCCGTATAATTAACATGACTGTATATATAGCACACTGAACTACTATTATGGCGGTAGGAAAGTGAGAAAAGCCGTGATGCCAGGTCAGGACCAGTAAAATTGCTGTCATTTCTTTGGATTTTATTAAGAATCTCTAAACGTACAGTGTGAGTTCCAGAACCGATGTGGCAGCAGTATCTAATGTATGGATAAATGGTAGAATTATAAATATACAAAATATATTCTACAGAGAAAAAAGATTTCTAGGACGACACAATAACCCTACTTTCTTAGTAAAAGACATAAAATTGACATTACATTTATATTTAAGATCAAAGTTGGCTAGAAAGCCTGAAGTGTGAGAAAAAAATCTAAGCATAGAACTTACGATTACATATAAGCAATCCAACTGTAAATTAATGAGACCTGGCCGCCAATCGAGTACATGGTTTAAATAGATAAAGTCTTGGTTCTATAGCAAAGCATTCATCCGAACAATTACTCTGAAAGCATTTATAGAAAAACATAGTGAAAGCGACTGAGGCCGAGGCACCATGTCAGAACCAATAATATTGCTGGTTCTTCTTTGGATTTTATTAAGAACCTCTAAACACACAGCGGAAGTTTCGGACTATATATGTCAGCAGTATTCTAATCATGGACACATGGTAGAGAATCTGGAGAGAAAAATAATTTAGGACGAAATAATGACCCTATTTTTTAGCAGAAGACATGACATTAAATTTAATATAGAGTTTCTGGTTCCTATTTACTGAGATTAAGAAGGCGCAATGAGTCACTCTCACGGGTCATTTTGCCTACATTAAGATTTAAAGGGGGAAAAATAATGCATTGCATTTCCCTCTGCAGTTTTTTGCATAAACGCATCAAAATTGACCTATTCAAAAATCAGAAACGATGAAACATGGCTTGCTTACAACATTGTTGAATATAAAAGGTCATGCAAAGAACGAAATAAACCATCGTTTGCCCATTCAAAAGACGGTCTGCATACGAACAAATCGGTAAATTTGTTTGTTCCCCAAAGGCCTTGACCCCCCCCTTCAAAACTTTCTAAAATATTCTTAAATTCGTGCAAATGTACATGTTGGACTCAAATCAATAATTGTTTATTGAAGAAACATACCTTTCTTTCATGGTATCGGCCATAAATACATCGGAATATATCTCACCCCTTTCTACCGTTGTCATCTCTGATTCACCGCTGAATGAATTGAAGCGTAGGTTTCTTTTTTTTTCAGTTTATTTTCTCCATTTGAGCAATTGCTCAGCGAATTGTTCGGTTTCGGAACTCATTTTGCTCGTAGAGATCGAGAAAAGGACGAAAAATTGTAAAAATACGCGTGAATTTAGTCAGCAGTGAATAACATTTTTGAACCGTAGTTAGGAGGTGAGATAAACAGCGACAAGAAGTTCGATATTTTTCTGGTCGTTAACATGAAAAAAGGTAGGTTTCGTCAATAAACAATTATCGATTTCAGTTCAGCATATACATTTGCACGGAAATGCGGATGTTTTTGAAAGATTTGAAGTGGTAAAGGCCTTCGGGGAACAATATCAAAATTTACCAATAAATCAATGCAGTTTATCATTGTTTATTGCGTGTTTCTGCCATAATGTCAGACTCTGAAATTTGTTTTTCTTAACTAAATTGTTTAAAAGGAAGAAACAATGAGAAGTGCCCAGAATTGTCCAGTGGTGTGGGTCTCATCTCCCATAAGGACAACACTAGAAGACACGTCATTTTGCGGACTCGACTAAAATTAGTACAGGTTAGTTGGTATTCCAAACTATTCCACCGGTCGTATTTCGTATTTCTGACATAATGTCAGACTTTGAAATTTGTTTTCCTTAACTAAACTGTTTAAAAGCAACAAACAATGAAAAGTGCCCGGAATTGTCCAGTGGGGTTGGTCTCATCTTCCATAAGGACAACACTAGACGACACGTCATTTTGCGGACTCGACTAAAATTAGTACAGGTTAGTTGGTATTCCAAGCTATTCCACCGGTCGTATTCATATTACCAAATATTTTGATCTCTACAAAATTTTCTTACTTGCAAAATTTCGACTCTGGGAGACTATAAACCACTGAAACCAGTTCATCACCAGGAATGATACTGTGTTCTGTGAGGATGGAATTATAGCGGGTATCACTTATTCCTTTTCTAGTTGTAGTAGGAATCCGTAGCAGGTTAACGGAATTTATCCTTGTGGGAAGATAGCCCACTATAATTCAAAAATGATTATAAATTCAACATTTATATATATATATATATATATATATATATATATATATATATATATATATATGTTTTACAATTAAAACAATACTTGAAATAAAGGTCCAACGGAAGTTAGAGAGTTCATGGCAAAATAATAATGAGCTGAAAGAGATTAAGGCTTAGAAATGTGGAAGCGTCTTGTGGGTAAAGAATGTTCATTTAGAAGTTGCCACTTCAAAGCTCAGTAGGTCAGCAAGTTGGTTTTTGTGGAAGGTCTTTGAAGATGTCGATAAGTACTTTTGAGAACAGAGAGAAAGTAAAAGGTAAGAATAGTACTTATGAGAGAGGGAAAGAAGAAAGAGGCAAGCATAGTAACCACTCGACTTAGGTCAAGGGAGAAACTAATTACACTCTTTTCCTAAAGTCCAGACTGTCTGACGAAGCGTTTGTGTCTTCGCTTTTTATATCGGCATTTTGGATCAAACGCAGCTAGTTTCGAATTTCATCCTTGTATTTGATTCCGGGCTTCTCATTGGCTGGTAAATAAAAAAATGGCAATTTGATATTTGATTAATTTTTATTTTCCAACCGGAACATCTGCGCGAATCCAGTTGCGCAGGGGTGATTTTTATTCACTCGCATTCTGGTCGGCATAGAGCCAACATCCGTTTTGCTCGCTTTTGCTCGGTCGGTGGTATCACCACAGAATCACGAATCAGTCTCAGAAATAGCAAAAGGCAGGGAGACAAAATGGCGCACATATGGTTAAATGAACCTATGTACAAATAACTCGATATTTTCTTTGAGATACCCTTCGAACTTTTCCTCCCAACCCAGTGACTCGAATTGGTCTGGCTTGCTTAATGCAGATGTGAACTCAAAAGTGAATTGCGTAGCAGGTCAAACCACACGGGAAACTCTGGTTCTCGTTCGATCAACTGAAGTTAAGCAGTGTTGAACACAATTAGTACTCAGATGGAAAACTGCTTAGGGACAACGTGTACTGTAATAATCCAAAGCCTATTTCGGGTTTGCCATAATTCCCAAAGGGTGGATAAACAGTAAAAAAAAAAAAAATACAAATCAATCAATTTCACCCAAGTTTCTCTTGAAACTAAAAACGTAAATCGTTGAAAATGTGTTAAATTCCTGCTGCCTGAAAAGGTCCTACATTTAAGATAGACAAATTTGATGTGTGTTATGGTGAAGTTGAGATCAGCTCGGAACGAAAATCGGAGAGTCGAGTTCGAATTCGAGGTGAATTCGTTGAATTCACTTACACAGAAATACGCTTGGCAAAGGTATCAATCCGTCACTTCTCCCTCCATCCATAGGTTCAATAACAGGGTAGAGTGGGTTGAGAAAGAGTGCCCCTCAGAAAACAATCGCAACCTACCGTGGAAAAATCATGCCCAGTCAGTCATTTTCGATACATGATCACTCAAGCGTGTATTACGTATGATACTTTACTGACTGACTGATATTTAGTAAAATGAATAAAATATGTTCACTGTATGAGTGTAAAAAATTACTTACATTCAGTATTTTTCTTTGCTGTTTCTCTTTTCAACAAATGAATATCCTGAAATAAAGAAATAAACTACATTAAAAATGTCAAATTAAATAAAATTCTAATATCAAAATCGTTTTTCGGACAATCGAATCATAATATTATTGTAGTTATTTTCACTTACGGAGCGTTTCGACCGTTCTATTCAATGATCTTCTTCAGGATTCTCTAGTCCTAAAAGGGTCCGTAAGATGGAACAGTGTTAATAATGCACTAGTGCAAATGACATCCATAAAACGCAGAGATTATTCCCCTGTGGGCGGTGTTACTTCAGGTTGTGGGTGACGATGTCTCTTCACGACATCCTATTAGCTTAGCAGCGTTTGTCATAGAAGGATACCACACCCTATATTCTCTGCCATTCAGTCTCACAAATTAGCCATTGATGTGGGTCGTTTGAAAAGGTCATAGATTAACGATGATAATTTCATGTGATTGAATGAGGTTTATTTTTCAAAATCGTCCCATGAGTTCCACACATTTTTTTATCTGTGTTGCAGTGATCCCACTGGTGTAAAAAATTTCATCTTGTTGGTCAAAAAATTATCAACAGCCGGTATAACGTCATCAACTACTGCGATACGGGGAACCGCTAATTGTTGTTTCCATGTGGAGGAAGCGATGATAGTCAGGTGGGGACCAAATCATATATATATGTATATATACATATATATGTATGTAGATATCCAAGTATGGGTGGAATAATATTCCCCATCCAAAGAAACACTATTTTTTAAAAAGTGCTCAATACAAAGTAGAGCTAATAATAATAATATTTATTAATAAATTATAACATTGATATGTTACAATATCACTACAAAAGTAGCTATTTTGTTTCGACACTTTTTGTGTCTTAACAAGTGATGTGGTTATTTCAAAATGAATGGCTTTAAAAGGTTAAGAACAAGAGATAGATAGATAGATAGATAGATAGATAGATAGATAGATAGATAGATAGATAGATAGATGTGAATTTGTGACCCTGGGTTTCACGGTCTTGCAATAGTCAGACAAAATGATTAAATTTTTAAAAAATTGGCTATATATAGGGCTGCGTATATCGGTATATTTTTGTGGAAGTCGGAGGAAAATTTGTGGTCATGACAGACGCTGACATATATACACATTTGTACATTCACTGACGTGCGCAAAGACACATATACACACGTGCGCTCTCCCACCGGGGCTCATACGAACATATATGTGAACAAAAATACACCAATATACGCAGTCCTCCATATAGCCAATTTTTAAAAAAATGAATCAGTTTGTCTGACGATCGCTAGAGCGTGAAAACCAGGGCCAAAAACTCACACCTATCTATATGAATATATCAGCTCTATCACTGATATTGAGCGCTTTCAAATAAGTACCGAGCATATATAACATATGAATAATATAATATATATAACAAATTGCATGTATATATATATATTTATATATATATTTATAATTATATATATACACTTTTCACACGCACACACACACACACACACACAAACACACACACACACAAATACACACATAAATGAACTTTTTAAGATGTATAATGGCCATAAGAAAAAGTAAAATATGGAAATGATACTGAAACAAACTAACAAAGTCCAAAGAAAACAATTAAGATATATATATATATATCTTAATTGTTTAAGATATATATGTTTAATTGTGTGTGTGTATATATATATATATATATATATATATATATATATATATATATGTATATACACACGCACATTATCTTACGTTTTACGTACGACTCTGAGTCTCATGCATTTTCAGCAATCATCAGGTGCTTATCATATATATATATATATATATATATATATATATAATCGTGTCGCCACAAGCAAGGATTTTACTGCCACTATGTTGCGGTGGGTTACATACAAGGAAATCTATGAGAATGAGTGACAGGTTACAAGAGGTGTCAGGAAGAGGGTAAGAGAAGAATGAGAATACTGATGAGAGTAGAGAGGATGAAGAAAGGAGCATGAGAGGGAGGATACAAGTTAATGAGGTAGGATGTTACTGTTGACTGTACATTTGAATTCTTGAAGATTGTAGCTGTCGGCATATATATATATATATATATATATATATATATATATATATATATATATATATATATATATGCCATTTTTAAACGAGTTATTTTCCTTAATAGGTTTCTACCATGAGTGGTGTCTTCAGGCGATTTTTAATAACTGATTTTACCGTTTACTGTTTTTCATTTTAAGAACGCTCTTGTAACGGTATTTTATTTAAACGCTCACGAGGCAGGGAATTTATGAACGTGCAATTTTAAAATTAAAACGAATTATGGCGTTTTTATTCGTGCTTATTGCGAAATAAATCTTTTAAAATGGGAAATATTCAAAAGTTCTACAATATTATTGTATTTAACATTTTTTAATACAAATGTGCACTGGTCTAACCGTATTACGACCAAAAACTAAGTATTAAACAATATATATATGCGTGTGTGTGTTCTCCATATTTTACACGCACACTAAATAACAGAGCTAAATTTTAATATCCGTTTACTATCAAACGGAAAGAATCTATTTAAATTCCGTTGAAAGGCTTGTTCTTGTCCAATCTTCTTTCTTCTATGTGCCCTGTTTTTTCAGGACGTAGGCGATCATGGCCTTCCCGGTCTCCCTATACCTGGTGGCTCTTAGCACACCTTCTCCTGTTACACCACGCAACCCTCGTTCCGTCATCCACTTGATCAGGTCCTTCAAATCTGTTGTCCGCTGCTATCTCTGTCTCTTTTTCCCTCTATCTGGCCTGTTAGTATCAGGTTCTCCAGGCAGCCCTTCCTCATCGCATGTCCAAGGAACTTTAACTGTCTCTTCCTGATGGTCAGTATTAATTTCCTTTTCGTTTTGATCCTTTTCACAATCTCATCATTGCTCACATACTCGATCCATGATATTCGCAGCATCTTTCTGTAGAAACACATTTAAGCTGCTTTAATTTTTTCTTTTATCTTCGAAGATACTGTCCAACATTCACTGCTATATTGGTCAGTATATAGATGTTTGCTATAATCACTTCAGTCAGTTAAGTGCCATAAGTGAAATACGTTTTGGGTGATCATGTCTCAAAAGAGACATGGCTGTTCTGGGCAGAAGATTATCCCTCAGTAGTTTGCCATTGCTTTCTGCGGTAGACTGGTTACCGGCCAAGGCTATAGAACCAATCTGTCCTGTTATTTAACCCATAACTGGAAGGAATAAACGGATTAATACCTTTCCCAAGAGCATTTGCGCGTAAGTGAATGCAATGAATTCAGCTGGAATTCGAACTCGGCTCCCCGATTTATCATTCCTATCCGATATCCAATGCACCACAACGCACATCACTTACGCGCAAATATTCTTAGGAAAGATGTGAATTCGCCTCTTCTCAACCTAACTATGGGTTACTTAGTGTCTGGCTAATAAACTATTATAATCTTAAAAAAAAAAATTTTTTTTTTGCAATCTGAAATTAATTCTTGGCGTTAAATAACTTACACGTAATACCGCAACACAGGCGCCTGGCTATAATAAATGAGCCGGCTTCACAAAGATCTATTAATGACATAATCACAATACTTACGTAATACCGCAACACAGGCGCCTGGTTATAATAAATGAGCCGGCTTCACAAAGATCTATTAATGACATAATCACAATACTTACACGTAATACCGCAACACAGGCGCCTGGTTATAATAAATGAGCCGGCTTCACAAAGATCTATTAATGACATAATCACAATACTTACACGTAATACCGCAACACAGGCGCCTGGTTATAATAAATGAGCCGGCTTCGCAAAGATCTATTAATGACATAATCACAATACTTACACGTAATACCGCAACACAGGCGCCTGGCTATAATAAATGAGCCAGGCTTCAAAGATCTATTAATGACATAATCACAATACTTACACGTAATACCGCAACACAGGCGCCTGGCTATAATAAATGAGCCGGCTTCACAAAGATCTATTAATGACATAATCACAATACTTACACGTAATACCGCAACACAGGCGCCTGGTTATAATAAATGAGCCGGCTTCGCAAAGAGCTATTAATGAAATAATCACAATACTTACATGTTCGCTTGATCTACTCTCGAGGCTAGCAATCCTGGAAGCTGAATGGAAAACTGCTATAGTCAGAAAAATGAAAACCAAGTAGGTAATTAAGCTGGAAGCCTTCCAAGGGATATTTCTAGGGAGATGTTGAAGATGTTCAAAAGAACTTTGAACTTTGTCCAAAAGGGCCATAGTGTTATGGTGTCCGACGAAGAACTAACTGTCTAAGATGAAAAGATTCTTTTTTTATAGCGAGTGTCCTTGCTTCACTGAGCACACTTTACATAATAATTGTATGAGGAAGGTGCACACACCCACACAACAACTCAGTACATGTACAAAAACATACAATACACACACACACACACACACACACACATATATATATATATATATATACATATATATATTTATATATATAAAACCAGGAAGTTCACATCCACCCTGCACATATACACCACCGGCCATAATTATTAGGCCACCCCAGTTTTAAAAAAATGATGTATTTCATACTATTTTTAGTATTGAGTGCCAAATGGATAATTCTAAAAGAAAATAGAATGGTTCTTTCTTAATACTGCACAATAGCATGTGCATCAAAGGAACTGTTCTGGTGTCCAGTTTTGTACTCTCTTCCCTATACTAGTCTCTTCTTATTGGCTGATTGAAGCAAAGGCTTTCTGGCTTCCTTGAAAAATTTTGCAAAGTAATAATAACAAAAGAAGCATTCTGTTTTCATTCAGAATTATCTCAGTCAGTCAGTTAAGTGCCATACGTGAAACACGCTTGGGCGATCATGTCTCGAAAGAGACATGACTGACTGGGCAGAAGATTATCACGCAGTATGTTGCCATTGCTTTCTGCGGTAGATTGGTTGCCGGCAAAGGCTATAGAACTCGATCTATCCTGTTATTTAACCCATAACTGGAAGGAAGAGACGGATTAATACCTTTCCCAAGGGTATTTGCGCGAAAGTGAATGCAATGAATTCAACTGGAATTTGAACTCGGCTCCCCGATTACTCGTTCCGAGCCGATATCCGCTGCGGCACAACGCACAGAATTATCTACTTGGCAATAAATACTAAAAATAGCATGAAATACATCATTTCTTATAAAAACTAGGCTGGCCTAATAATTATGGCCAGTAGTGTATATACTTTAATATTTATATAAATATATGAGAATATATAAATATATAAGAAGAAAATATTTAAATAATAAATAAATAATAAAATACACAAGAAACAGAAATTTTATAAATGCATACCTGTACTTATTTATTTATATGTATAAGGCACACACACACACACACACACACACACACACACACATATATATATATATATATATATATTGTGTACTCCCGTAGACTTACCTGTCACCTTTCTGATCAGAGTACAATTAAACAACATTTCTCAGAAAAAACATAGCCATGTATGTAATATCAGACAGATTTTAGTCAACAATGCAATAATCCTCACTCATACACACAGTAAAAAGAACATTCCAATATTGGAGGCCATCTACATTAAATCCAAACAACCCACATTTAATAAAATCACGCTTAAATTTGTCATAGCACATTACATTGCATTTAAATATATGGTTCTGTTATCATTTCGAGCTCTCACGTGGTGTGACGTCATAGAACCAATTACAAATTTGCAAATTGCGTGAGCAATTTTTGGTAACTGTTGTCGTTGCTTTTATGTCAACACAAGATAAAATCGTCGTTGATGGTGGATATTTTTGTGTTAACGTCCTTGTAACCTCTCTGAAGTTGACTCATGTGAGCTCAAAGTTTAGAACCAACTTAATAAAAAATTATCCAAATGTTGGAGAATTTTGTTCATATTTTCAACTGAAATTAAAGTCAAAATACGATGTTTTGAACGGCTCATGACTAAACATAATAGATATTCATTGTCTCTTATATTTAACAATATATGTTTAGAATATATATATATATATATATATATATATATATATATATATATATATATGCATACACGTATGTATATCAATAAATATACATACTCACGCAGGATACACGTATCTATACAACTATTTTTATTGTTTTAACAACACAGCACTCAATGTAATATAATATATTATCCTCTATCTATACCACGATTCAAAGTTTCGTGCAATATGCAATCATATATATATATATATATATATGTACATTTTTAAATTCAAAACATTTTATTAATATTCTTTCCTATATATATATATATATATATATATATATATATATATATATATATAGATAGATAGATAGATAGATAGATAGATAGATAGATAGATATAAATTATACTTTAGAACATGAACAAAATAAATTTACTACCAAATTGTACATTTCCATTCGACATTGAAATAACAGTGTCCCATCAGGTAGTTAACAATGAAGGTAATAAACGTTATTTTTGAAAAGAAAATGAAAAAAAACAACTTTTTTTTATTTTTTGAACATTTTTGTACGGGGTAAAAAGTGTAGGAAAGATGAGAAAGCAAAAAGAGAAAGAGAAGGACACAGAGGAAATAAAAATCGAAGTGGAAAACAAGAAAGAAAGAAAATAAAAAGGAAAGGAAAGGAAAGGAAAGAACCAATGGAAACGACCCAGAGAAAAACAGACACCAAATTTAGGTAAAAATAAAAGCAAAATATAGATACAAATATCAGTCACGCGACGTCTGGGCTTAACAAAGAGGAAAAAGTGAGAAAATGCACAGAGGGAAGAAAGTTTAGAGCAGACTACAGAAGCGGCAAAAATAGAAATTTCAAACTTTGGCCGGAAATGAATTGTAGATAGATACATTTGTTCGTTACATTGTATAAAACTAAATCCTTTGACATTTAATAAAAAAAAAGGGATGAAATCACATACACAAACACAGGAATTATTCAAAAATCGCATATCCGAGGAAATTTAAAAATACAAGACGAAGAGCTAATATAATAAATTTGAGAAGTAAAAAAAATGAATTAACCTTAAAAATTTTAATTTTAAATTAAAAGTAAAATTAAAAATTTGAAAGTTTAAAAATCTTTTAAATTAGCAATAAAAATAAAATAAAATAAATAATAACAAAATTAAAATTAAAAATTAAAAAATAATAAAAATTAGAATTAAAAATTAGAATTAAATTTAAATTTAAGACAGTAAACAGATTACAATTTGTTATAACAAATGAAGATAAAAATAAAAGTAATATAACTTAAGAAGATCACATAGTTAAAGTAAATTATTAAAATAATAAGATTAATACTGTAAAAAGTTTATAATTGCTGGAGTTTCAATTCTTAGATTTTATAATTCTAACAGGATTGTAAAGTTAGTTCTTTATGCGTACAATTTTATGTAGTTTCATGCTTCTGATTCAGTAATATCATTAATATGTCACTTTTCATGTATTTAATAATGTCCATTTTTTCTTATAGACAAAGGAAACATGGTTCATTTACCGATATAGACATTCAAGCCTGTTTGAGAATTTTCGAATTAACTTTAAGTGTTTTATTTTCTTCTTTTAAATTCCAAAAGTATTTAAAAAGTGATGTTATATTTTGTTTATCCTTATTAGTGAAAGACGAGAGATGTTTGTAAACACTCTTTTTAAAAAAGTTTATTATGTCAACAATATAAATTTTGGTAACCCTAGGATTTTCTACTGATGAGACAAAGGACATGTAGACTAGGGATTTAGTTAAACACTTATTAGATAAAGGGTATTGGTTAGGGCTTCTACAAATATACAAGTTTTATTATGGGGCAAATTGAAATGAGTAGTAGGATTACTATTGTTATTGTTATTTATTGTGTTATTGTTATGTAATTTACTTATGTTTAATAAATTGTTAGAGGAACTATAGCTGAGTTTTAGCGTATTCCTATTGAAAATTTTGCTTAAAGGATTATATTTTAAAAACATTTTATCAATCAATTTAAGAAATTTATGTCCCAGTTTAAAATTAACTAACTGATTAAAATGGGGGATTATACCATACTAGCAGTATAGCTCGGAGTTGCTCGGGTGTAATGAAAGCTTTAAAACTACTCTATGGTCCTGGAGTTCAGACACAGCCTAAAGAATATTTTTATAACTTTTAGTGAGAGTCAGATAAAAATTGTGGATTTGTATAAAGGACATACAGACAGATAAACAGACACACACACAAACATCTTGCCTTATATATATATATATATATATATATATATATATATATATATATATATAATCGTTTTTCTGCACTATCATAAGAACTGCAACCTTGAAACCTCTGAATATCGTTTCTTATGTCTTTGTCTATGGGTGTATCAAATTTGATTAAAATCGGACCACTCCTTCTATAACCCGATTCTTTCGATTATCGATTTTCGATATTTATCGGGGGTACCTCGACACAAAACCTAGCTAAGAACACTCGCAGGCGCTTATAGTACAACTGTGTAAAGTTTCAAGAAAATCGGTTCAGCCGTTTCGGCGTCTATAGGTAACGGATACACACACACACAGACACACACACACAGACAAAGTTCCATTTATAAATAAGTTTAGATAATTTTTCTGTTTGTATTTTTTTTTCTGGAGCCATTATATTTTTCCACGAAATCGATCTCAGAAGATCAGTAACCGCTATCCCTAAATATTTTATCATAAAATATTTTATGTTTTTAATATTACTTTGTTAGAGGAGTGTATGTTAATGCGACATTCAATCGATGATTGAATATGTTTGACAACGGATGGTGGATGATTAGAGCTAGGGTTTTTATAAATTGGGTTAGCATTATTTTTCATGTAAGGATGGAAGTTATTAGAAACTATGTCTAGCGTTATATCTAAGAAGTTAACTTGATTTATATTAGAATTAATAACTACGCTAAGACCAAAAGTTTTAAAATGTCTATGAATTACTTTTCTAAGTCTATCAACCTTACCTCTAGTGGATTTATTCACTGTCATGAGTTTATCATCTACATAAAGTCCTAAATTATTTACATCGATGTCTTTAAACGCCGTGAAGTTGTACAGAAGAAATAATCCAACGAAATCTGAAGACTCTGCAGAATCCAGAGCTCCCGTAGATAGATCAAAATTATCAGTTGTATTTTTAGTCCATTGTTCATTATCGTGGATAAGAACTGATTTTCTACAGTTCAAAATTATGTTAATTTCCTCTTGATGAGGTCGTATTTCCCTGTGTCATGATGGTGAGTACTGGAAGTTCTTATGTCTGGTATGATGTAATAAATAGGTTATACAAACACTTCCTTACCTTCCTTTATTTCATTCAACGTATTGTGACAGCCTTCTCCTTATCTTCCTTTATTTCATTCAAAGCATTGTGACAGCCTTCAAGACATAACCCATACAACAATTTTACACAATGCTTCAAGCAAATTACAAAACTTTCCTATCACTACACCTGAGCCAGGATATATTTGCAACCGTCAGAGAGATATTTTTATTTTTTTCAATTGGAGTAGATAGACTAAACTGTCGCCCGGTTCACAATCCACCCACGTCTATTGACCATTGAAGAAGTTCATCCCTTGTTCCCTGTTTAGGATGTGGTTTCCGGTTTTCTCTTTTCCAATCTTTTCACTCTTTTCTTTTTTTTTTTCAGTTGGAGTAGATAGACTAAACTATCGCCCGGTTCATACTCCACCCACGTCTATTGAACAGGTGAAGAGGCTCACCCCTTGTTCCCTGTTTAGGATGTGGTTTCCGGCTTTCTTTTTTCCAATCTTTTCACTCTTACGTAGCCCCCTGCACATCAGTGGCTTTACCGCCTGGCTCGGGGTGATATGATTAAAAAAATGATATATCCAGTCAATATCATGGTGTTTGAACTGATGGCGACGTTATATCTCTATTCACCTTTCCACAGTACCTCAACAAATAGGCCTACATCAATTACCTTGATGAGATCGTGTTTCCTTGTGTCACGAGGGTGACTACTGTAAGTCTTTATGTCTAGCAACAGGACTCTGCACCATGCGACGTAAACAAGAAAACCCAGTTATGGCTATCAGACAATTTACATCAGGTTATCTAACTCCCCAGACTAGAATCCTATTTATAACTACGTGCGGGTGCAATTGAACGAAATACCAACAAAATGCTTTTTAACGCCAAAACTGAACTAAAGGTTAGCATTATGGAAGCACTTAACAACTCAAACAATGATACCGTCTAGAAGTGATGCAAGAGCTTCCGAAGAGGTCTTGAGATCGTGGTTGAAGCTAATGACGATTTTATTGAATAAATCTACTCTTTAGTATTCCAAGATATTTTTGTCTAACTTTGGTAAATATATCTCTTAAAATGAGAGAGAACAGTATTATTTCATTTTTGTGTAGTATAGACGACAACTTCTCCATCGCACTCTGTATATATCTGGATTTTCGACCAGAATCACCAAGGAAAGCGCGAGTAAATTTCTTATTTGAATTTCTGAGATTAAGATTTCTTACAACTTTTTTAAATCATTTCACCCCAAGCAAGGCATTCCACTACCGCGATTGCGCAGGGGGTTACATAAAGGAAGGTGATGAGAAAGAGTAGTTAGATATAAGAAATGTCAGAAGGAGGGTGATAGACGGATAAGAGGATGAAGGGGTTGGGTAAATGGGAAGAGTGTTTGAGAGAATGGCTGCGAGTTAGTGTGTTAAGAGGTGTCTATTGTCCTTACATTTAAACTCCTGGAGATTGTAGCTGTCGGGAAAGCAAATATATGGAAGGGAATTCCACAGTCAGGAAGTGCGAGAAAAGAAGCTGTTGGAGTAGAAATTGCGGTTACATCTTATCTGTTTCACAGTAAAATGGTAGACCTAGTTGCTAATCTAGTATCTCGTGTAAATTCATACCTAGGGGGTACCAGTGATCTAAGTTCATCGGAGTAGAAGCCGTGAAAGTATTTATAGGAGAGGCACAGGGAAGCCACATCACGCCGGTGAGAGAGTGACTGCAGCCGGTCTGCCAAGTCGGTATCGATTACATTACAGATTCTTCCGTTGTATTTTGTCAAGAACCCCGAGGAGAATAGCAGGGGCACCCGACCTGATGTGGCAACAGTATTCAATACATGGGCGGATGGTAGATTTATATATGTGCAGGATAGATTCAGACGGGAAAGACTTCCGGGATCTGCACAGAGAACCGACTTTCATAGCAGCGGATTTAGCAATGGATTCGTTATAGTCATTTCACTTGAGGTCCGTGAGAGTATGAGGCCAAGGAGGCGTAGTGTTTACTTTCTGGGAGCCAAGCCTGACTGATCATTTCGGCCTGTTTGGTCATTCTTCTCCACAAAGTTTTCACTACTGTACCTAGTTACCATCTTGAGAGTGAACCTTTGCAATAGAGAATAAAAGAATGTCCCGTCTGTAATGTGTTCAGTGTCGAAACCCTTTGTCTCTTGAACTCGTTGCTTTGACGGCTGAGCTGCAACCATTTAGTCGACAGAACACTTTGCATCATGGATTATAAAAACGACATTACTTTTCAACGGCTATGAATTGAATAGAAAACATCTACCCAAGCATACACCAGTTACTTAGTGACATACCAAGACGGATGTTATATAACACATTGGCTTTATGATCAGCCCACTTGGCTCTTTGTCCAATGACATAATAAAGCCAATAGTTAATATTTAATTTTATACTCTCTGCATTGATATATAGATATATTATTCCTCTCGTGCATATTTAGTTGTGTGTAAGTATATCTGAAAAAAAACAAACACCTATTCCGTTTCTTTTCAGCGAGTCATTCCTTACGTGAAATACGGTGCAATTGTATTTGTTTAAGAATATTTTTATTAATAACTTAACTAACTGGTCGTTACGTCTTATAAATTTTGCAAGGCCTGGGTTATATTAAGATTCTGCATAAAAGAACGTGCGTCATACTAAAATTGATAATAATACACGGACAGAATAAAATGAAGGTGTACACAACGAATTCAACCAAATATTCCACAAGGTCAGGTTAAATTCGGTGTTCACGCGTAAATGGAGTAAGGCCAAAAATTGCCGGTTGGATTTGTACAAAATGCATTCAGTTAAGTGCCATACGCTTGGGCGATCATGTCTCGAAAGAGACAAGACTGACTGGGCAGAAGATTATTCCGAAGTAGTTTGCCATTGCTTTCTGCGGTAGACTGGTTGCCAGCCAAGGCTATAGAACCCAATCTGTCCTATTATTTAACCCATAACTGGAGGGAAGACACGGATTAATACCTTTTCCAAAGTTTATTTGTGCGTAAGTGAATGCAAGGAATTCGACTGCAATTCGAATTCGGCTCCCCGATTTCTCGTCCCGAGTCGATATCTACTGCAACACAGAGCACATCTGCCAATAAGCATTACGAACAGAAATAATAATTGTTCGTTTAATAAGACGGCCCAGTTCTTGCTCACTCATTTCTACGGAGTTTAAGTACACACTGACCTGCGGAGGGATTAAATTCGCAACCACTTTTTATCATATTAAAATGGATTAAGTAATACCAATGACGAAATGAAAAGAAAAAATTATAAAAGCTAATCCAGTTTGCTACATAAATTCATTGTAAGTAGAAATTCATTCGGATGCCATAATAACATATTTTCTTACTTCGGGATTTTAAAAATTAAAAAAATATAAACCATACGACTTCTGGAATTATATAAGATTAGAGAAAATTATGGTGAATCAGCAATGGCAAAGCTTCAGAATTATAAAAGTAATACAAGCTATAAATCTATTCTACTTAAAACAAATCCGCTCTTAAAATCACAATGTTTAAAAATTGCCTAAAAATAAACACAGATTGTCTAAAACAAACATCTACACAATGTAAATATCTATGAAATGTTTGAACAGAGGATAGAAAATGAGAGACCAAAATCCGGACGAGGATTCGGTTAAGAAAAAATATGCACTTCAAAAGCTAAGCAAAGTATGAGGAAAAGGTAAACATTTCATTAAAAACAAAGAAAAAATGCTGACAAAAGATCGATCTTTCTCTATATCTGAAGGCTTACAGATGAAGAGATAACTGGCGTTAACATAAGCGTAGTTTTATCGAAAGATGCTGAGGATACCGTAGACGGAAAGCATAATCAAGGGAGAAGTTTTATGAAAAATGGAAACTAAAGGGATACTTATGGCCAGAATCAGAAAGAAAACGGCTGAAATTTCTTGCGCAAATGTTAAAGAAAGATTGATTAATGAAAGTGAAACCCACAAATCCCTACAGAGGGTTTAAATTCTCTAATATTAAAATGGATTAAGTAATACCAACGACGAAATGAAAAGAAAAAATTATAAAAGTTAATCCAGTTTGCTACATAAATTCACTGTAAATAGCAATTCATTTAGATGGCAAATGAAATATTTTCTTACTCCGAGATTTTAAAATAGAAAAAAAATTAACTTCTTAACCTTTGAGTTCTTTTTCATATACCATTATCAATTCTGCAATATGTATATATATATATATATATTTCATTATTAAACGGGTTATTTCGCTACCAAGGTTACTACCACGAATCGTGTTTTCAAGGGATTTTTAATGACTGGTTTTACTGTTCCCCGTTTTTGTTTTTAACAACGCTCTTGTAACGGTATTTTATTTGAACGTTCACAAGGCAGGGAATTTATGAACGCGAAATTTTTAAATTAAAACGGATTATGGCGTTTTCATCCATGGTTGTATGAACCTAAAAGGTATTTACTAGTATGGATGCATTTCGTCATAATTTCCGTTTTTTCATTTAACGGTTTGTTTTTATAATTTGAAAATCACGGATTATATAGAGATGACAGATTAATGATAGCCCCAGACAACAAAAGAGAAAATGATAAAATAAGGAAAAGAGCCTTTCAAATTATTCAAAGAATTAGGTTTTGATATTATAGTGGACACAAATATTAAAGTGGTACAATATTTAGATGTAGAACTTTATTTACAAACTGGAAATTTCTCGCCATACATGAAAACAAACACTAAGTTATCATACATAAATACAATCATCCAAATAGTATAATTAAACACATATACAAAGAAATAGAACACAGATTATCTAATAATTTGTCAAACAAATTAATATTTAATAAAAAGAAAAATATCTATGTGGATACATCTGGCCATAAAATCACCTTACAATACAGACAAATCAAAAACCAAAATAGAAAACGAAACATTATCTGGTTCAACCAACCATTTAATTTAGAAGTAAAGACCAAAATAGTTCAAATATTTTTTAAACTAATAGACAGACACTTTCCAAAAGAATCAGAACTAAACAAAATTTTCAACAGAAACACAATCAAACTAAGCTGTAGTTGCGCTAATAATTTAGATAGTATCATAAAAAAAAAATCGCCAGAAATTTAAATAGCATCGTACAAAACAAAACCACTAACAAAGAATTCAAATGCAGGGACAAAAACAAATGTCCACTTCAAGGTCTCTACAAAACAAAAGGAATAATTTTCAAGGCAGAGGTACATGACCCAGATGGCCAAAACAAAATATATTTGGGCTCAACCAAAGACACTTTTAAGACCTGGTGGTTTAATCACAGGTCTACATAAAATAAAAAAATTAAAAAAACAACACAAAATTGGCTAGCCACGTGTAGAAATTGAAATCAAAATATGGAAAAAACTCAAACAAAACGTGGAGCACGGAAATTATGACTAAATGCATCCACACTAAGAAATACCTATGAGGTTCATATAACCATGGATGAAAGCGCAATAATCCGTTTTAAATTAAAAATTACGCGGTCATAAATTCCCTGGCACGTGAACGTTCAAAACACCGTTACAAGAGCGTTCTTAAAAATAAAAACGGTAAACGGTAAAATCAGTTATTAAAAATCGCCTGAAGACACCACTCATGGTAGAAACCTGGGTAGCGAAATAACTCGTTTAAAACTGGAAAATATTCAAAAGTTCTACAATAAATTGTATCGAAAACTTTTTAATACAAATGTGTACTAAGTTTAACCCTATCATGACCAAACACTAAGTATTAAACAATCGATACATATATATATATATGTATATTTAAATAAAATAATATGTATTGTCGGTTCTGAACTTCCGAAGGGAAACAATCTACAACCATCATCTTTTAGTATCGTTGAACTTTTGTAAGTTCTTGGGAATGATATTGGTTTACTGTTGACTGGGCTATGGTCAGGTACCACGAAGTGGTGTCATGGTTTGCAAGTTTGTCTTGCTAGAGCCTATTAGAACTGCGAAAGTAGACGAATTTGGCGTAGAGAATATCAAATAAATAATAAATAAAACATCCAACAGTGGCAAAATCCCGAACAGATTGGGTTCTATAGCCTTGGTCGGCAACCAGTCTACCGCAGAAAGCAAAGGCAACCTACTGCGGGATAACGTTCTGCCCAGTCAGTCATGTCTCTTTCGAGACATGATCGCCCCAAGCGTATTTCACATATGGCACTTGACTGTTTAACATCGTGATTTTAGTAGTTGATTTGTTTATATATAATAGATTTATAGCTTTTTTATATAACCATATCGCCCCAAGCAATGCATTTTATTGTCACTGTTTTTCAGAGGGTTACATAGGAGGAAAGTTATGAGAAAGAGTGATAGGGGGTGTCAGGAAGTGGGTAAGAGAAGGATAAAATACTGATGAGAGTCAAGTGGACAGAGAAAGGAGCGTGAGAAAGAGGATGCAGGTTAGTGAGATAGGAGATGGCAGTTGACTTTACATTTAAATTCTTGGAGATTATAGCTGTCAGGAAAGCAAGTAAATGGAAGGGAATTTCACTGGCTGAAAGTGTGAGAGAAGCTACTGGATTAGAATTTGCGTTTATTATTTATTGGTTTTACAGTAAAACGGTGGGACCTAGTTGCTAATCTTGTTGTTCGAGTAAATTTATATATAGGGGGTACCAGTGAGCTAAGTTCATCGGAGCAGAAGCCGTGAAAGTATTTGTAGAAAAGACACAGGGAAGCCACATTGCGTCGGTGAGAAAGTGACTGTATCCGAGCAGCCAAGACGGAATCGATCACATGACAGATTCATAACGCCAGTTATCTCTTCATCTGTAAGCCTTCAGATATAGAAAAAGATGAGCCTCTTTGTTTTTAAAGAAATTTTCCCGATATCTAAATCTAAACTTATTTATAAATGAAACTTTGTCTGTGTGCGTGTGTGTCTGTGTGTGTGTGTCCGTTACCTATAGACAACGAAATGGCTGAACCGATTTGCTTGAAAATTTATACAGTTGTACTATAAGCGTCTGCGAGTGTTCTTAGCTAGGTTTTGTGTCGAGGTACCCCAGATAAATATCGAAAATCGATAATCGAAAAAATTGGGTTATAGCGGGAGTGGTCCGATTTTAATCAAATTTGATACACTCACAGAAAAAGACATAAGAAACGATAATCAGAAGTTTCAAGGTTGCAGTTTTTACAATAGTGCAGAAAATCGATAATACATATATATATATATATATATATATATATATATATATATATATATATAAGGCAAGATGTTTGTGTGTGTCTCTTTATCTGCCTGTATGTCTGTATTTTTTCAGCCCTTTTATTTTAGTTTTTGCTTCGGGTTTGGCTCTAAGTAGGTATAATTGTAGTTCTTAGTCTCAGCCATGATACCATTTACTTCTTTAGCCCTCAAAATTCAGTTCACAACGAAAAACCTTATTTATTTTATACCAGGAAATCAAAATTTGATTTGCATCCATTCGTTTTTTCTTTCAGTCTACGGTTTCGCTTTAACTGGAAACAACAATTGCTTTTTAGTCTTTCGTGCCAACGTGCAAAGAGTCTGAACTCCAGAACCATGGATTAGTTTTAAAGCTTTCATTACACCCAAGCAACGCCGGGTTATACTGCCAGTAAAAACATAAAAGCTTGTATTTCTTTTATAATTCTGAAGCCTTTCCAATGCAGACTCACCATAATTTTCTCTCATCTTATAGAATTCCAGAAGTTGTATTTTTTCCAAATCCAGCATTACACGTTTTGACTTTAACTCCAGAATAACTAAACATAAATACGTCTTCTTTACTGTGACGGGTTAAAGAACCTTTAAAATATCAATGTTTTGGAAGACATCATTTTAATTAGTCAACATTTCTGAAATATGGTAGTATTTACAGTAATTACATTATTCGGACTATTGTCCTCATCTTTGTTGCCATTTGTACAACGTTTAATAATAGATCATTCTATTTGTTTATATTTCTGAGATGAGGTAGTATTTACAGTATTTACATTATTCGGACAATTGTCCTCATCTATGTTGTCATTTTATGACATTTAATAATAGATCATTCTATTTGTCTATATTTCTGAGATGAGGTAGTATTTACAGTATTTACATTATTCGAACTACTGTTTTCATCTTTGTTAAATTATGAACTCTAGTAAAAAGGGATACTAGACATTAGATTAATAAGTCTTAAAAATTCAGTTATTAAGGACACATGGTTCCAGTGCAGTGAATATAGACGTTGGTTAGTTCCTGTGACTTGACCCAAAGAGTTGCGAGTTCAGTACCAGGCTACAGCAGTGGTGAACAAGTATCTTACAGCGTTAGAGAGAGATAACTCATGACTACCAGAAGAGGTTTTAAGCAAGGAATGAGAATGATATACCCCATAAATAAAGGGTTCTGCTCGAAATTCCTAGCACCTGAAGAAGTCCAGAGCGTACAACAACTGAAACGTCGTACAGATGGCAACAAAGATCGTCTTTTTCATTATACATATAATTATGAAATATCTTCATGTTAACTGCTCAAATGTGCTTCCTCATTTGGTAGCTACACTCTAGGAATTAAAGTAGTGAAAGATTGACGGCAAGCTCTCATTTTTTAGCAGTTGAAAAGGCTACGTGTAATCGAGAGTTTTATGATAAGTTTCTTCTCTCGCACTTCTCGCTTGTGGAATCTTCTTCTGACTTCTTGCTTTGCAGCACTCTGTTCTTCATAATCATGAATTAAATTTCAATCGTCATCTTCTTTTTACTTAATTCCTGTTGTTGTTTTTTTATTGTTTACTCAGTATCTCGTTGTGTCTTAGTGGCTTTATTGCCGTGCTTGGGTTAATTGATTAAAATCAATATATATATATAACAGTGCGTTTCTCCAATTACTTTAAAGTCAACACTCACCAGCACGCTGTTCTTCAAAAATAAATTTAATTTCAATCGTCATCTTTTTGTTTAATTCCTGTTTTTTTTTTTTATCGTTTACTCTCTTTAACACTGGTTTCTTGTTCTCATATTATCACACACTCAGTATCTCGTTGTGTCTTAGTGGCTTTATTGCCGTGCTTAGGTTAATTGATTAAAACAAATAAATAAATATATATATATATATATATATATATATATATATATTGGTTATGTCAATTTTTCATTGCTACATGGAAATTTCTATGTTTCGAGATTAATTCTCATCATCAGGCAATGCTGGTGTGGTTGTGCAGACTATTTACATTTAAATGACAAATACTTTCGGTTTACTGTGCATGTATGTGGATGCTTTTTTTTTTGTGTGTGTGTGTGTGTGTGTGTGTGTGTGTGTGTGTGTTCGGCTAATCAGAATGGAGATTCACTTAGGGGTTTGACCTCGAGGAATTTACGTGCTAACCAACTTTTTTTCTTTTTCCTTGACCCTATTCCCCTCTTGTCTGCTTTCCTTCGAGTAAACCCCGAACTGCTATTTTTTCGCTACATCTATCAATTTGCTGTAATGTTTACTATCCCGATACAAAGGGGGGGGGGATTATTAAAAAAAAGGACAACTAACTTATTCTATCTTTGGTTTTATTTTTATTTTCATTTTTATTTTTACCTAATTCATCGGTGAGCATGTTATTTAATATATATATATATATATATATATATATATATATATATATATATATATATATATATATTCCAAGTGAAGAGGACTCAAGGTTTTTTTTTTATATTTTGAGTGCTCTGGCATTTATTTTATTATAGACAGTGCTCAATATAATGAGTATTATAGAGGTTGATATAATATAATATAATATAATTATATGGTTATGTCAATTTTACATTGCGACATGGAAATTTCTATGTTTCGAGATTAATTCTCATCATCAGGCAATGCTGGTGTTGTTGTGCAGATGATTTACATTTAAATGACAAATACTTTCGGTTTACTGTGAATGTATGTGGATGTTTTTTTTTTGTGTGTGGCTAATCAGAATGGAGATTCACTTTGGGGTTTGACCCCGGAGAATTTCTGTGCTAACCAACTTTTTCCTCCTTTTTTTTTTCTTTTTTTTTTTCTTTCTTTGACCCTATTCTTCTCTTGTCTATTTTCCCTCACATTCATCTGATCTTATCATTTTCCATTCAGTTTTATTACATTTTATGTGATATTCTTTTTTAGTAGTAGTATCAATCTTCTTTCTCCTCTTCTTAAGTCTATTTGTTAAATTAAGGATTTTTTCCCAAAAACCCCGAACTGCTATTTTTTTCGCTCCATCTATCAGTTTGCTGTAAAAGAAAACTAACTTATTCTATTTTTGGCTTTATTTTTATTTTTATTTTTACCTAATTCGTCGGTGAGCATGTTCTTTAATTTACGTTTTATCCATTTTCTAATGTGAATAATTTACAATGTCTACATATGACATTAATTTCGTTGCGTTTATTTAATAAATTTTTATTTTTAAGGGATCTAATAATAAATAGTTTTTCATATAAGCATAATGAACATGGTTCATTTAAGGACTTACATGTTTTAGCTTCTTTTAGGATTTTCCACTTTATTTTGGGTGGTTTTTTTGTTTCCTTTAGGTACCAATGATATCTCGATAGGGATGTTCTATTTCTGTATTTGCTATTAATAAATGAAGAGGTATGCTGGTAAATTCTCTGCTTTAGAGTGTTTTCAGTACTCCTTATATAGACTTTTATATTGTTTGGGTTTTCCTTCGTCCATATTTCGCATTGATAGATTATCGATTCCGTCAAACACCTATTTTCTAGCGGACAGTTTATAGGGTTATTACAATTATATTTTTTTTTTTGTCTAAATTGTTATTTTTTGTTGTCTGGTTATTTTTACTGGTTTTATTGAATTTTTAAAAAATATTATTATTGTGGTTTTTTTATAATTTTTTCTAGATTATTCATACAGCTGTAACTTAATTTTATAGTGTTTTTATTAAACAATTTTACTTAGAATTTTCTCCAGGAAATGTTTCCTAATAAACTCGAGGACTTTTCTTCCCAAACTACCATTTGTCATCTGGTTGTAGAGGGGGTGTAACAGATGATTTTCCTATTCCTATTTTTTCTTCGAGGGTTGCTTTTCTTGTTTACATATTTAATATTTGCGTTTATGTATCCACTATGTTTCAATGCAAATTTCTATGTTCTCGAAACATAGAAATTTTCATGTCGCAATGTAAAATTGAAATAACCATATAATTATATATATATATATATATATATATATATATATATATATATATATATATATATAACAGTGCGTTTCTCCATTTACTTTACAGTCAACACTCACCACCAATATGTTCTTCATAAATATAAATTTAAGTTTAATCGTCATCTTCTTTTTGCTTAACTTCTGTTTTTTTTTTCACTCTCTTTAACGCTGGTATTTTGTTCTCATGTTATCACACACTCAGTATCTCGTTGTGTCTTAGTGGCTTTATTACCGTGCTTAGGTTAAATTGATTGGAATACAAATATATATCTATGTTACAGTCCGTTTTGCCAATTACTTTGCAGTAAACACCCACCTGTTACAGAATTGCGCTTTAGTTATTCTGAGTAAGTATTTGCCGATTTTCTACATTTTGAAAGGACGTCTCTGTTTTTGTATTTTATTATTACCGTTGAAAAAAAAAACAAAAAAAAACCGAGAAAGACAGAAATTGAATGTAAGCACAAATTCAAGGAAGGGCGAGAAAATGGATCTTTATTTACAGCATGTCATGCATGAAAACAACTGCAAAATATGAAAATGTTAATTTTGCACTTGAAAGAAGATATCATTTTAATAGACATTATAAAAGAAAATCTAAGGCGTAAACAGAACGAAACCTAGAAACGTTGACTTGATTTACATAAATTTTAAGAAACGAAAAAAAAATTGAAAACCAATAATAAGAAAAAAGTAATTCTCAAAATCATTTCTGTCGTTTTAGATCGACGCAAAGAATATTTAAAATTTTAAAGAATTGTGTTTTGTTCTCGGTGTCTAAGTTAATTCTAAACAATTCAGTCCTAGGAAATCGAATAAATCTCTAAAGTTTATATAAAGAAAATTAATCGCTATTTTGTTAAAATTAAAACAACAACAGATTTGAAATTTTTCTCAATTTATGTAAACTAGACAGGTTGGGGATACTAAAATCAAACAGGTACAAAAATTTAAATACCTAGGAAGTATAAAGAATAAAGAAAATTAATCGCTATTTTGTTAAAATTAAAACAACAACAGATTTGAAATTTTTCTCAATTTATGTAAACTAGACAGGTTGGGGCTACTAAAATCAAGCAGGTACAAAAATTTAAATACCTAGGAAGTATAAAGAACAAAGAAAATTAATGGCTATTTTGTTAAAATTAAAACAACAACAGATTTGAAATTTTTCTCAATTTATGTAAACTAGACAGGTTGGGGCTACTAAAATCAAACAGGTACAAAAATTTAAATACCTAGGAAGTATAAAGAACAAAGAAAATTAATGGCTATTTTGTTAAAATTAAAACAACAACAGATTTGAAATTTTTCTCAATTTATGTAAACTAGACAGGTTGGGGCTACTAAAATCAAACAGGTACAAAAATTTAAATACCTAGGAAGTATAAAGAATAAAGAAAATTAATGGCTATTTTGTTAAAATTAAAACAACAACAGATTTGAAATTTTTCTCAATTTATGTAAACTAGACAGGTTGGGGCTACTAAAATCAAACAGGTACAAAAATTTAAATACCTAGGAAGTATAAAGAATAAAGAAAATTAATGGCTATTTTGTTAAAATTAAAACAACAACAGATTTGAAATTTTTCTCAATTTATGTAAACTAGACAGGTTGGGGCTACTAAAATCAAACAGGTACAAAAATTTAAATACCTAGGAAGTATAAAGAATAAAGAAAATTAATGGCTATTTTGTTAAAATTAAAACAACAACAGATTTGAAATTTTTCTCAATTTATGTAAACTAGACAGGTTGGGGATACTAAAATCAAACAGGTACAAAAATTTAAATACCTAGGAAGTATAAAGAATAAAGAAAATTAATGGCTATTTTGTTAAAATTAAAACAACAACAGATTTGAAATTTTTCTCAATTTATGTAAACTAGACAGGTTGGGGATACTAAAATCAAGCAGGTACAAAAATTTAAATACCTAGGAAGTGTTAGAACAGAAGACGGAAAGTGCGACACGGAGATCCGTAGGCGAATGGGCATGGCGAAGGAAGTATTCCAGAAGTTGAGTAATGTATTAAGAAACAGGACAATTTCGCTAGAAACAAGGAAGAGAGTACTGGATTCTTATGTGATATCAATTCTTCAATATGGCAGTGAATGCTGAAGAATATCATCGAAGATGAAGGAAAAACTTGAAGCAACTGAAATGTGGTTCTACAGAAGGATGCTGCGAATATCATGGCTCGAGCATGTGAGCAATGATGAGCATTTGGAAAGGATGGAAACGAAAAGGAAATTAATACTGAACATCAGAAAGAGACGGCTAAAGTTACTGACACATGCAATGAGTAAGGAGGGCTTAGAGAACCTGATACAAACAGGCCAGATAGAGGGAAAAAGAGACAGGGCAAAGAAGCGGATGACATATTTAAAAGACCTAATCAATTGGATGATGAAACGAGGTTTGCATGGTGTAACAGGAGAAGGCGTGCTAAGAGCCACCAGTGATAAGGAGACGTGGAAAGCCATGATCGCCTACGTCCTGAAAGGACAGGCCACATAGAAGAAGTAGAAGAAGAATTTTCCAGTTTTCTGATTTGACTTTTCTGATGAATCTTAATTTAAGAGTCGACAAAAAAAAATATTAGTAGAAAATATTCTATTATAGCGCTAAATATTTGCGTTGAACAACTTTATTAAAATATTATGATAATACTTGAATGTTGGTCGTTATCTTTAGAAGTAGAGACAAATGAAAATATTTTAAATGGATATTTTCCGTTAAACACTTCTACCAAAACTTCTTTCTTTCTTTCTTTCTTACTTTTATTTTCTCATTGAAACCAAGTAGCGTCTCTGATTATTTTTATTTTACAACGCAATCAAAATGAAAAATTCATTATTTATGAAGTATTGACAGTAGATGTTAAACCATTTTATCTTCAAGTTTTTCTTTCTTTTTTCATTTTCTAACTGAAACCAAGTCTTACATTGTTTCTGCTATCCATGAGATCAAAACGGAATAGTACATTATTTATGAGCTATTGGCAGGGCGCAATGGTTGCACGAACTAAGAAAGTAACAAAGGGAGAAGTACATTTATTATATGATACTTATGCAAAAATGAATGGAAGAAAAATATCTTTATGCCGAAACTAAAAGACTGCGTTGAGAAAAGGAACTTTTAGAATATGTACATTTGGACAGGTGGGGGATACTAAAATCAGACAGGTACAAAAAATTTAAATACCTGGGAAGTGTTATAACAGAAGATGCGACACAGAGATCCGAAGGCGAATTGGCATGGGGAAAGATGTGTTCCAGAAGCTGAGTCGAGTATTAAAAAACAAGATATTTCTGGAATGTGTCCTTTGCCATGCCAATTCGACTTCGGATCTCTGTGTCGCATTTTCCGTCTTCTGTTAGAACAATTCGCAGAAGAATTACTCCTTCTTTATTAGCCGTGAGCCCTCAGGAAGTATGCGATTATGACTCTCCACCATTTCCTCACATTTGTAGGTATTAACGAATTTTGACTTTTCAATTTGTTACCTATTTGTAACTAGCAGTATAGCCCGGCGTTGCTCGGGTGTAATGAAAGCTTTAAAACTAATCCATCGTCCTGGAGCTCAGACACTTTGGACGTTGGCACGAAAGACTAAAAATCAATAATTGTTTCCAATTAAAGTGAAACCGTAGACTGAAAGAAAAATGAATGGATGTAAGTCAAATTTTGATTTCCTGGCATCGATATCAAATAAGATTTTTTTCATCGTAAACTGAATTTTGAAAGCTAAATAAGTCCTCTGAGTAAATGGTATCATGGCTGAAACTAAGAACTACAATTATACCTACTTAGAGCCAAACCCGAAGCAAAAACTAAAATAAAAGGGCTGAATACAATACAGACATACAGGCATCTTGACTTATATATATATATATATATTATCGATTTTCTGCACTATTGTAAGAACTGCCATCTTGAAACTTCTGAATATCATTTCTTATATCTTTGTCAATAAGTGTATCAAATTTGATTAAAATCAGATCATTCCTTCTATAACTCGATTTTTTCGATTATCGATTTTCGATATTTATCCGGGGTACCTCGATTCAAAATCTAACTAAGAACACTCGCAGATGCTTGTTGTAAAACTGTAAATTTTCAAAAAAATCCATTCAGCCGTTTCGGAGTCTATAGGTAACGGACACACACACAGACACACACAGACAAAGTTCACTTTATATATAAGTTTAGATATTTATATAGAGCTCTGTGATTCATTATAATTGACTTTTTTTAATCATTTCACCTCAAGCAAGGCATTCCACTGCCACTATTGCGCAGGTGGTTACATAGGGGAAAGTGATGAGAAAGAGTGGTTAGATATAAGAAATGTCAGAAGGAGGGTGATAGACGGGTAAGGATACCGATGATGAGGGGTTGAGTAGATGGTAACAGTGTTTGAGAGAATGGATGCGAGTTAGTGTGTTAGGAGGTGTCTATTGACCTTACATTTAAACTCGTGGAAATTGCAGCTGTCGGAGAAGCAATCATGTGGAAGGAAATTTCATAGTCGGGAAGTGCGAGAAAAGAAGCTGTTGGAGTAGAAATTGCGGTTACATTTTATCAGTTTCACTGTAAAAGGGTGGTATCTCGTTTCTAATCTAGTATCTCGTGCAAATTCATACTTAGGGGGCACCAGTGATCTAAGTTCATCGGAGTAGAAGCCGTGAAAGTATTTATAGGAGAGGCACAGGGAAGCCACTTCAAGCCGGTGAGAGGGTGACTGCAGCCGCTCTGCCAAGTCGGTATCGATCACATTACAGACTCTCCGTTGTATTTTGTCAAGAACCCCGAGGAGAATAGCAGGAGCACCCGACAAGATGTGGCAGCAGTATTCAATACACGGGCTGATGTTAGATTTCTGTATGTGCAGGTAGATTTAAATCAGCCTTCTCACTATAACCGAACATTAAAAAATACCTTTAAACCCTACATTTTTGGAATTAAATATGTGATCTCAGATTTTTGTTGTTCTTGTTGCGGTTGCTGCTGTTGTGTTTATCTTTTTCTATTTACAGTATCCCTTCAGTTCGTGTGCTCTCCAAAATTTCCACTTGATTAGGTCCTTCAAATAGGTTATCCGCTGCTTTACCTCGTCTATTTTTCCTTCTATCTGGCCTGTTAGTATCAGGTTCTCCAAGAATTCCTTCCTCATTGCATGTCCCAGGAAGTTCAGTTATCTCTTCTCGCTTTAATGTGTGACTTATTTCGTCCTATTTACTTCCTTTGAGCAATTACTCCGCGATTCGTTTTGTTTCAGAACTCAATTTCTGCGTAGTAATATAAAAAACGAAGTAAAAAGGCTGAAAAATTGGCAAACTACGCGTGAAGCCATTCTGCAGTGAATAACATTTTTGAAGCGTGGTAACGGGGTGAGATAAAAAGCGACAACTGGTCGTTAACTTGAAAAAAGGTAGGTTTCGTCAATAAATAATTATCGATTTGAGTTCAGCATTTACATTTGCACAGAAATAAGGATGTTTTGGAAAGATTTGAAGGGGAACAAATCAAACATTTACCATTTCCCAGGAACTTCAGTTGTCTCTTCCTGATGCTCAATATTAATTTCCTTTTCGTTTCCATCTTTTTCAAAATTTCATCATGCTCGGTCCATGATATCCGCAGCATCCTTCTGTAGAACCATATTTCAGTTGCTTCAAGTTTTTCCTTCATCTTTGATGATATTGTCCAGCATTCACTGCCATATGCCATATGGTCCATATTACATAGCAATTTACTCTCAATGGGGTAGTAGAGCCTTTAAAAACGCTTTATTCATAGACGAGAGGAAATCATCAATCCTGTACAATGTATAAATTATTCTTCTTTTCCCTAATCGTTTCACCCCAAGCAAGCAGACAATGCCACTAGGACGCAAGGGATTACACGGATCGAAAGGGAATGATAAAGCTTTAGTGATAATTTAGGAAATTACTATAAGACAAGATAAGACAGAAAGTTGTGACTGAGGTTGAATTTAATTATTTGAGTATTGTAGGTGACAGTGAAGCAAGGAAATGGAAGCGAGTTTCATAGGTGAGAAGTGCAAGAAAAGAAACTGTTCGAGTAGAAGTGACGTTTGCCTCTAATTGATTTGTAAAACGGTGATCTTTAGTTCTTCTTCTTTTATGTGCCATGTTCTTTCAGGACGTAGGCGATCATGGCTTTCCACGTCTCCTTATCTCTGGTGGCTCTTAGCACGCTTTCTCCTGTTACATCACACAACCCTTGTTCCGTCATTCACTTGATTATGTCCTTCAAATAAGTTAACCCCTGTTTTACCCTGTCTATTTTCCCTTTTTTTTTTTTTGCCTGTTAGTATCAGGTTCTCCAAGACCTCCTTCCTCATTACATGTCCCAGGAACTTCAGTTGTCTCTTCCTGAATCTCAGTATTAATTTCATTTTCGTTTCCATCCTTTTCAAAATTTCATTATAGCTTACATGCTCGGTCCATAATATCCGCAGCATCCTTCTGTAGAACCACATTTCAGTTGGTTTGTTTTTCCTTCATCTTTGATGATATTGTCCAGCATTCACTGCCATATGCCATACGGTCCATATTACATAGCAGTTTACTCTCAATGGGGCAGTAGAGCCTTTAAAAACGCTTTATTCATAGACAAGAGGAAATCATCAATCCTGTACAATGTATAATATATTCTTCTTTTCCTAATCGTTTCACCCCAAGCAAGCAGACAATGCCATTATGACGCAAGGGATTACAGGGACCAAAAGTGAATTATAAAGCTTTAGTGTGATGTTAGGAAAGATCTATAAAGAGACAGGATTCCGTTAGACTGAAGGTTCGGACTGAGGTTGAATTTATTTTTTTGAGTATATAGGTGACAGTAAAACAAGGAAATGGAAACGAGTTCGTGTATTCCTCACAATTTCCTGACCTTTGTAGCTCTCAGTAAGGTTTTTCTTTTCGCTTACTCTCCTACTACATATTCTGCCAACTATTTGCAAAATCTCGCTAGATAGATTATGCGTTGTTTTCTCTTTCCCTCTCGCCTTCACTCTGTCCTGTGTGTATCAAATTTTCCAGGATCTTTTTTCTCATTATGTGCTTTAGAAATTTCGAATGTCTGTTTCTGATTATAACTATACGTGTCCTGCTTGTTTTCATTTTCTATGGAATTTCGTCATTTTTCACGTGTTCTTTTCATGGCATGCTCAGCATCCTTCAGTAGAGTCACTTTTTTCTTACTTTCAGTTTTTTTTTCATTCTAAGTACAGTACTGTGCAAACGTATTAGGACAAGAACTATTTTATGAGGAATATTGACAGAAAATAAACAATTTAGTTAAAGTAACTTCATTTGATTTACACAACAAATGATTTAACAAGAAAAAAATACTTGTTACAAAATAAATTTAATATTTAGTATAATAGCCTTTTGCTTTGAAATTATAAAATAATTGCGACAATTTACTAATCACAACCAGTATATATATATATATATATATATATACAGTACTATATATATATCTGCACAGAACTATATATAAATATATATATATAAATATATATATATATATATATAGTACTGTGCAAAAGTATTAGGACAACTATTTTATCTTTTATGAGGCATATTGACAGAAAATTAAAAAAATTAATTCCAGTAATTTTATTTGATTTATTCAACAAATGCTTTAAGAAGAAAAAATAATTGTTATAAAATAAATTTAATATTTAGTATAATAGTCTTTTGTTTTGATCACAGCCTTTATTCTGTCAGGCATTGACATCACAAGCTTCTTCAATGTATCTAATGGTATCTCCTGCCAAGCAGCTTGTATTTGTTCCTAAAGTGTGTCGTGCAAAGTAACATTAGATTTATCAAATTCTTTTTATCCAAAATATCCTAGAGATGTTCAATAGGATTGAGATCAGGGTTTGTGAGAGCCAATTCAAATTTCGTAGCCTTCCTTCCTCTTCTTTTTTAGTTAAATAATTCTTACAAGGGTTTGGCTTTTCACCCAGTATTTGAATTTCAGTTAGGTTTTTTTTAGGAAAAACACCCCTTTCCTAATACATTTACACACTACCGGTAGTGTGAAAAAGTGTTCGGACAAAAGGGTGATTTTAAACTTTATTTTGATGCCTCATAAAAGATAAACTAGTTCTTGTCCTAATGCTTTTACACAGTACTGTCAATATATATATATATATATATATATATATATATATATATATATATATATAATTATTTAGTTAGATATGTGTGAGTTTGTATATGTCAGTTCTATATAGGTGCCTATTTTGTTTCCTTTTTCCTCTAAAACTTAGTGTGTTTGTCACATCTTCCGTACATGGCATTCTGAGCATCCTTCTGTAGAGCCAGATTATTTTGCTTCAACTCTTTTCTCCGTCTATGAAGAGATTGTCCAGCATTCACTGCTATATAGGAAGAACAACATTACATAACAGATGAGTCAGTCAGTTAGGTGTCTTACGTGATACATGCGATCAAGTCTCAAAAGAAACATGACTGACTGGATTATCCCGCAGTAGGGTGCTATTACTTTCTGCTGTAGACTGGTTGCCAGCCAAGGCGATAGAACCCATTCTTTCTTGTTATTCAAGCCATAACTATAGGGAAGAAACAGATTATTACCTTTCCCAAGGGTATTTGCGCGTAAGTGAATGCAAAGAATTCAATTGGAATTCGAACTCAGCTCCCAGATTTCTCGTTCCGAGTCGATATCCACTGCACCACAACGCACATCCTAACAGATGAGTACAAAGACAAATTACAGCGATTAATTTAAAGACTTAGGCCAGCAGTCGAGACGGGAGCAAGGATATAATCATGGTAATGATTACTATTATGATGAAAGTAGTGGTGGTTGGTTGTAGTAGTCGTAGTGGTGGTTGCAGTAGTGATGGTGGTGGTTGTAGTAGTGGTGGTGGTGATGGTAATGATGATAATGATGATGATGGTGGTGGTTATTATGGTGATGCTGTTGATGTCGGTTGATATAGGGTGGAGATGATGGAGATGTTTATTATGGTGATGATGATTGTGAGGATGACGGTTGGTGTTGATGGTCATATGTAGGGTTTAAAGGTAATTTTTTTCCCGTGGGTATACACTCGGAAATGCCCTCTTAAAATATCAGCCGTAACAACTTAGACTAAAACTCAAATTTTATTGTCAAATTCTTCTTCTTCTTCTTCTTCTTCTTCTTCTTCTTCTTCATTTACTTCTTCTTCTTCTTTTTTTCTTCATTTACTTCTTCTACTTCTTCTTCTTCATTTACTACTTCTTCTTCTTCTTTTTCTTCTTCATTTACTTCTTCTTCTTCTTCATTTACTTCATCTTCTACTTCTTCTTCTTCTTCATTTACTTCTTCTTCATTTACTTCTTCTTCTTCTCCTTTTTCTTCTTCATTTACTTCTTCTTCTTCTTCATTTACTTCTTCTTCTTCATTTACTTCTTCATTTACTTCTTCTTCTTCATTTACTTCTTCATTTACTTCTTCTTCATTTACTTCTTCTTCATTTACTTCTTCTTCTTCTTCTTCATTTACTTCTTCTTCTTCTTCATTTACTTCATCTTCTACTTCTTCTTCTTCTTCATTTACTTCTTCTTCGTTTACTTCTTCTTCTTCTTCTTCATTTACTTCTTCTTCTTCATTTACTTCTTCTTCTTCTTCATTTACTTCATCTTCTACTTCTTCTTCTTCATTTACTTCTTCTTCTTCATTTACTTCTTCTTCTACTTCTTCTTCTTCATTTACTTCTTCTTCTTCTTCATTTACTTCTTCTTCTTCATTTACTTCTTCTTCTTCTTCTTCTTCTTCTTCATTTACTTCTTCTTCTTCTTCTTCTTCATTTACTCCTTCTTCTTCTTCTTCTTCTTCATTTACTTCTTCTTCATTTACTTCGTCTTCTTCTTCATTTACTTCGTCTTCTTCTTCTTCTTCATTTACTTCTTCATTTACTTCTTCATTTACTTCGTCTTCTTCTTCTTCATTTACTTCGTCTTCTTCTTCTTCATTTACTTCGTCTTCTTCTTCTTCTTCATTTACTTCTGTGTATCGCATGTATTTTCGGGGCGTTTCTACAACGTCTAATCCATTTTAGCTCTTAGTAATGTTTCACATTTCGTTATCTCTTCCAGTCCCTTTTCTGCCATCCATTTACTTGCACTTGTTAAGCGTTCTACTCGCTGTTTCCCTCTGTCCTTCTTGCACTCAATATGCCCTGAGAGTGTCAAATTCTCCAAACCGACTTTCCCAATTATGTACCAGAAAATTCTAGCTCTCTCTTTCTCGGTCGAAGTATAAAATTATTTTTCGTTTTTTTTTTTTAATTTCCCTGAAACTTCCTCGTTACTTAGATATTCAGTTCATGAGATTCTCATTGCTTTTCTATCAAACCATATTTCTGATGCCTGAAGTGATTTTCTTTAGTTGGTAGAAGATTGTCCAGCATTCATTAGTATAGAAGACTGCTATGATGTAAAGGTTAGTAGTCTTTCTTTTATTTCTAACATTTATTTCCTTTTAATATTTTTGTGATATTAGATATTGTAATTCTATACACTATTTTCATTGTTCGAACTGTTGTCCTCACCTTCGTTGCCATATTCAACTAAGCATTGGTCAAATTCAGTGACATGACGCAAAGAATTGGGAGATCAATAATTGGCTACAGTAGAGATGGACAAAAATTTGAGAGTTGAGTTAAAAAAAAAAAGAGACAATTGATCCTAATGGTATGGCTTGTGGATGAAATAAAAGTTTCAGTTCAAAATTCTAATCCCTTGAAGTAGGCCAGAGGGAGCATCGACTGAAATGTCATGAATATGACAACGAAGATGAGGATAACAATCCGAATGATGTACATAGTGTAAATAATTTGTTTCATTTTGATATTTTGACGAGATTCTGGTGTTTTTCAATATTTCAAATCGGCTTGGAATTAGTGTGTCACATATTCTGCCTCGTTTAGAATAATTCCATATTTACATTTTCTTACTTGCTAGATTTTGACAGCTCCAATTCACAATTGGGCATATTTAAAAGCCGTTGGTCTACAATGCCATTTTTAAGTGATAAATCTGAATACATTTGAAAAAAGAAAAAAAAGTCTGAAATGATTTTTCATTCGAATTTTTATTGCATTTTAAACTAAAAACAAATAATACTTTGTATAACAATATATGCAGAGAGAGATAGAAAAAAGAGAGGAGAGGAGAGAGAGAGGAAAACTAATTTAAATATAATCGAGCAAGTTCGAAATTTGCAGGTTATAAGATTATATTGGTTCAAGTGAAAATGGGAATATTTTCAGTAAATTCAATATCCGATACCTTAACAATTTACATTTCCATCACAATGTTTATTAGAGTATCTTGCAAGAATTGTTCTATTTTATTATTGCTGTTAATCTGTTCTTGTATACAGTAAAATTTATGGTAAGAGAAAAATCTTTTATTCATCACTTAAGTTTTATTACCGTATATTGATAGAATTAATCTATTTTATTAATCTTTATAGATCTTCATTGTTATTTGTTTCCAATAAGGTCTACGGTAAGATCGAATCTTCTGAACATCACTTAACTTTAAATACAGTATATGGTTTGAATTGTTCTATTTTAGTATTGTTATATTTTCTAATATCTTGTTTTTTAAAGAAAGATATTTTTCTTTATAATTTATTCCTCTATTACGTAAACTAGAGTGTAGGTATCTCCACTTTTTCGCTGGAAAAACAGCATAGTCTAAAGGAAAAGGTCTCACACTAAATAAAAACAAAGTTTTATCGGCAAAATGTTTTTGCTATCATAAAGAGGATAGATTAAAGTATTTTTTAATTATTTTTTCTCGTGCTTCCCGCCTGTGGAACTCCCTTCTACAACTCTGCTTTCCCGACAGCTACAATCTCCAGATGTTTAAATGTTGGGTCAATAGACACCTCCTATCACTCTAACTCCCAATTATTCTCAAAACACTCTCATCTACCCAACTCTCATTCTCGGTATCCTTAACCCGCCTATCACCCACCCTCCAACCTTTCCTATATTTAATCATCCTTTCTCCACTCTATGTAGCCCCCTGAGCAGTAGTGGCAGTGACATGCCTTGCTCGGGATGAAACGCTTATAAAAAAAAGAAAAAAGTATATTCTTAGAATTAATCTATTATATTAATCTTTATAGTTCTTCATTGTTACTTGTGTCCAATAAGGTCTACGGTAAGATCGAATCTTCTGAACATCACTTAACTTTGAATTGTTCTATTTTAGTATTGTTATATTTTTTAATATCTAACAAGGCTACCGTAACTGAAACATTTTGAAACATTTTCCAAAGAGTAAGCAAGTAATTCTTGTTTCAAGTCAACCTAAAGTAAGTTTAAATTGGTAATTTGAAGAAAATAATGTGTCTGTGAGGTGTATTTTATTTTTGTAAGGTTTTTAAAACAGAAAATTGGCTTCTGAATACAATCGATGAAAAATGGCGGAAAATTTGAAATATCTAAACTTTTTAAAAAAAAATTTTAAAGATTTTTGATTCCGATCAATATAATTTCGGTTTAAAATACACCAGGGTATTTTGCTTACTGAAATTAGTAAGTTTAATCCGTTGGCTTTCAATAAAAAAGCTAAATTTAAAGCTTGAAGATAACTTATTTATATTTAAAATTTAAATTTAAATTTAGATATAGAAAAATGAGTAGAGTTACCTACTAGAGTGTAAGTCATCAGATCATAATTAGTTGTGTTTTTCTAAAGTGCATCGCATAATAAGAAACTAATTTTTAGAGTTTTCGCTTTTATTAGGACCATGAGTTTTATTCATTCTTTTATTTCTAACTGGTATCCTTAATATCTATCATACTGGCTAGTTTGCTGCAGACTGCGCATGTCAGTTCTCTGCCATGAATGTAAGGCGGGCAATTGAGAGAACCGCAGCCTGCTTGTACTGGGTAGAATAGTGCACCGTTTTCATCTCTGTAACCGGCCGGATCAGCTTCGGGATCTTTGTCAACACACTCGTAGCTAGTCCTACCTTTGTGGTTATAATGACTAGTCATAAGATAACCGGAGTACTCCAGGATCCACCCGGAATAGCAGCGGTTTCTAGCCGGAAGCATAATTACTGAGGTAGGCCCCGTTGTTTGACAAACAGCACACGGTACATTATGGTCGTGAAGGGATGGAGCATTTTTGGTTGAGAACATTCCATTTTTACCCAGTGATGTGTACAAGCGGATTTCATATTCTACGCCGTATATGAAAGCAGAACTTTCTGAGGAAGAAGTGAAGTTACTCCAGAGTGGATCCTTAGGTAAACAGAGAAGATTACTTCCGCCTCCAGTGTGGGTGTAGAATTGGCCGCCTGTTATACCTAATAAAATAAAACACGAAAGAAAACATGGGGTTATGTAAAAAAAAAAAAAGGCAAGATATAATGTTGTTAAAATATTATATTAAGTTTCTTTGGTCAACAAAAGAATGTTTTGAAGCTGATCCAAATAATTGCTAACAGTTCCCGTCTCAGCCAACTCAAAAAGACCAAAAACGAACGCTCCGCTCCTACCTTCCGCACTCCCACGAATTGTCATATCTCCGAGTGTTAAAAAAGTTAAATTGTCAAATAGCGTCAGTCAATCCTAAACACGATCCGTACGCACAGCTTTAGCTCTCTTCCTCCCAAAGGCACAAAACATCTTAGGGCCATGTAATATGCATATAAACAACGAGACTTTTCGTTACTTCGCGACTTCGCGCGAACTAACCAACATCAAGCAGCTGTGCGCCGCCATGTTTGTTTTCTACTTGCAATTAACACGATGCTCACAGGCGTGGACATTTCAAAGATAGGTCATTTTTTTCTCACGTCGCTTCTTCTTCCAACGCGTCTTTCTTTTAATTACAACAAAGAAAGCTAAAAGGTAGCATGAAGAAAGAACGAAAGAATGAAAAAGAAAAAATAATGAATGAAAGTCATTTAAATCACACTCTGAAATAGGAAGGAAGAAGAATAGAAAGAAAAATAAACGTGTCGCATCAAAACAGGAAAATATGTCAGGAAAAAAGATTTTCTAAGCACCACTTAGATCTGGCACAAAGCCGAATGTATGAGTGTATTTGAAGAGGATCGAACCCACTCCTCAGTTCTAAAAGGATGTAGATAGAACAAGTTTGCTAACCATTACATCCCGATGAGATGCCCAACTCAGTAGAAGTAAGCAAGAAAGACATATACGGATCGAACCCACTCCTCAGTTCTGAAAGGTTGTAGCGAGGACAAGTTTGCTAAGCATTACAGCCGGATGAGATGACCAACTCAGTACAAGTAAGCAAGAAAGACATATAGGGATCGAAAAATGTTTGTAAAAAATACTGCTGCAAAGACCGACTGAACGAGAACGCAAACACAAACAAGAAAGAAGTAAAAAATGAAAAAGTAAAGAAAAAAAAGAAAGAAAGAAAGAAAGAAAGAAAGACTAAGCGAAGTACTCTATAATGCAAGAATACAGAAGTAAACAAAAAATTACATAGATCATAAATAAAGTTTGCAAATAATCACTGGCACAAAGGGCAACGGGAGGATAAAGTAAGCACATGAGCAAGAAAGAAAGAAAGAAAGAAAGAAAGAAAGAAAAGTAAAGAAAGAAAGAGTACGCGAAGTACTCTATCCTGCAAGAATACAGGAGTAACCAAAGATATATATGGATTCGAAAGACGTTTGCAAAGAACCACTGGCACAAAGGGCAACGGGAGGATAAAGTAAGCACATGAGCAAGAAAGAAAGAAAGAAAGAAAGAAAGAAAGAAAGAAAGAAATCACACAAAAATAATAAAAGATAATTAAACAAGAAAAAAGTTATTTAAAAAAATTCCTAGTCCAAAGGTTGACGGAGAGAGAAAGCAAGCATTTTTCACAGCAAAGAAAAAAGCATGCAATGAAGCAAGAAATTAAGACAAAAAAAAACAAAAAAAAAACAAAAAAAAACAAAGAAATATTCAAAGAAAGTAAGCACAAAGGTAAAAAATAAACAAGCCAGAAAGAAAGAAAAATAAAATAAAAACCGTGACCAAAGGAAATTTGGAGAAATTATGAAAAATATAAATGCGAAACCAGAAAAATTAAGGAAAATGTGAAAAGAAATGACGTTCTTTTAATGGGAGACATTTTCGAAAAAAAGAAGAAATAATTTATAACCGGAGAAATAACAACGATATTAGTCAGTAAAATAGCTTAGATTAGACAAAAGAGCTCAAAACGAGCTCTCAAGTGGATACTATTCTACACAAAAAGACATATACTTTTGGACACAAAAAATATTTCATAAAAAAGATTATCAAGTTACATTCATTTTTTTCTTTTAAAAATATATAAGAAATCTATTTATTTATCTATAGCTTTTTCTCTATCTCTCGCTAATAACTGTTATGGTGGCATCACCCATTATAACAGATTGAACTCTTCCTAAAACTACATATACTTCCCCTCACAAGAGGTGGAGAGAGTGAGAGTGAGTGAAAGGTAAGCAGGAGATCTGCATAAGCAGATCAGCGGGGAGCGGTAGGCAGCAAAAGCCAAGACTGCTACCTTACGACTATTGCGAGTTCCAGTTATAGTATTACTTCCTAACCCGTATTTGTTGTTCTACTAACAGAGTTCCACGTATTGTATTTTGCTGTGCTAATATGTATTGGTTAGTTCCTATTTTGTTTGTTGTATTATTTTTTTGCTGGAAGCTTAACCGGGTCCACGAAAAATACATACATACATACATATATATATATATATATATATATATATATATATATATATATATATGTTTATATATATATATATATATGTATTTTTCGTGGACCCGGTTAAGATTCCAGCAAGAAAATAATACAACAACAACCAAAATAGGAAATAAAGAATACATATTAGCATACATTATATATATATATATACACGATTAGCGAATTGAATAAAAACATCGGCTGATGATTGGCTGAAAATTCTTGAAAATTAAAATACGCTTTTAAATAAGTGAACACTTTATACAGACTATATTGATATATAATTTCAAACAAGAAGTAGTTTATTTGGAGGGTGAGATAGAGATATAGATGAATAAGTCGTTAGGAACGTACCATCATAGACGAGCTTTGATGTTTTCGGGCATATCGAGCGCCCCCACCGAATATATGTGGCTCCGGATGCTAAAACTGAAATGAAAAATATAATGAGCTGTACTCAAGAGGGTGAATGATTTGCTGTGAAGGCAGTAGACTTGAATGATACGAGTGAATTTGGGTGTCAGAGGGCCCTCAACAACTTCAGCCTTGTCAGAACTGATACGAAGCCATTTATTTGCTATAGAAGAAATCTTGTAAATAAAATGACATAGTTTCGGCGACGGTGTTAGAGACAACGATTAATTAGTTTTTATTAGGAACCAAATACTAAACAGGAAACAACTGAGGAACCTATTTCTCTTGCTGAAGAAATAAAATAGTAAATAGAATATCAGAGATTAAGTGGAGATGTTAGAAGTCTATTAGAATTAAAGTAGATTTTAGTAGGAATCAGAAACTAAGTCCTCAAATGAAATCAAGTGATGATCCTCTACTTCTGTTCAAAAGATCCGAGATTTGTGTGAAACGAGTGTTAGACGAATATATTTACTTCTATGTTAGAAGTATTTTTGTTCATGATAATGGCGAAAATACCCGTTTCCTTACAGGAAACCTTTCTGCATTTATTGACCGAATATTTAGCCTTACTGTCTTTTGAAATAAAATCAATTATTTTTATTTAAACAGTTTTTTTCAAGATGTTACATTGCTCAATTCTTTTTACTTTTATCACTCCTTCTAGTAATGATATGACATTCTTTCCGAAAACTGTTTAAAGCTCCGTGAAAAAATAACAGCTCAAATATGTCACTATATTCCTTCTAGTTCCATGTCTTACCTGTTGCTGCTGGAATGTCCATGTGATAGGCTTTTTTTCTTATTTGATAAATTTTTTTGTGAATATGTAGTGCCTGCCTTTGGACTCTGATTAAGGACCTTTTTATTTAAGAAGTCATTATATGATTTTTGTGTACACGGAATTTTCAAAAATGTTTTTACAGTAAAAGTGAACATGATGGAATATCTTTGATGTTCAATGATCTTGTATTTTTCTGAAAAGAAAAATGATCTGCAAACAGAAGGAAAGATATGTGCCGTTTATGAATATGGCACCATTACTGAGAGTGCTGTTTGCAAATGTTTCACTAGGTTAAGGAATTAAAATTATCAAAAAGACTGAGGAAGTTCTCGTAGTATTGTAGGCCTTGACGATAGCTAAATTGAAAGGTGATTATTAATAATAATAATAATAATAATAATAATAATAATAGTCCACAGAAATGCACCAGTTATCGCATGTGAGCATTGTTAGGCACTTTGAAACATTTACTTTTTTTATTTATTTCACCCCATGCAAGGCAGTGAAGCCACGAAAACAAGAAGTTTAGAAGAAGAAAAGCGAAAAAAAAAAAAAGGAATCATTAGCCAACAAAATGAAGTAGACTAATCAAGGCCGGAGATAGCAATTGACATTGTATTTAAATTCAAGAGCAAATTTGGCTGAAAACTATGAAGACTGAAGAGTATTCCACAAACAAGAAGTGCGAGAAAAATATCATAGAACGTATGGTTTTATAGAATCAATTCAACTGTGAATTGATGAATACTACCCGTCAATCGAGTACTGCGTTTAAACTCATAATTTTTTGGTACTATAGCAAAGAGTTAATCCGAACAATTATCATGAAAGTATTTATAGAAAAGGCACATGGAAAGTGAATGAGTTACAGATTAGATTAAGAACTAGTGTAACTCAGAACGTAATGGCAGCCTACAGCGGAAAACTCATACCCATTCATTTATGTCTCTTTTGACACATGATCGCCCATGCGTGTATCCCATATGGTACTTAACTGACTGACATTTTATATTCAATATTAAAAAAATAAATAAGGTTTCCTGTGTGAATGTAAATAAACTTACGTGCTTTTAGTTGAACATTTTTCTTTTCACTGCTTCTTTTCAACAATTTAATATCCTGAAATAATCAAATAATCTATATTAAAATAACATATCGATGTAAATAAAATCCATATACCAGAATCTTTTTTAGACAATCGAATCGTAATGTTATTGTAGTTGATTTCACTCACGGGGCGCTTCGACACTTTCACTAAGTGATCTTCTTCAGGATTCTTGAAAAACATCTTCCAACTAAATCGTCGGTAAGATGAAACAGCGTTGACAATGGGCTAATGTAAATAACATCAATAACAGAACGAGATTTTCTCCTATGGGCGGCGACCCTTCAGAGAGTGAATGACAATGTCTCTTCACGATCTCCTATCTTTCTAAGCTTAGCATCGTTTGTCACAGAAGCATTCTACGGCCTGTAACGTCATCCAGTCACACGAGTTTTCTAGGTATGAGGTTCGTTTTTAAAGTTCATAGCTGTCAAATATAATCTCAAGGAATGTGACCAAATATAGTTTATTTTTCAAAATAGTTCCTTGCGGTCAGCAACCTTCTTCAACCTGTGTTGCGGAGCTTAGATCCTACTGGTGTAGAAATTTTCATATTATATATATATAATTTAGAAAAGGTTTTGGATTAATTACAACGGGTAATACATATTTCACTGCATCATGATGTTATTATTGGGTCTGACGTGCTGCAATAATAACAACATGATGCGGTGAAATATGTATTACCCATTGTAATAATCTAAAATCTTTTATGAATTATATTAGTCTGTTCAATAAATGTATTTAACATCGAGTTCTTTTGAGTCCGTCTCTATCGGAATTTACCTGGAAAGTATACCAAGTGTGCTACGTAATATATATATATATATATATATATATATATATATATATATATAGCTCTGTGTGTGTGTGTGTGTGTGTGTGTGTGTGTGTGTGTGTGTGTGTGTGTGTGTGTGTGTTAACGTCGTTTTAGCAGTGGCAAAGATCATTTTGTTTTCCGGTTCCTTCTCGTCAAGTTATGCAATCGAGGAACCTATTTCTCTTGCTGGAGAAAAAAAATAAATAAATAAAATATCAGAGATTCAGTGGAGATGTTAGAAGTCTATTAGACTTTACATAGATTTTAGAATGAATCAGAAACCAAATCGGAAATCAAGTGATAACCCCCTACTCCTGTTCAAAAGATCCTAGAGAAGTGTGAAACGAGAGTTAGCCGAATATATTTACTTCAACGTTAGAATATGCAAAACAATCGAGTATGCAACACAATATCTTCCAGCAACAATATAAACGTGCGGAGACTGGGATTCTTTCTTCTTGTAGTTGAGAATTCAGTCAAAGAGTTTCAAGTAAACCATTTTGTTTGTTAAAAAGCAGGCGAAATATTAAGTATGGGAAGCTATTGGAATAAACCAATGACTTCTGTTAATAATTATAGGAATTTAAGGATATTTGTAGAGATTTCATAGTTTATCTTGTTCAGGTTAGATTTTAACTGTTTTATGAATATAGCTTTGAGAATTTTTAGTTTTTATTTATTGTTTTCATGTTTAAGTATAGTTAATATATATATATATATATATATGTGTGTGTGTGTGTGTGTGTGTGTGTGTGTGTGTGTGTGTGTGTGTGTGTGTGTGTGTGTGTGTGTACGGCGTTTTTTCAGTCGAAACGATCATTTTGTTTTTCAGTTTATTCTTGACAATTAGTATGCAACACAATCTCTTCCTGCAAGAATATCAACGTGTGGAGACTGGGATTCTTTCTTCTTGTAGTTGAGAATTCAGTCAAAGTGTTTCAAGTAAACCATTCTCTTTATTAAAAAGCAGGCAAATGTTTTATGTAGATTTTTTGTTTATTCTGATTTTTAACTTTGTGTTTACCTATGAATTCTGTGACTCATTCTGCAGTTTTTTAAGGGTTTGATTGTTTAAGCGTTTGCTACTTTCAAGTAGGCATCTACACAGATGACACCACGATTTACTCCCGCATCAGTAAGAAATCCGGCGAGGCGGACAAATATAACCTCGCTGCTGATCTTGAGAGGTATCAACATTCAGTGGTAGAATGCCTAAAGACGTGGCTTGTAAACTTTCATGCGTCTAAGACGAAGATGCTGTCTGTCAATCATCACAGGCAACCTATCCTGACTCCCATAAGCATGGACCAAGCAAATCACCCGAGAGCAAGACACTTACCCTCTTTTCCGATCTCAAGTGGAACCATTACATTGAGTCAATAACTAAATCCACTGCTAGGAAGGCTGGGTCATTGTGTCGGGCAAGGATGTTTTTTCCGCTTGGATCCATATTGCATATATACAAATCAACCATCCGTCCATGCATAGAATACTGCTGTCATATATGGTCAGGGGCCCCCGCTGTTCATGTCAGTGATCTTGACAGGCCCCAAAGCAGAATCAGTAATGTGATAGGTACCGACATGTCTGCTCGATTCCTGCCACTTTCTCACCGACGAGATGTGGCCTTCCTTTGTTCTACAAATATTTTCATGGTTTCTGCTCCGACGAACTTAAGTCGCTGGTGCCCGTGCTACAGGTGTTTACTCGTGCAACCAGACTGCCAACTAAGTCCCACCATTCACAGTTAGATTAACCAAATGCAGCCGACAATTCTACTCCATCAGCTTCTTTTCTCGCACTTCCCGCCTCTGGAACTCGCTTCCATATTCTTGCTTTTCTGACGGCTACAACCTCCAGGAATTTAAATGCAATGTCAATACCCATCTCTTAACCACTTGACTCTAGTTCTTTATACATCACCCTGAATATCTTTTTCATTCTCTCTACCTTTGCAACTGTCATTACACCTGTATTCCCATGCTTTTCTCGCTCCTTTCTCGGACACCCCCTGCAACAGGATCGTGTCTGACGCAAAGATATATATATATATATGTATATATTTTTTTAATCACATCACCCCAAGCAAGGCGGTAAAGCCACTGATGTGCAGGGTGCTACGTAAGAGTGAATATATTGGAAAAGAGAAAGCCGGAAACCACATCCTAAACAGGAAACAAGCCTCTACACCTGTTCAATAGACGTGGGTGGAGTGTGAACCGGGCGATATTTCAGTCTATCTACTCCAAATGAAAAAAAAATTAACAAAAGAGAAAAGTGGAAAGAATGGAAAAGTGAAAGCCGGAAATCACATCCTAAACAGGGAAAAAGGGATGAGCCTCTACACCTGTTCAATAGACGTGGGTGGAGTGTGAACCGGGCGATAGTTCAGTCAATCTACTCCAATTAATATAATGTCACTATTTGAAAGCAATGAAATCTATTGTCGCTTTTCAGATGCAAAGAATCTGACGCTACATGTCAGACGTTAATGAATGTAATGCAGCATTTCAGGCGTAAAACAATCCAATTCTTCTGTTAGACCTGCAGAAACCTAAAGACATTTATCGGAGCCAAAGAAATGTAATGGTACTTTTCTACAATGGTACAATTCTACTCCATCTCTTAACCACTTGACTCTAGTTCTTTATACATCACCCTGAATATCTTTTTCATTCTCTCTACCTTTGCAACTGTCATTACACCTGTATTCCCATGCTTTTCTCGCTCCTTTCTCGGACACCCCCTGCAACAGGATCGTCTTTCTCTTTACTCTCCTCCTAGCTAATCTTTCTCTCTTATGTAGCCCTCTGTGCATCAGTGGCGTTATCGCCTTGCTTGGGGTGAAACGATTAAAAACTGAAAAGAACAAAAAGAAACTTAATGGCTTTTTTAAGACTAAAAGTGTTCGAGATCTACTTTTATGATCCAAAGAAAACAATTGACATTTATGTGACGAATAAAAACCTAATGAAAATAATAAAAACATAATGCAACATTTCGGTCGCCAAGGAAAATATTCCCGTTTTCCGGAAAGAAAGAAATCTAATGCCACTTTTGGGACTAAAAGAGATCGAATGCTACTTTTTCGAAACTGAAGAAAACTAAAGATATTTATTGGGGGCAAAGAAATCTAATGCCACATTTCCAACGCAAGAAATGTAATGCAATATTGAGAACTAGAATATATCTAATGCCATCTTTAGGATTAAAAGGAATCGAATGCCACTTTTCAGGCGCAAAGAAATCTAATGCCACCTGTACGCAAATGGTCTGACGCCATTCTTCGGACACAATGCATATCAATACCAGTTTTGGCTTCAAAGATTACAGTTCTACTTTTTGAGCGTAAATTAATCTAATGGACACCTTAGGGACGCAGAGAAAATTAATGCCATGTTCCGCACGCAAAGTCATTTAATGCCACGTGTCTGACGCAAAGATATATATATATGTATATATTTTTTTTAATCACATCACCCCAAGCAAGGCGGTAAAGCCACTGATGTGCAGGGTGCTACGTAAGAGTGAATATATTGGAAAAGAGAAAGCCGGAAACCACATCCTAAACAGGGAACAAGGGATGAGCCTCTACACCTGTTCAATAGACGTGGGTGGAGTGTGAACCGGGCGATATTTCAGTCTATCTACTCCAAATGAAAAAAAAATTAACAAAAGAGAAAAGTGGAAAGAATGGAAAAGAGAAAGCCGGAAATCACATCCTAAACAGGGAACAAGGGATGAGCCTCTACACCAGTTCAATAGACGTGGGTGGAGTGTGAACCGGGCGATAGTTCAGTCAATCTACTCCAATTAATATAATGTCACTATTTGAAAGCAATGAAATCTATTGTCGCTTTTCAGATGCAAAGAATCTGACGCTACATGTCAGACGTTAATGAATGGAATGCAACATTTCAGGCGTAAAACAATCCAATTCTTCTGTTGGACCTGCAGAAACCTAAAGACATTTATCGGAGCCAAAGAAATGTAATGGTACTTTTTTCACGCAAAGAAATATAATGTAACTTTTGAAAATAGAAGAATTTCAATAAAAGTTTTGAGGTTAAAATCAATTTAATGCAAATTATTGACGTCAAGGAACCTAATGCCACTTTCTGATTATAAAAAATCCAATTGTCCTTTTAGGACTGAAAGAAATCTTTCAGTACCTCGGACGCAAATCAATATAATATCATGTTCCGGATGCAAAGAAATCTAATACCACTTTTCCATCGCCAAGAAATACATATCTATGATTCGGAATCAAAGAAGTGTAATGCCACATTTCGAACGCTAAATAAATAAATACCACTTTTCGAACGCAAGGAAATCTAATGCCACTTTTCGGGCGCTGAGAACCTAATGACATTTTATAGACGCAAAGAAAATTAGTCCCACTTTCAGGTCGCAAAGAAATCTAATGTACGCAAAATGTCAGACGTCATTTTTGGGACAAAATGAAATCTAATATCACTTTTTGGGGTACAAAGACATCTAATGTCACGTTCAGGATGTAAATTCTAAAGAAGTCTAATGCCTCTTTTCGGACACAGAAGTCTAATGCCTCTTGTCGGATACAGAAGTCTCATGCCTCTTGTCGGATACAGATGTCTAATGCCTCTTGTCGAACACAGGAGTCTAATGCCTCTTGTCGGACACAGGAGTCTAATGCCTCTTGTCGGACACAGAAGTTTAATGCCTCTTGACGAACACAGATGTCTAATGCCTCTTGTCGAACACAGGAGTCTAATGCCTCTTGTCGGACACAGGAGTCTAATGCCTCTTGTCGGACACAGAAGTCTAATGCCTCTTGTCGGACACAGAAGTCTAATGCCTCTTGTCGGACACAGAAAAAGGTAATGCCACTTTTCGGATGCAAAGACATCTAATGCCAGTTTTCGGACGTAAATAGATCTAATACAAGTTTTCTGAGTAAAAGATATTTAATGACATTTTGGTGGATTAAAAAAATCTAATGCTACTTTTCGGACGCAAAATAAATTAATGCCTTTTTCAGGTGAAACGAAAGTTTTAATGTCTCTTTTTGAATGCAAATAAATCTAATACCATTTTTTTGACTCTGAGAAAACGAATGCCACTTTTAGAGCCCAAATATATTCAATAACACTTTTCGAACGCTGAAAAATACCATATTTCTGACGCAAAGAAATCTAATGTCACTTTTTGGAATGCACAAAAATCCCATAATTCTTTAGGGCGCAATGAAATCTAATACCATTTTTACGGTGCAAAAAAAAAAAAAAATGTTTTGCCATTTTCGGATCCCAGGAAATCTAAAGCTATTTTTTTGGACCGAAAAAGATCTAATACTACTTTTTCGAACACAACGAATTCTAATGCCACATTTTGGTAGTAAATAAAACTTATTCCACATTTCGCGTGCCAAGAAATCTAATTCCACTTTTCGGAACCCAAATGCTAAATAAATCAAATCAAGAAAAGTATCTAGAAAGTATCTATATTTGTTAATATATATATGCGTAAACAGCGCGTTATTTTGCTTTCTATTGAAAGCACATTAAATACATGAACTAAATTTTAATTTTGTTACTTCCTAACCTTCCCGTTTCATTACGTTGCAACATTGGTTGCTGTCCGGTCGCCGAAGTTAAGAAACGTAGAGCCTGATCAGTATCTAAGTGGCAGACGGCTTAGAAATACGAGGTCCTGTATGTTTAGATGTGTGGGTGGTGTAATGGAAAATGACTCGAAATTTGAACCCGGCTCTCCAAGTGCCAATTTCGGTCGCGTTAGGTATATTCATTTACGCACATATATCCTAAACAAAGATATGCATCCAGCTATTCTCCTCTAACTATGGCTTAATTATTGTAAGACTAATAAACCATTATCATCTAAAAAAAAAAAAAAAAAAATTCTTACAATCTAAAAATAATTTCTGGCTTTAAATAACCTGGAGATAATTGATATACTGTAGAAAACGAACCAATTAATCAATCAATTATTCATAAATTGGAAAGCGTCATTCATTTGGTATCGAAGATGTAGTAACGCGATGCTGGCGCCTGATTATAAAAACTAGGTGGGTCAGATTCACTGTGATTTATTAATGACATAATCGCAATACTTACGTGTTCGCCTGATTTTCTCTCTAGACTGGCAATCTTGGAAGTTGAATGGAAAACTGCGATCGTCAGGAAAAGGAGAGCGAAACAGGTTATTAAGCTGGAGGGCTTCAAAGGGAGATTTCTGGAGAGTTGTTGAACTTTGTCCGAAAGGGCCATGGCGTGACGGAATCTGTGGTCGCTCCGGCCATGAACTGGCTAGCTGAAGTGAAAAGCAGCCTTATTTATAGACAATGTCATTACTTCACTGAGCATATTCCATGCACTCACTGTCTATTTATTGTATGACAAAGGTGCGCAAGCACACACACACAGATATATAAATATGATCAAGCATATATACAGACTCATAATATTAAACCCATGTTTTAACATCATACCTTCACCTATATATATAGTTTAACATTTATATAAATATGTAAGAATATATAAATATGTAAGAAAAATCAAATAAATAAGAAGCAGAAATTTTATAAATGCATGCATTTACTTTTTCATATTACATAAGAGACATATATGCCGCACCCTCTCTCTCTCTCTCTCTCTCTCTCTCTCTCTCTCTCTCTCTGTATATATATATATATAAGGAGAAGATTAATGGGAAAAATTGTGAGAATTGTTTTACAAGTTTTACAGGTGTGTAAAATATATATTTCAAGAAGTAAAATAAACAATTAGGCCATTATTTAGCTACTAATGGATTCAAAAACGAACCTCTACAGTAATTAAAAACGCGTGCTCACATACACTAGTTAACGACATTGTTTTTTTTAACTCACAAGCGAATCTTGCACTTAAGATCCGGAAAGTGTATCTGTTTTTTTTTTATCTCCCGCACAAATTATTGTAGTACGTCAGCGCTTTCAACAAAAGGGATTTGTCAATTGTTTTGCCTATAGACATCCCTGTCTGTTAGTTCATTTATTAACAATACGGCAATATAAACACACATATATACAAATATTTGGATACACATATCCCATCCATAGATACACTGTAGTCCAAAAGCAGATTGGCAGAAGGTGGAATAAATTTGTCCAAGATGGGGCCCCTACATATTATTCAAGTGCAGTCCGTGTGTATTTTAATGAAACATGCCCTGAGAAATTATTTGACACGTGCACCTGAGTTTGTCTCTTTAAGAGAGCAGATGCATGCCGACTTCGAGGTAAAGTAAAGACACTGTTATTATGTCTCACTCCTCAGGGCTCTGCGTACTTATGAACGCTCAACCTACATCCCGACATCAAATACATCGCGTCATTTAGCAGAACTCAAACATGTGACGCATATCAACATAGGAGAAGCCACCAATTGATCATCTACGGATCATTCCAGTAGAATCGAAACTTGTCTTATACAAGGCACGAATTACTTCGATTTGACAAAGTAAATCTAAGACATTCTCGACAAAAAAAAGGGAAAACAAATTGAACTATGAAAAAACGAGAAGACAGGGGATAAAAAGAAAACATTTGACGTAAAATATAAAACGAAATGTATTGAAACAATTAGGTAAACTAAAAAGGTTTCTCTTTTTGATAATTAAAAGCAATAAAATGAATAAATTATGAAATAAATTCTACCAAATTAAAATTTTAAATAAATGAAACGCGTGCAAAAAATACTCCAAATAAAAAATATGGCTGACGTAAAACGAAAATAAATAAAAATCAACCGAATAAAGAAATGAACGTTACACTAAACTTAAACTTAGATTCCATGTAGGCGGAGTCAAGTAAAACTTACTTTTGGGGGACAAATAATAACACGTAGAAAATGAAAATCAAAAGTACTAAGGGAAAATGGAAGATAGGAAAAAAATTAATTTTACGGGCGGCTGATGAATAAATAAAAGTAACTGAAAATTATAATACAATATACACAAAAAATATAGATAGATAGATAGATAGATAGATAGATAGATAGATAGATAGATAGATAGATATGAACAGGCTGAGATAGATAGATAGATAGATAGATAGATAGATAGATAGATAGATAGATAGATATGAACAGACTGAGATAGATAGATAGATAGATAGATAGATAGATAGATAGATAGATAGATATGAACAGACTGAGATAGATAGATAGATAGATAGATAGATAGATAGATATGAACAGACTGAGATAGATAGATAGATAGATAGATAGATAGATAGATAGATAGATAGATAGATAGATAGATATGAACAGACTGAGATAGATAGATAGATAGATAGATAGATAGATAGATATGAACAGACTGAGATAGATAGATAGATAGATAGATAGATAGATAGATAGATAGATAGATAGATAGATATGAACAGACTGAGATAGATAGATAGATAGATAGATAGATAGATAGATAGATAGATAGATAGATAGATAGATATGAACAGACTGAGATAGATAGATAGATAGATAGATAGATAGATAGATAGATAGATAGATAGATAGATAGTGATGTGGAGCCAAAAGTGGGCCCACGGATATATAACACGGAACATGAGGTGTAGGTTAAAGAAAGATGCATTTACTGAAAATGTTACAAAGAAGAAATGCTACTGTCTGCTTAATATTTATTTTGTAAAAAATACAAAATTGTGGCACAAGGCCGAAAGGGGGAGGGTGGTACTCACTGAACTATCCTATACCTAGCTAAATGCTATCAGGACCCAATCACACATTATCATTTGCACATTCGCCACAAGAACCCATCCATCATCTCCCAATCCTCCAAACACCACAATACCTCATATTTACAAGGGACACCTAAAAAGAGGGAAAACCCATGACAATAAAAATGTATTTATATGCAATATAACATATAATTTAAAACATTTAATGAAAGATGCAATGATGGGAGGAGGAGCCCCCCCCCCCCAAAAAAAAAATAAAATTACATTTTTTTTAAAACTAAAATAATAAACAATGTTAGTAAGACCCGTCCATCCCAAAAGAAGTCTGGCCGCTGTATTCCGCCAAAGCGCGAAATCAAGAAGCACAATCGCTAAGGGAGTGGCGGGGGGTAAAATAATTAATGGAATGGGACGATCAAAGGCTGAACCAGCCGAGATAAAAGAAAGCCAAAACAAACTGGGAGGTTTGGAATCTCGACTTGAATCATAACAAAAGAGAAAGCCGGGTACATTCATTCACATTAACTATCTACACGAAAGACAGCTACCTAAACCCTCCCTAGAACCCTCCCTGCTATAACCAGCAGATATAAAAGAGAAAAACATGGCTAGACCCGTTCACGCAAACCAGCACGGCCCCATAGAGGGCGAACCCGCGAACAATGGTAGAAGGCGTGCGAAGCCGTTTCTTCCAAGCCAAGTTTGCAGCTTTCACACACTGGTAAATCTGCCAAGCCCCATATGAAGGCCATGTCATTGAGAGGCAACCGATTCCGAGCCAATTGCCAGGTGAGTGAAAACTCTGCGTTACTGAGATAATCGGTCCCTGGTGTCCAAGACCAGAACGAACGAAACTCATCCTCCAACAAGCGGAGCACATCATGTAATGAATCCTTCGCGACACCCTCCACTTACCTACGATAGAAGACTCTCCTAGGCTGTGAAAAGTCACTGGACCGTGGAATGGCCCGCAAGGCCGCCAAACATTCGAGAAGAAAACTCAATCGCTCCCGAGGTTTACGGCACCGCCTCGAGATTGGGGCAGCACTAGTAAGGCTAGGGAACATGTCTCTCACTATCGCAGCCAGCAATGAGCCTTCCAAAATCGCTCGCCTGAGAAAAACCAACCTTGACGCAACCTTATGGCCCATCAGGTACGGCATTCCCAGACCCTCAGGACAGGGACGTTGGTAACAGACACGTTTGTCGGCGTCGTGTTTGCGTCCTCTCCACAGAAGGGAGAATAGCAAACGCTCGATCGCCTCCCTTCGCAATCCAGAAAGTGGAAGTACTGACACCCGGTAAAGGATAATGGGAAAGACGTATGTAACACACGCCTCCGTCATACCCGTTAAAGACAAATTTCTTCGACGCCAAATCTCGACCTACGCGCCGAATTTGCCAGTACTTCTTACTAATTTTTCTCCAACTGGAAGTCGGGCCCAAACCACACTCCAAGAATGCGGACAAAGCCGTCCGTTTAGTTGAAGGCCCCGGGGGGGGGGGGCAACACACTTCCAGTCACCTAACCGCAAGCCGGACGACTTGTTGCAGTTAATCTTGGCCCCTGTCACCTGTTCGTACCATTCTAGCGCCTTCTGTACCACCTCGATGTCACTCTGGGTGGACACGAAAGTAGTGACGTCGTCGGCGTACGCGGAAACACTGGCTCGAGCACCACCAGGAACAGCGATTCCACGTAGGGCCGGACTGCACGCCCTGTCCCTTAGAGAGCGAAGGAGGGGCTCCAACGCCAAAGCATAAAGTAGAGGCGACAGTGGACAACCCTGTCGGACCGACCTAGATAATGCCAGAACGCCCGACATCTTTCTGTTCACCTGTACCACAGCCGTGGGGGATTGACACAAGAGGCTAATCCAGCGACGGAAGTTGGTTTCGAATCTAGCAGCCAGGTAACGATGGTTAACCCTATCAAATGCCTTGGACTGATCCAAATTGATCAGCGCAGCTTCTTCGTCGTCTTTTATCCCCTCTATGATCGTGCATATCAGATGAAGGTTGCTCTGAATTGTTCAGCCCTTCACAGCACAAGTCTGCTCAGATCCCAACAGAGACTCGGCAACTAATTGAAAACGATTTTGCAAGAACTTTTTCAAGTACCTTTTTCGTAATAAGTTGACCTTTACACCTCTTGTATGACTGGCAACGAAGGTCCTTATTCAGGGCCAGAATTATGGTTCAAATTGCAACAACCATTTCTTGCATTCTTTAAATGGATCTTCCTTCACTTTCTCCTGTAGTAGTTTGATGAATTCTGGTGAACGAAAGCAATCAGAACATCTACTGTGTTCTCTTCAATCTATGGTCTAGTCGTCTCCTTCACGTTTCCATTTCACGACATATTGTTTTCACAGTGTTCAAAAGGCCCTAAGCAGCTGTCATGATTGCGACATTTTCATGCCCGGCAAGAATCCTCATGATACAGGTTAACCTTTTCCAATTTTCAGATGGCTTCCACTCGTCCATGTCAGTTAAATTTGAAACTTCTAAAACTATAGTTAATAGGTTTCAATAAGCCATCCTCGGTTTGCAGATATTCTAAAACAATCCGAAAAAGAAAATATTAAACACTGTCAAATATAACATAAACACCCTCTAGATAGATAGATAGATAGATAGATAGATAGATAGATATTATGCTTGTTTGCTTGAAGACTAATGAAAACCCTTGTTTTGAAACGTCTTTCCTATTCAATTTTCTTTCAATTCTAACTATATTCTTCTTACCATAATATAGTATAAGTTGTTCAAATTCTTTCTATTCAAAATGCGTTGTATGATAATAGCTTCGAATATTTGTAGTCATTTTTACAGTGAAGCTTTCGCAGTCATTTTTTATTGTCTACTCGTATTTTTCTTTGTTTTTATAGTCATATTTTGGCTGCTCATAATGTGATAGCCCATATATGCTCAAAATATTCACTTTCCATGAGTGGCACGTTAAACTTTGAGTTAGTGCTGCATTTTTCTCAACAGCCACAAGAATTAAAATTTTCCCTTGTCTTTACATGAGTGTGATTTTTGATAATTCCAACTTATTTGTAATAATTAAGCCAGTTTTTCAAATATTTAAAATAAATGATAAATCTAATGTATTTATTGCAATTATTATGGGATATTTATCGGTTAACTGTATGTTAATGTGTTTTAATCTCACTTCTAGATAAGGTGTTTTGGTTACGCTAAAATAACTTTATGATTTTTTTAAAGTCACTGTTGTAGTTTCAGCAATTTTTCAAATATTATTTAAAAGTAATTTTACTTTATCTCTGATGGGGAAGGTTTTAGAGTGTTTTGTGTTACTCAGATGTTTTTAAAAACAATTGGTGAAGAAAAAAGATTATTGTTCAGTGAATCATGATCGCCATGACAACTCCTTTATATTTGTTAAAAGCATTGATTTTACGTAAGAAGTATTTTTGCTTTAATTCTTTATGCAATGAGGCAATAAAATGCCGAATATTGTTATTGAAATCTTCAAGGAAAGCGACCCCATTAATAATGTCAATTTTAGAAGTAAAGTGTAGAAGATTTGTTTCTAAAATTTCCTATGACGTTTTTATTTTAATATTTTTGCCTTAATGTACATATAGTAATGGAGATGATTAAGTTAACCGTTTATTCAAAGGGATCATTCAATATTCGTTAACTGAGAGTCCAGCCCGACTATCATTTAAAATTTATAAAATCTTTTTCTTAAAACAATTTTCAGGAAAATAGTTTTCTTAATTCACTACCAGATGTAGCTTCATTTTTAGTATTAACGGGTGCTTTCTTCCTAATACTTTATATGAAATAATTTAAAACTTCAACATGAATATTATAATGTTAATTTCTCCGTACATTTTAATTATTGATGCTGTTGAATGTTCTTAAGTGAAGTGGTTTCTCTTATTGGTACAGTTCTTTGTTTGTAATTGAGTTGGTTCGAAAATGGATAGCCCTCACGAAGAAGACCTACAGATTTCATCCGTTCAAATTCATTTTTAATTTTTGGTCTGAGAAAACGGTTTTATGCAAATGGCATTTTAGATATTTTTTAAAGATTTTGATGTCAGTGTTAATCTGACGAGACTATTTAAATTTTGGCTTAAGTTTTGGTCGATTGTTTTCATTCAGGAGCAATTTGGAGTGCTGGTAAAACTATGTATAGAGAGATAATGAACAGACTGAGATAGATAGATAGATAGATAGATAGATAGATAGATAGATAGATAGATAGATAGAACAGACATAGATAGATAGATAGATAGATAGATAGATAGATAGATAGATATGAACAGACATAGATAGATAGATAGATAGATAGATATGAACAGACATAGATAGATAGATAGATAGATAGATAGATAGATAGATATGAACAGACTGAGATAGATAGATATGAACAGACTGAAATAGATAGATAGATAGATAGATATGAACAGACTGTGATAGATAGATAGATAGATAGATAGATAGATAGATAGATAGATATGAACAGACTGTGATAGATAGATAGATAGATAGATAGATAGATAGATAGATAGATAGATAGATAGATAGATATGAACAGACTGAGATAGATAGGTAGATAGATCAATCAGCTTATCCTATATTCAGTTTCCTTATCTCCAATATTCAATTTTTTTTAGCTGATCAATTTTTCCTTTGGAATGCTTAATATACAGTAATTCTATTTTTAAGATGGAATCTGTATTCATGAATTTATATCTTTAATTTCTCTTTTGGAAATATTTATTTTCAGTCATCTTTCTTGGAATACTTGACAGAGGAAGCTGAGTTACTCACAATTAGAAAGAAACATTTGAAATTTAAGGGATGCATGGCGATAAAAAATGGGTTGGAGAATTGGACACTTCCATGAGATACTGTTTTAGTGGAACATCCTGCCATCCCCGAGAATAGAATGCTCTACTATATAAAAGACAGTAACGAACGGTACGAATGGGAAAAAGCTCTCAGGCATTCGACTGACTGCTCTATGACACTGTCAGCTCTATGACACTGTCAGCTCTCTGCTTCCGAGCAGAGAGCACAAACCCAGTCGTGGTTCCGCCGAAGGGTAGAACCACGACTCGGTAAAAATAGACAGACATATTTTTGGCCCGGCTATATGGCCGGGAATACCCACATTAAAATGACCATGTGTCACATCCGGCCTTGCGTGGGAAGGCTAGTAAATTCAAAAAGCTCTCAGACATTCGCCTGACTGCTCTATGGCACTGTAAGCTCTCTGCTTCCGAGCAGAGAGCACAAACCCAGTCGTGGTTCCGCCGAAGGGTAGAATCACGACTGGGGAAAAATAGACAGAGATTTTTTGGCCCGGCTATATGGCCGGGAATGCCCACTATAAAATGACCATGTGTCACATCCGGCCTTGCGTGGGAAGGCTAGTAAATTCAAAAAGCTCTCAGACATTCGCCTGACTGCTCTATGGCACTGTCAGCTCTCTGCTTCCGAGCAGAGAGCACAAACCCAGTCGTGGTTCCGCCGAAGGGTAGAATCACGACTGGGGAAAAATAGACAGAGATTTTTTGGCCCGGCTATATGGCCGGCAATGCCCACTATAAAATGACCATGTGTCACATCCGGCCTTGCGTGGGAAGGCTAGTAAATTCAAAAAGCTCTCAGACATTCGCCTGACTGCTCTATGGCACTGTCAGCTCTCTGCTTCCGAGCAGAGAGCACAAACCCAGTCGTGGTTCCGCCGAAGGGTAGATCCACGACTGGGGAAAAATAGACTGAGATTTTTTGGCCCGTCTATATGGCCGGGAATACCCACTATAAAATGACCATGTGTCACATCTGACCTTGCGTGGGAGGGCTAGTAAATACAAAAAGGCTTAGGCGAAGGCATTCACTATTCGATAGTCGATTCCGCTCCAACCCGTTTCTTGCCTATATATATATTATTGTTAATTGTACCTCAGTACAATAAATCTGTATTTCTTATTCCTGGTGTGGATTTCCATTCTTCAAGAGATCATTTTATACTGTCTGAAGTCAATAGAGTCAATAGGAAATTGTAAATAATCCACCTGATAGGTTTATGTCAGTCAGTTAAGTGCCATACGTGATACACGCTATGGGCGATCATGTCTCGAAAGAAGATTATCCCGCAGTAGTTTGCCATTGTTTTCTGAGATAGATTGGTTGCCAGCCAAGGCTATAGAAGAAATCTCTCTTGTTATTTGACTCATAGCTATAAGGAGAAGCGATGTATTATATTATTACGTAGTAATTAGTGGGGTATGAGTTTATTGCTTCATAATAATAAAAGAGATCCCCCACTTTATGACCAGTAAAAGCCTTAATCATCCTTCTAACTATTATATTCAGTCAGTCAGTTTAGTGCCATACGTGATACACGCTTTGAGCGATTATGCCATGATGTTGGGAAAATTAGTAGCTAGCGATTGATAATAATTTCAGGGACATATTGCGTAATCTTGGTAAATATACCTGTTAAAATAAGATTTCAGTGTTATTTCATTTTTGTGTAGTTTAGACGACAACTTATCCATCGCACCCTTTATATAGCTGGTGTTTCGTCCAGTGTCCCTATGAGAAGCAAGGGTCAGTCAGTTTAGTGCCGTACGTGATACACGCTTTGGGCGATCATGTCTCGAAAGAGACATAACTGACTGGGCAGAAGATTATCCCGCAGTCGCTTGTTATTACATTTTGCGGTAGACTGGTTGCCAGCCAAGGCTATAGAACACAATCTGTCCTGTTATTCAACCCATAACGGGAGGGAAGAGACGGATGAATATCTATCCCAAGGGTATTTGTGTGTAAGTGAATGCAAGGAATTCAACTGGAATTCGAACTCGGCTCCCCGATTTGTCGTTAAGAGTTGATACCTAATGTGCCACAACGCACATCCACAAGGGTAACTTATTTGAATTTCTGAGATTTAGCTTTTTACTATCATTTTACTGATCATTTCTGCCAACTGTCTCATTTTTTTTCTTCCTAAAGTTTTCACTGCTCTACTCACTTGCCATCTTAAGAGGGAAACTTTCAAATAAAGAATAACAAAAGCTTTTTATGGGTTTCTTATCCGTACTGTGTTCAGGGTCAAAATCAACTCTTTGTCTCCCGAACGCGTTGCTTTGTTGACGGAGCTGCAACCACTTAGCGGATAGGACATACTGCATCATGTGTAATACAAAAGAAATCGCATTTCAACGGTTTTAAATTTTAAAGCGAAAGAGAAAATATCTACCCAAGCGTACACCCGTTACTTAGTGACATACCAACCCGGATGCCATGTGACACATCCGCCTTATGATCAGTGCACGTTTCTCTTTGTCCAATGACATAACAAAGCGAATAATTAATATTTTCGTTCATCAAAGAAACTTTCTTTCCTTGAAAATCATCCGACGCATTAGTATTGTGGGGCTTATAAAATAGCCGGTTAATAGAAGTGATTGTTTACTATGAAAGGCAAAAGGAAAACTACGAAATTGCTATTGAATATCAGTTAAGTGCCATACGTGTTACATGCCTCGGGCGATCATGTCTCGAAAGAGACATGAATAACTGAGCAGAAGATTATCCCTTAGTATGTTGCCATTGCATTTTACGGTAGACTGGTTGCCAGCCAAGGCTATAGAACCCAATCTGTTTTGTTCTTTAACCCATAACTGAAGGGAAGACGGATTAATACCTTTCTCAAGGGTATTTGTGCGTAAGTGAATGCAAAGAATTCAACTGGAATTCAACTCGGCTCCACAATTTGTCGTTTCGAGCCGATATCCACTTCACCACAAGGCACATCCATGTCAATATTCTCTATGGCAGTAAATGCTGGACAATTGCATCACATATGAAGAGAAAACTAGTGTAAACAGACATGTCGTTCTACAGAAGGATGCTGAGAACACCAGATTGTGTAAGCAACAAATAATCATAAAGAAAATAAAGCACATCCATACTCAGGATGGAGGGTTTAGAAAATTTGACATTCAGTAGACATGCTAAAGAGAGTAGCAGGTACGGTTGCTATGCATCGCCCTCTCAGAGACAAAATGTCCTCCCGACGATCTTGTTGAAGATAAATAATGTGCGTCACATGAGAGCCTTTCAGTGGCGTCACTCCATAAAAGAGCGACCGTTAAATTCAGCACCTAAACCGTAAGTTTGCTTTTTTTAAACCGGAATCTCCATGGTCCGGGGAGAGGCTAAATCTGCCTCCACTGCAGCTTACAAGTCTATGGCGACGTTCCCTTAAGCAAAATATATTTACCAAATATAGAAAGAATCTCCAGATCGCAGTCCTCAATTTGGAGAAAAAACAAGACAATGTTCCCTTTTTGTATAATATTTCCTCACATGGAACATAAATGAATCCGGCCCGTATGAATCTGGAGATTTAAACATTGCTTATCCAGACACAGGAGAATCTCCATATTATATGCAGGGCACTAATTTTCTCTCTCCTTGTACTTTGCTTATATATATTGTTTTCCGCTTATATCTATATATAGTTTGTGTATATCTTAGTAGTATAAAGGCTGAGAACCAAGCTTGTTTGTCATTCATTTTCCTTTCTGATATTCCTTTTATTCCGTGAAATACGGTGTTATTATTTTTTTAGAATTTAGCTGAGAAAACAGTTGCTTACAGATTAATCTTTATGGATATATGCGAAGGAATTAAACACAATGCATGGCATCCATCTGAGAATCTAAATATGGCGAGGCTGTGTAAGAAAATTCCTATGATTTTGGTTTCTTAACATCTTGTCATCATAGTTTTGGACAAAACTAATTCACGCGCAGACAGGCTTGTGTCTAATATCTTTATTTTCTATACATGTTTTTATAACTTATCTATACAACAAGGTTATTTGAAATGTTAAGTATTTATTAATTTCCCATTCTGAAATTTTATGGTGGATTCAGAGTATGCACTATTGTTATTCTTATTCTAATTCCAGATGATCCTTTCTGATTTCGGAAAAAATACTTCGTGAATCATATAACAAAAATATGCATTATTTCGAACTGTCGTTCTCATTTTAGTTTCCATAGAAGACATTATAGACACAACGTTTCGACTAAAGTATTTACATTATTCGGAATATTGTCCCCATTGCCATTTGCAGGATGTTTCGGCCTTTGTATCCTCTGGCCTTCTTCAGGTGCTAGGAATTTCGAACTGATCTATATAAAAAGTTTATTTGAAATGTTAAGTATTTATTCATTTTCAATTCTGAATTTTTATGTTGGATTCAGTGTATGCCCTATGGTATTTTCATTCTAATTTCAGAATATAGTCTTTAATTTCTGAAAAAAATACTTCGTGGAGCATATAACAAAAATATTAATGTATTATTTCAAACTGTTGTTTTCATTCCAGTTTCCATAGAATATATTTTAGACACAAAGTTTCGACAAAGTAGCCTCTACAATATTTACATTATTCAGACTCGAGTCTTCATCTTTGTTGCTATTTGTACGACGTTTAATAATAGATCATCCTATATGTTTATATTGTGATATGAGGTAGTATTTACAGTATTTACATTATTCGGACTATTGTCACCATCTTAGTTGCCATTTGTACGAAGTTAATTAATAGATCATTCTATTTGTCTATATTTCTAAGATGAAGTAGTATTTACAATATTTACATTATTCGGATTATTGTCCTCATCTTTGTTGCCATTTATATGACGTTTTATAATAGATCATTCTATTTGTCTATAATTCTTAGATGAGGTAGTATTTCTAGTATTTACATTATATGGTCTATTTTTCTCATCTTGGTTTTCCATTTGTATGAAGTTTAATAATAGATCATACTGTTTGTCTATATTTGTTAGATGAGATGGTATTTAAAGCATTTACATTATTCGAACTGTTGTCCTCAATTTTGTTGCCACTTCTTTGACTTTTAAAATTAGATCAATCGATTTGTCTATATTTCTCAGATGAGGTAATGTATTTAGTGTAATTGGATTATTTGGACTATTGTGCTCATTTTTGTTGTCATTTGTACGAAATTGATAATAGATCATTCTATTAGTTTATATATATGAGATGATGTAGTATTTACTGTCTCTGCATTAGTTGGACTATTGTCCTCAACTTTGTTACCATTTGTATGAATTTTAATTATAGATCATTGTATTTTTCTATATTTCTGAGATGAGGTAGTATTTACATTATTCGCTATATTGCCCAAATGATTTTTGCCATTTGCATAACGATTAATAATAGATCATTCTATTTGACTGTACTTCTGAGATGAGGTAGTATATAGAGTACCTATAATTCAGACGATTGTCCACTTCTTGGTTGCCGTTTGTTTGATGTTTACTAATAGATCATTCTATTTGTCTATATTTCTGAGATAATGTAGTATTTACAGTATTTACATTATTCGAACTATTGTCCTAATCTTTGTTGCCATTTGTACGGCGTTTAATAATTGATCATTCTATTTATCAATATTTCTGAGATAATGTAGTATTTACAGTATTTACATTGTTCGGACTATTGTCCTAATCTTTGTTGCCATTTGTACGACGTTTAATAATAGAACATTCTATTTGTCTATATTTCTGAGATAATGTCGTATTTACAGTATTTACATTGTTCGGACTATTGTCCTAATCTTTGTTGCCATTTGTGCGATGTTTAATAATAGAACATTCTATTTGTCTATATTTCTGAGATGAGGTAGAATTTACAGTATTTACATTATTGGAATTATTGTCCTCATCTTGGATGCCATTTGTATGAAATTTGCAGTATTTACATTATTCAAAATACTTTCTTAATCTATGTTGCCATTTGTATGACGTTTAAAAATGATAATTCTATTTGTCAATATTTCTGTGATGAGGTAGTATTTAGAGTATTTACATTATTCGGACAGTTATTCTCATTTTTGTTGTCATTTGTACGAAATTAATAATAGTTCATTCTATTAGTTTATATATATGCAATGAGGTAGTATTTACGGTATTTGCATAAATCGGATTATTGTCCTCATCTTTGTTGCCATTTGTATGAAGTTTAATAACAGATCATTCTAATTGTCTATATTTCTGAAATGATGTAGTATTGATATTATTCAGAATAATGTCCTGAAGTTTTTTGCCATTTGAATGACGTTCAATAACATATTATTCTATTTGAATATATGGCTGAGATGAGGTAGTATTTACAGTATTTACATTATTCGGACTATTGTTCAAATTCTTGTTTGCCATTTATATGACGTTTAATAATAGATTATTCTATTAGTCCATATATCGGAGTAAAGGTAGCATTTACAGTATTTACATTGTTCAGACTATTGTACTCATCTTTGTTGCCATTTGAACAACATTTAATAATAGATCAAATTTTTGTATATATTTCTGAGATGAGGTAGTATTTATAGTATTTACATTATTCGGACTATTGTCCTAATCTTTGTTACTATTTGAACGACTTTTAATAATAGATCAATCTATTTGTCTATATTTCTGAGATAAGCTAGTATTTACAGCACTTACATTATTCAGACTATTGTCCTCATCTTTGTTCTTATTTGTACGACGTTTCATAGTAAATCATTCTATTTGTTTTTATATATGAGATGAGCTAGTATTTACAGTATTTACATTATTCGGACTATTGTCTTCATCTTTGTTGCCCTTTGAACGACGTTTAATTATAGATTATTCTTTTAGTATATATTTCTGAGATGTGTTAGTATTTACAGTATTTACATTATTCGTTCTATTGTCCTAATCTTTGTTGCCATTTGAACGACATTTAATATTAGATAATTCTATTTGTCTATATTTCTGAGAAACTTACATTATTCGGACTATTGTCCTCATCTTTGTTGACATTTCTATGACGTTTAATAATAGATCATTCTGTTTGTCTATATTTTTGAGAAGAGGCAAGATTTACAGTATTTATATTATTCGGATTGTTGTCCTCATCTTTGTTGTCATTTGTACGACGTGTAATAATAAATCATTCTGTTTGTCTATATATCTGAGATGCGTTGGTATTGACAGTATTTACATTATCCGAACTGTTGTCCTAAACGTTGTTGCCAATTGTATGACGTTTAAAATGAGATCATTCTGTTTCTATATATTTTTTGAGATAATGTATTATTTAGAGTATTTACATTATTCAAACTGTTGTCCTTATATTTGTTGCCTTTTCTATGACGTTTACGAATATATATAATTCTATTTGTCTGTAATTCCAAGATGAAGTCGTATTTACAGTATTTTTTCTTTTTCGGACTATTGTCGTATATCTTGTTTGACATTTGTATGACGTTCAATCATAGATCTTTCTATTTGTCTATATTTATGAGATGAGGGATTTACATTACTCGGACAATTGTCCTTGGTTGCCATCTGTACGACGTTTAATATTAGATTATTCAATTTGTCTATATTTCTCAGATGATGTAGTATTTACAGTATTTATATTATTCGGAGTATTCCCTTCATCTTGGTTTCTATTTGTATTACGTTTAATCATAGATCATTCTGTTTGTGTATATTTCTGAAACGAGGTAAACTTTACAGAATTTACATTTTTCGGACTATTGTCCTCATTTTTGTTGCCATTTGTATGACGTTTAAAAATAGATCATTCTACTTATCTATATATCTGAGATGAGGAAATATTTACAGTATTTATATTATTCGTATTATTTTCCTCAACTTTGTTGCCATTTGTACCACGTTTAATCAAAGACCATTCTATTTGCCTTTATATTTGAGATGAGTTAGTATTTAGAGTATTTACATTATTCGGAATACTGTTCTTATCTTTATTGAAATTTGTATGACGTTTAACAATAGATCATTCTATTTGTCTTATTCATGAGATTAGGTAGTATTTACAGTATTTACATTATTCGGACAATTGTCCTCATATTGCTTGGCATTTGTATGACGTTTAATAATAGATCATTATATTTGTCTATATTTCTGAGATGAGGTAGTATTTACAGCATTTACATTATTCGGACAATTGTCCTCATCTTGGTTGTACGACGTTTAATATTAGATGATTAATTTGTCTATATCTCTCAGATGATGCATTTAATACTTTTCTTATACTTTTTGTGTTTTCCTCGTTTCTGCCTGTGAATCAACCGAAGTAAATCGGTCGAGCGTATGACCTATAATTATTATGCGTTTTCTTTACGAAACTGTTATCAGTCGTATAAAATAGCACAAGCTGCATTTTGTGTGAGAAATATATTCACATAGCTTAGCGCTTAAGCAGTGAAAGGAAATTATCAAACATAACAAGACATACCTGGTATAGGAAAAACAATTTATTTGTCTTGCAAAAATATGCTGAATTTTGCTGCTACAGTGTAGCTTGGTATAGTCTCTTTTCTCTGCTTAGCTTGGTATAGTATCCTCCGTCTAGGAGTGGGATGAAAAAGACACAAGGAACTGCGATCCGCGACGTACAGGAACTTTCTTCTGGGACAGCTTCTTTCACAGTTTCTTATCTTGGTATAAGATGATAGTGCTTAGAGAATTTTTCTCTAGGAAGGCAAGGCTTTGCCCATAGCGTATCCTTTTTAAGGTAAGAAGGGTAACAAGAGATTTTCTCTGTTACAAAGTTGTGGCATTAGCCTAAAAGATTACAAAGAATTGGTAAGATGGTCTCGATATAGCGAGACAAGTGGGCGCCAATTTAGGCCCTGCTGCAACAAAAATCCGGAGCGGCACAATACGTCCGATACTGTTGGTGCTAGCTGAAAAAAGGAGTGAACAAAACCATCGGAAAAAAAACATAAAACCTCTGGTAAAGCCCGCCTAAAGTTCAAAACGAGGTTCGGGTTAAATCAGCCAATCAGGAGACCCGTTACATCTGTAAATTTCCGACATTTGCTGAGTGCAGCAATTCTGACGTTACGTGATATAAACCGCTTATACTGTAAACAGCATAATGCATGTAACACATTAAAGCGAGAAGAGACAACTGAAGTTCCTGGGACATGCAATGAGGAAGGAGGGCTTGGAGGTTCTGATACTAACAGGCCAGATAGAGGAAGGAGGTCTCGGATACTAAAAGGCTAGATAGTGGGACCTTACATTTTTTAAAAAGGGGTAGATAATTTTTATTTGACTACTATCTATGAGAACATGAAATAGAGTGACCTTTTAGTATTCTATGTTTTTGTTTAAATTTTTAAATTTAAATTTAAAATTTAAATTTTTAAATTTTTAAATTTAAATTTTAAATTTTAAATTTAAATTTTAAATTTTTAAAATTTTTTAAAATTTTTAAATAAATATAATATTCGTTTTTCTATTTTGCGGATGAAACATGGATATTGATTAAATTTTGGAGAGGATTTTTTGTTTGAGTAAGGTATCTAGTGGGACCACGTGATACTTCAAATAGGTAAATAAAATTAATTATAACTGTAAGTTGAAAAATAAAATTAATTATAACTGTAAGTTGAATTTGTTTTTATTAGAGTACGTGTTATAACTGACAGACAACATATTTGAAGGGCTTGAGCAGGTGGATGTCAGAACGAGGGCTGCGAGATAATACAGAAGAAAGCGTGCTAAGAGCCCCCAGGGATAGGGTGACGTGAAAGGCAATGTTCGCCTACGTTCTGAAAGGACAAATCACATGGAAGAAGAAGATACTGTAAACAGCACAATATATGTAACACTTTAAACACAAAATGTCGAAGACATCTTCTTCTTCTTCTTCCTCTTCTTCTTCTTCTTTTTTTTTCTGTGCCAGCCTTTTAGGGCGAAGTCGATTATGCTTCTTCACGACCTACCACCTATTGTATCTCTTACTAAAGTTTGTTTTATGGCGTTCCACACCAGCAACTCTTCAGTCATCTATTCACAAATGATTGTCAAAAAGGTTGCGTACTGCCTTTCTTTAATCCTTTACTCTTCGATATGTCCTGTGGGTTTCAGATTCATTTTAGATTATTTTTCCAAGTAGTGTCAGCGGTTTCTTTCTGATTCTGAGGATATCATGTCTTTTTAGTTTTCATTTTCCATCAACATTTTTCATTGATTACGCGTTCTGTCTACGCTATCCTCAGCATCTTTCTGTAGAACCACGTTTCTACTAACTCTAGTCGTCTCTTAATCTGTAAGCCTTCAGGGATAGAGAAACACAGATATTAAGTCAGCTGTCTTTTCTTTTCTTCTAACGATTTGTTTCTGTTTCCTAATGCTTTACAAATCTTTTGAAATGCATTTTTTCTTAAAGTGGTCCGGATTTATTCTCTTATATTTCATCATCTGTTTAAACGTTTCCCAGATATTTACACTTGTGTAGATCTTTGTTTCGGGCAAAGAGTTTAAAACATTTGTCTAGCATCATGCATTTGAGTTTCGGTTTTGTTTAACGGCATATCAACACCTTTGTGGGTTATCTAATGCCAAAAATGTGGGGTTTTGAGGTATTTTTAAAAAATATTCCGTTATAGTGAAAAGGTTGATTTAGTCAGATTTTCATGAAAATTTTTTGGTTTTATTCTTTTTTTAGTTTAGAAAACTGAAAATGTCTTCTAGTCTTGTATTCAAAAATGTTTTGCTGAGAATATTTTTTCCTTCGAAAATATATATTTTTCTATAAAATTTTATTTTTACGTTTATATTTCTATAATAGTATATGTTTTTGCTTTCATAGTGTTTTGACCCCAATTAACAATTTCCGCATAGCTGGGACCCAAGCAAGTACTACCTCTCTGGGTCAAGGTGGACCTGAGAACAACGGCAATTAAGAGGTAGTTTCATTCTCCTCTTAAACCTCCCAATCAGAGGCCTTGCTACCGGCTGCAGTTTACCGTCATGCCCAGTACCGCATTGTGCTTTTGGTAGCTGATTTCTTTTAATAATAACAGATTGACGACTTGTATTATTTTAGAATTCTGCAAGTGGAGCCTTTCTACGCTAGATTCAACCGAATTTTCTCTAATCCTATAGAATTACAGAAGTTGTATTGTTTTCAACGCCAATATCCCACGTTTTGATTTTAAATTTATAATAACTAAGTAAAATGTCTTCTGTAGTGTGATAGGTTAAAAAATCTTCAGAATATCAGTTTTTTCTTGGAAAACCTTTTTTTTATGTTATATATTAATATTAAATAGTTTTTAGTTAACTGGTCTAATGTGCTTCCCCGTTTGGGAGCTAGACATTAAGCAGGGTATAAGATTGTAGGCAAGTTCCCATTATTTAGCATTTGAAAAGGCTAGATGTAAGCGAAAGTTTTATTATAACAATTTCCTCTATTGCATTTCCCTTTTGTTGAATGCTCTTCAGTCTTCTTGGTTTCCATTCAATTTTGTTTTTCATAAATATAAATGTAATTTCAACAGTTATTATTATTATTATTTTGCTTAATTCCTGTTCTTTTTTGTTTTCCCTCCTTCATTCATTCTTCTTCTTCTATGTGCCCTATCCTTTCAGGACGTAGGCGATTAAGGCCTTCCACGTCACCCTATCCCTGGTGGCTCTTAATATATTTTCTCCTATTATTCCACGCAACCCGCGTTCCGTCATCCACCTGATCAGGCCCTTCAAATATGTTATACGCTGCCTTACTCTACCTATTTTTCCTTCTATCTGGCCTGTTTGTATCAGGTTCTCCAAGCCCTCCTTCCTCATTGCATGTCCCAGGAACTTTAGTTGTCTCTTCCTGATGCTCACTATTAGTTTTCTTTTCATTGCCATTCTTTCCAAAACCCCATCATTGCTCACATGCTCGGTTCATGATATCGGCAGCATCCTTCTGATTTCCGCTCTTTCAAGTTTTTTCCTCATCATCGATGATATTGTCCAGCATTCACTGCCGTATTGATGAACTGACATCACATAGCAATCTAGAACTCTCTTCTTTGTTTTTAGGGAAATTTTCCTGACTCTTAGTACTTTGCTCAGCTTCTGGAACGCGTCCTTCGCCATGCCAATTCGCCTTTGGATCTCTGTGTCGCACTTTCCATTTCCTGTTATAACACTTCCTAGGTATTTAAATTTTTGTGCTTGCTTAATATTATCTTTTTTCACAGATTCTCACACAGTCACTATCCCTTTACGTATTAGTGGCTTTATTGCCGTACTTGGAGGCGGGATGATTAGAATAACAAAAAAAAAAAAAAAAAGAAGAAGAAAAAAACGAAAAACAAATTTTTTTAAATCGAGTTTTAAGATGTATAGCAATATATTGCAGTGCGTTTTGCTAATCGATTGGCAATTGACACTCACCTGCTATAGGATTGTACTTTGCTATTCTGAGTAAGTATTTGACGAGTTTCTACGTTTTGAAAAAACAAGCCTTTTATTAAGAATTCTATTTTCGATGACAACAGAGAAAAAAAATATGAGAAAATCAGATATTGAAAGTAAGCATAAATTCAAGGAAGGCCGAGAAAATGGATCTTTATTTACAGCGTGTCATGCATGAAAACAATTGCAAATGATGAAAATGTATTTTTGCACTTAAAAGAAGATATCATTTTAATAGACATTATAAAAGAAAATCTAAGGCGTAAACAGAACGAAACCTAGAAACGTTGACCTGATTTACATAAATTTTAAGAAACGAAAAAAAAAATTGAAAACCAATAATAAGAAAAAAGTAATTCTCAAAATCATTTCTGTCGTTTTAGATCGACGCAAAGAATATTTAAAATTTTAAAGAATTGTCTTTTGTTCTCGGTGTCTAAGTTAATTCTAAACAATTCAGTCTTAGGAAATCGAATAAATCTCTAAAGTTTATATAAAGAAAATTAATGGCTATTTTGTTAAAATTAAAACAACAACAGATTTGAAATGTTTCTCAATTTATGTAAACTAGACAGGTTGGGGCTACTAAAATCAAGCAGGTACAAAAATTTAAATACCTAGGAAGTATAAAGAATAAAGAAAATTAATCGCTATTTTGTTAAAATAAAAACAACAACAGATTTGAAATTTTTTCTCAATTTATGTAAACTAGACAGGTTGGGGATACTAAAATCAAGCAGGTACAAAAATTTAAATACCTAGGAAGTATAAAGAATAAAGAAAATTAATCGCTATTTTGTTAAAATTAAAACAACAACAGATTTGAAATTTTTCTCAATTTATGTAAACTAGACAGGTTGGGGATACTAAAATCAAGCAGGTACAAAAATTTAAATACCTAGGAAGTATAAAGAATAAAGAAAATTAATCGCTATTTTGTTAAAATTAAAACAACAACAGATTTGAAATTTTTCTCACTTTATATAAACTAGACAGGTTGGGGATACTAAAATCAAACAGGTACAAAAATTTAAATACCTAGGAAGTATAAAAAGAATAAAGAAAATTAATCGCTATTTTGTTAAAAATTAAAACAACAACAGATTTAAATTTTTTCTCAATTTATGTAAACTAGACAGGTTGGGGATACTAAATCAAGCAGGTACAAAAATTTAAATACCTAGGAAGTATAAAGAATAAAGAAAATTAATCGCTATTTTGTTAAAAATTAAAACAACAACAGATTTAAATTTTTCTCAATTTATGTAAACTAGACAGGTTGGGGATACTAAATCAAGCAGGTACAAAAAATTTAAATACCTAGGAAGTATAAAGAATAAAGAAAATTAATCGCTATTTTATTAAATTAAAACAACAACAGATTTAAATTTTTTCTCAATTTATGTAAACTAGACAGGTTGGGGATACTAAAATCAAGCAGGTACAAAAATTTAAATACCTAGGAAGTATAAAGAATAAAGAAAATTAATCGCTATTTTGTTAAAATTAAAACAACAACAGATTTAAATTTTTTTCTCAATTTATGTAAACTAGACGAGTTGGGGAAACTAAAATCAAACAGGTACAAAAATTTAAATACCTAGGAAGTATAAAGAATAAAGAAAATTAATCGCTATTTTGTTAAAATTAAAACAACAACAGATTTAAATTTTTTCTCAATTTATATAAACTAGACATGTTGGGGATACTAAAATCAAGCAGGTACAAAAATTTAAATACCTAGGAAGTATAAAGAATAAGAAAATTAATCGCTATTTTGTTAAAATTAAAACAACAGATTTAAATTTTTCTCAATTTATGTAAACTAGACAGGTTGGGGGATACTAAAATCAAGCAGGTATAAAAATTTAAATACCTAGGAAGTATAAAGAATAAAGAAAATTAAATACTATTTTGTTAAAATTAAAACAACAACAGATTTAAATTTATAACAATTTATGTAAACTAGACAGGTTGGGGAAACTAAAATCAAACAGGTACAAAAATTTAAATACCTACAGTATAAAGAATAAAGAAAATTAATCGCTATTTTGTTAAAATTAAAACAACAACAGATTTAAATTTTTCTCAAATTTATGTAAACTAGACAGGTTGGGGATACTAAAATCAAGCAGGTACAAAAATTTAAATGCCTAGGAAGTATAAAGAATAAGAAAATTAATCGCTATTTTGTTAAAATTAAAACAACAGATTTAAATTTTTCTCAATTTATGTAAACTAGACAGGTTGGGGATACTAAAATCAAGCAGGTACAAAAATTTAAATACCTAGGAAGTATAAAGAATAAAAGAAAATTAATCGCTATTTTGTTAAAATTAAAACAACAACAGATTTAAATTTTTTCTCAATTTATGTAAACTAGACAGGTTAGGGGATAAAATCAAGCAGGTACAAAAATTTAAATACCTAGGAAGTATAAGAATAAAGAAAATTAATCGCTATTTTGTTAAAATTAAAACAACGCTTAAATTTAATTTTTTCTCAATTTATGTAAACTAGAGAGGTTGGGGATACTAAAATCAAACAATTACAAAAATTTAAATACCTAGGAAGTATAAAGAATAAAGAAAATTAATCGCTATTTTTGTTAAAATAAAACAACAACAGATTTGAAATTTTCTTAATTTTATGTAAACTAGACGGGTTAGAGATACAAATCAAACGGGTACAAAAATTTAAATACCTAGGAAGTATAAAAGAATAAAGAGAAAATTAATCGCTATTTTAACCAAAATTAAAACAACAACAGATTTGAAATTTTTCTCAATTTATGTAAACTAGACAGGTTGGGGGATACTAAAATCAAGCAGGTACAAAAATTTAAATACCTAGGAAGTGTTAGAACAGAAGACGGAAAGTGCGACACGGAGATCCGTAGGCGAATGGGCATGGCGAAGGAAGTATTCCAGAAGTTGAGTAATGTATTAAGAAACAGGACAATTTCGCTAGAAACAAGGAAGAGAGTACTGGATTCTTATGTGATATCAATTCTTCAATATGGCAGTGAATGCTGAAGAATATCATCGAAGATGAAGGAAAAACTTGAAGCAACTGAAATGTGGTTCTACAGAAGGATGCTGCGAATATCATGAGCAATGATGAGCATTTGGAAAGGATGGAAACGAAAAGGAAATTAATACTGAGCATCAGAAAGGGACAGCTAAAGTTACTGGCACATGCAATGAGGAAGAAGGGCTTAGAGAATCTGATACAAACCGGCCAGATAGAGGGAAAAAAGAGACAGGGAAAAGCAGCGGATAACATATTTAAAGGGCCTAATCAATTGGATGATGGAACGAGGGTTGCATGGTGTAACAGGAGAAGGCGTGCTAAATGCTACCAGGGATAGGGAAAGGTGGAAAGCCATGATCGCTTATGTCCTGAAAGGACAGGGCACATAGAAGAAGAAGAAGAAGAAGAAGAAAAGGAGGAGGAGGAAGAAGAAAGAACAAGAAGGAGATAGAGGGAAGGAGTAGAAAGGAAGGAAGGAAGGAAGGAAGGAAGGAAGGAAAAGAAGAAGAAGAAGAGGAAGAAGAAGAAGAAGAAGAAAAGGAGGAGGAAGAAGAAAGAACAAGGAAACGGAGGGAAAGAAGGAAGGAGTAAAAAAGAAGGAAGGAAAGAAGAAGACGAAGAAGAAGAAGAAGAAAAGGAGGAGGAGGAAGAAGAAAGAACAAGGAGACGACGGAGGGAAGGAGTAGAAAGGAAGGGAAGGAAGGAAGGAAGGAAGAAGAAGAAGAAGAAGAAGAAGAAGAAGAATTTCACAGTTTTCTTATTTGAATTTTCTGATGAGTCTTAATTTAACGGTTGTAGACGATGTAACCGTAAATTCTACTCCAACAGCTTCTTTTCTCACGCTTCCCGCCTGTGGAACTCCCTTCCACAAGTCTGCTTTCCCGACAGTTACAATCTCCAGGTGTTTAAATGTAGGGTCAATAGACACCTCCTATCACACTAACTCCCAACTATTCTCACAACACTCTCATCTACCCAACCCTCATTATCGGTATCCTTACCCGTCTATCACCCACCCTCTGTCATTTCCTATATTTAATCAGCCTTTCTCCACTCTACGTAGCCCCCTGCACAGTAGTGGCAGTGACATGCCTTGCTCGGGGTGAAACGCTTATAAAAAAAAAAAAAAAAAAGACAAAAATATACCAATAGAAATTCTTCTATTATAGCGCAAAATATTTGCGTTGAACAATTTTTGAAAAGTATTAAGATAATATTTTGAAGGTTAGTAATTTTTTAGAAGTGGAGACAAAGAAAAATATTCTAAATTGACATTTTCCGTTAAACACTTCTTCCCAAACTTCTTTCTTTCTTTCTTTCTTTTCTTTACTCATTGAAACCAAGTAGCATCTCTGATTATTTTTATTATTAAATATTATTATAATTCTATGAATATTGGTCGCACTTTTTAAGAGGAGACAATTAAAAATATTTAAAATTGACAACACTTTTCATTTCACTGAAACAGTAGTTAAATACTTCTACCAGTAATTCTTATTTTTTCTTTTTACTTTTTCTCACTGAAATCAAGTAGCGTCTCTGATAATTTCTTTGTTTTTCAACGTAATCAAAACGGAATAGTCCATTAATTCTGAGGTGTTGACAGGAAATGTTAAACACTTCTATCTTCTAGTGAATTCTAATGCTTCCAAAATGAAGTTGCTATCTATTAGCCATCACAGACAATCGCTCCTAGATTAGCATAGACCAGGCTAGTCCCCCTGAAAGCAAAACACTGCGCCTTCTCGGGTTAACCCTCACAACAGACCTCAAGTGGAATGACTATATAGAATCCACAGCTGAATTCGCTGGTAAGTTCGATTCTCTTTGTGGGGCCAGAAAGTTTTTCCCGTCTGAAACAATCTTGCACATATATAAATCTACCATCCGCCCGTGCATTGAATATTGCTGCCATATCTAGTCGGGTGGCCCTGCTATACACCTAGGGGTCCTTGACAAAATCCAAAGTAGAATCTGTAATGTGATCTATTTTGACTTGGCAGCTGAGATACAGTCACTTTCTCACCGGCGCAATGTGACTTCCCTCTGTCTCTTCAACAAATACTTTCATGGCTTCAGAAAGTTTTTCCCGTCTGAAACAATCTTGCACATATATAAATCTACCATCCGCCCGTGCATTGAATATTGCTGCCATATCTAGTCGGGTGGCCCTGCTATACACCTAGGGGTCCTTGACAAAATCCAAAGTAGAATCTGTAATGTGATCTATTTTGACTTGGCAGCTGAGATACAGTCACTTTCTCACCGGCGCAATGTGGGTTCCCTCTGTCTCTTCGACAAATACTTTCATGGCTTCTGCTCAAATGAACTCTCTCTCTCTATGTGTGTGTATATATATATATATATATATATATATATATATATATATATATATATATATATATCCGAGTGAGTATAGAATGAGGAGAGAAAAAGATTTTTTTTACATCCAAAACATTTATTTAAAACAGTGCTCCATATATTCAACTTTTATATATATATATATATATATATATATATATATATATATATATATATATATATATAACGATCCCATCTTGGCAGCTCGGATACAGTCACTTTCTCACCGGCGCAATGTGGCTTCCCTCTGTCTCTTCTACAAATACTTTCATGGCTTCTGCTCAGATGAACTTATCTCACTGGTACCCCTCATACATGAATTTGCTCGATCCACAAAATTAGCAACTAGATCCCACCCTTTTACTGTGAAACCAATAAATTGTAAACGAAAATTCTACCCCCATAGCTTCTTTTCTCGCACTTCCCGCCTGTGGAATTCACTTCCATTTACTTGCTTCCATGACAAGAATTTAAATGTAAAGTCAATAGTCATCTCCTATCTCACTAACCAGCATCCTCTCTCTCATGCTCCTTTCTGCGTCCACTCCACTCTCATCAGTATTCTCATCCTTCTCTTACACACTTCCTAACCCCCACCTGTAAACTGTCTCTCTTTCTCATGACTTTCTTTTTATCTAACCTCCTTCACAATAGTGGCAATATTTCAAATCGGCTTCGAATTGGTGTGCCACATATTCTGCCCTCGTTTAGAACATGTCCATACTTACGTTTTCTTACTTGCTAGATTTGATATCTCAAATTTGCAAATGACACATTCAAACGCCGTTGGTTCACAATAAGTGATAACTCTGAATGCATTTGGAAAAATAAAAAAAAAATTGAAATTATTTTTCATTCGACCTTTTATTGCATTTAAAACTAAAAACAAATAATACTGTGTAGAACAATATATATATATATATATATATATATATATATATATATATATATACAGATAGAATAGAGAGGAGGAGTAGGGAGGGAGAGGGAGAGAGAGAAACTAACGTAAATATAATCGTGCACAGTCGAAATTTGCAGGTTATAAGGTTATATTGGTGCAAGACAGAATGGAAATATTTTCAGTCCATTCAACATCCAATACATTAGCATATTAAATTTCTGTCACAATATTTATTGCAGTATGGTTCAAGAATTATTCTGCTTTATTGGTAGGTATTGTTACTAAGATTTACTTATCTCCAAGAAAATTAATGGTAAGAGAAAAATGTTTATTAGAGTATCTTGCAAGAATTGTTCTATTTTATTATTGCTGTTAATCTTTTCTTGTATACAGTAAAATTTATGGTAAGAGAAAAATCTTCTATTCATCACTTAAGTCCTTATTGCAGTATATTCTTAGAATTAATCTATTATATTAATCTTTATAGTTCTTCATTGTTACTTGTGTCCAATAAGGTCTACGGTAAGATCGAATCTTCTGAACATCACTTCATATTTATTGCAGTATTTTCTAGGAATTTTTCTATTTTAGGACTATTGTGGATATATTTTTTAATATCTTGTTTTTTAAACAAAGATATTTTTCTTCATAATTTACTACTTCATCATTATGGAACTAGAAAGTAAGACATCAGTTCATAATTTGTTGTGTTTTTCTGAAGTGCGTCGCATAATAAGAAATTCTTTTAGAGTTTCCTTTTTATTAGGACCATGAATCTTATTTACTCATTTTGTTTTAACAGGAATTTTAATTACTGCAACTTTTACTGCAAACCGCGCATGTCAATTCCCTGTTGTTAATGTAAGGGGGGCATTTCAGAGAACCACACTTTGCCTGTACTGGGTAGAAGAGTGCACCGTTTTCATTTCTGTAACCAGCCTTATCAGCCTCAGGGTCTTTGTCAATACACTCGTATTGAGTTCTACCACCGCCAGCGTAATGACTGGTCATAAGATACCCGGAATACTCCAGTATCCACCCGGGATGGCAGCGGTTTTTCGCCGGAAGCATAATTACTGAGCTAGGTTTCTTCGTTTCACAAACAGCACATGGCACGTTATGGTCGTGAAGAGCGAAAGCATTCTTGGTTGAGAACATTCCATTTCTACCCATTGAAAAGTATGCACTGATTTCATATTCTCCGCCGTAGATGTAAGCAGAAAGTTCTGAGACTGAAGTGATGTTACCCCAGACTGGATCCTTCGGTAAACAAAGATAGTTACTGCCACCACCAGGATGTGAGTAGTATTGGCCGCCTGCTATACCTAATGAAATTGAACACGAAAGAAAAATGGGGTTATGTTAAAAAATCTGTAAGAGAAACTGTTGTTAAAATATAACGTTTCTTGGGACAACGTGATGAAAGCTAAAAGATAGACTGAAGAAATAAAAAACGAAAAAAAGAAAGGACGAAAGAAAGAAAGAAAGAAAGAAAGACTGAAGAAAGAAAGAAGGCCTGAATAAAGAAAGAAAGAAAGAAAGAAAGCAAGCAAGAAAGAAAGAATGAATGAATGAAAAGAAGAAAGAAAAATACTCAAGAAAGAAAAAAGACTGAAGATAGATAGAAAAAAAGAAAGACTGAAGAATGAAAGAAAGAAAGACTAGAGAAGGAAAAAAAGAAGGAATTAAAGAAAGAAAGAAAGAAAGAAAGAAAGAAAGAAAGACTAGACAATGAAAAAAGAAGGGATGACTGGAGATGGAAAGAAAAAGGAAAGACAAGCTGAAGAAGGAAAGACAGAAAGAAAGACAGATGGGAGAAGGAAAGAAAGGAAGAAAAACAGACTGGAGTAAGAAAGAAAGAAGAAAAGAAATAAAGAAGGATAGATACTGGAAAAAGAAAGACAGAAGGAAAGACAAACTGGAAAAGGAAAGACAGATGGAAAGACAGTGTGGAGAAGGAAAGACACAATGAAAGACAGACTGGAGAAGGAAAGACAGAAGTAAAGACGGACTGGAGAAGGAAATACAAAAGGAAAGACAGACTTGTGAAGGAAAGACAGATGGAAAGACAGTGTGGAGAAGGAAAGACAGAAGGAAAGACAGAAGGAAAGACAGACTAGAGAAGGAAAGATAGACTGGAGAAGAAAAGACAGACTGGAAAAGGAAAGACAGACAGACGGGAGAATGAAAAACAGAAGGAAAGACAGACTGGAGAAGGAAAGATAGAGTGGAGAAGGAAAGACAGATTGAAAGATAGACGGCAGAAGGAAAATTAAACTGGAGAAGGAAACACAGACTGGAGAAGGAAAGAACAAAAAAATGAAGTAATTTCAATGAAACGCTAAAATAGAATGGAAGGGAGACAATGAATATAAAGGTGTCGCATTAAAACAGGAAGAGAAAGAAATAAACAAACGTGATTAAAGCTAAAAGATAGACTGAGGAGAGAAAGAACGAAAGAAAGAAAGAAAGAAAAAAGAAAAAAGAAGGAAAGAAAGAAAGAAAGAAGACTGATGAAAGAAAAATGACTGAAGAACGAAAGAAAGAAAAAAGAAAGACTGAAGAACGAAAGAAAGAAGACTGAAAAAAGAAAAAACGAAAGAAAGCCTAAAGAAGGAAAGAAAGAAGGAAAGACAGACTGAAGAAGGAAAGACAGAAAGAAAAACAGACTGGAAAAGGAAAGGAAAGAAGAATGTCAGACTGGAGGATGAAAGAAAGAAGGAAAAAAATGATGGAAAGAAAGAAAGAAAGAAAGAAGGATAGATACTGGAAAAAGAAAGACAGAAGGAAAGACAGACTGGAGAAGGAAAGACAGACTGGAGAAGGAAAGAACAAAAGAAATGAAGTACTTTCAATGAAGCGCTAAAATAGAATGGAAGGGAAACAATGAATATAAAGGTGTCTCATTAAAACAGGAAGAGAAAGAAAAAAACAAAAGTAACCAATAATGGAAGAACAGGAAGAAGAATGGAAAGTAGTTTCAAAATAGAAATACCGGTAGAAAGTTCGACGGAAAGAGAATAGAAGCAGACGAACAAGAAACTAGTAAACACGGAAAGAAAGAAAGAAAGAAAGAAAGAAAGAAAGAAACAAGAAAAAAGAAAGCCTGAAGAAAGAAAGAAAGAAAGAAAGAGAGACGAAAGAAAGAAAGAAAAATCGTGAAGAAAGAAAGAACAACTGAAGAAAGAAAAAAAGAAAGAAGAAAAGAAAGACTGAAGAAAGAAAAAAGGAAAGAATGATGAAAGAATGAGAGAGAGAAAGAAAGAAAGAAAGAAAGAAGAAAAAGAAAGCCTGAAGAAAGAAAGAAAGAAAGAAAGACAAAAGAAAGAAAGAAAAAATCGTGAAGAAAGAAAGAAAAACTGAAGAAAGAAAAAAAGAAAGAAGAAAAGAAAGACTGAAGAAGAAAAAAGGAAAGAATGATGAAAGAATGAGAGATAGAAAGAAAGAAAGAATACGAAATAATCTATCATACAAGAATGATGAAATAAGCCATGAAATCAGAAAGTAATCGAAAGAAGTTTGAAAAAAAACATATTCTGGTACAAAGTGTAACGGAAGGAGACAATAAGCCAATTAACAAGAAAGAAGTAAACATGTAAGAAAGAAAGAAAGAAAGAAAGAAAGAAAGAAAGAAAGAAAGAAAGAAAGAAAGAAGAGAAAAATAAATAAATAAATAAATAAAGACAGGAGGGAAGAGAAAAGAAAGAAAGAAAGAAAGAAAGAAAGAAAGAAAGAGAGAAAGAAAGAATACGAGAAATTATCTATCATTCAAGAATAAAGAAAGAAATACTAGTACAAAGGACAACGGAAAGAGGAAAGTAAGCAAATGAGCAAGAAACAAATAAACAGGTAATTAAAAAAAGAAAAAGAAAGAAAAAATGAATTCAAAATGTAATCTTTCATTAAATAATAAAAAAAATATTCAAGAAATTAAGAGAAGAATGGAAAGAAGAGTTAAAATAGAAATACCGGTGCTAATGGCAACGGAAAGAGAAAGTAAACTCATGAGCCATAAGAAGCAAAAACGAAAGAAAGAAAGAAAAAAGAAAGAAAGAAAGAAATGAAAAAAGAAAAAGAAAAATACAACTAGTAATCTCTCATGTAAGAATATTTTTTTAATAATTGTATCGCCCCAAGGAAGCATTATACTGCCACTGTTGTGCAGGGGGGTTCATAGGAGGAAAGTTATGAGGAGTAACAGAATACAGGGCGTGTCAGGAAGCGGGTAGGAGAGGGATGAGAATACTGCAGAAATGAGATGGGAGCATGAGAGAGAGGATGCAAGTTAGTGAGATAGGAAATGACTATTGACTTTACATTTAAATTCTTGGAGATTGTAGTTTTCGGGGAAGCAGGCAAATGGAAGGGAATTCTACAGGGGGGAAGTGCGAGAAAAGAAGTTGCTGGAGTAGAATTTGCGTTTATATCTTATTGGTTTCACAGTAAAATAAAATAAATATATCCAGGAGCCTACAAGATATTTAAAACAATACATTTGAGACACCTCCATACATTGAGAGCACGGATAATATCACTCTTGTCTGTGCAGAAAAAGGAATTGGCTAACAAAGTTCAAATTATGACCGACTTTCTCACCTTCACTTTCGCACTTTGAAAATAATCCATCTAAAATAGCAGAGTAGACTAGGCTCTTTAACCTTGCTGAAGCAACCAAATTTGTTTTTGTTGGAAATAAACGAAAAGTGAAATTCTGAAGTCGAAACTATGGAGAATGCAACTGGAAACTACTCCACTATTTTTCCAAGTAACTTATTGCAATAAACAAATAAAGAATTAACTGGTTTTACCATTTATCAACCTTTGTTGGTCAATTAAAACAGAAATATATTTGAGGTTGTAAGAACGATTATGCTTTTTTGTTTCCTTTGTGTGTGTGTGTGTGTGTGTGTGTGTGTGTGTGTGTGTGTGTGTAAAAATATTGCATTGACAATTTCTTTTGAATAAGAATAATTTTTCCAGATAAAAGCCAGACTATTTAACCCATAGCCGGTGAGATAATAAAGAAAATGAATTTGTGGAGAGTCATGATCACTTACCCACTTAAGGGACATAGCATTTAAAAATTAAGAGAAAATCAATTTTACGCAAGAGAGATGTGCTTCAGTTAAGTGCCATACGTTATAGACGCCTGGGCGATCATGTCTTGAAAGAGACACAACTGACCGGACATAGATGTAAGCAAGAAATTCATAGACGAATCGAAAGAAGTTTGAAATGAGAAATGCTGGTCCTAATTTCAACGGAAAAAATGGAAGCTCATAACCAAGTAATAAGCAAACATAAAAGAAAGAAAGAAAGAAAGAAAAGAAAAGGAAAAGAAAAGAAACAGAAAGAAACAATACGACTAACAATCTCTCATGTAAGAATAGAGAAGTATGCAAGAAATTCATAGAGGTGTCGAAAGAAGTTCGAAAGTGTGATACTGGAATAATATTCAAGAGAAGGAGAAATTAGGCACATGGGAAAGTAACAAGCAAATTTGAGAAGAAGAAAGAAAGAAAGGAAGAAAAGAAAGAAAGAGAGGAGGAAAGAAAGAAAGGAAGAAAAGAAAGAAAGGAGGAAAGCATAGGAGAAATAATCTCTCATGTAAGAATTTCGAAGTAAACCAGAAATTCCGAGAGCAATCAAAAGAAGTTGGAAAAAAGTAAAATTGTTACAAAAGTCAACGGAAAGAGAAAGTGAGAGCAAGAGCAGGAAACAAGCATGAAAGAAAAAAAGGAAGCAAAGAGGAAATAAAGAAAGAAGGAAAAAAGAAGGAAAAGAACAAAGAAAGAAATATAGGAGTAATTTATCATGCAAGATTACAGAAGTATATATTCATATATATGCGTAGAGGAATTGAAAGGTCAAAGGTCAACGGACGGAGAAAGTAAGCGCGTGAGAAAGAAACAAGCAACTACGTAAGAAAGAAAGAAAGAAAGAAAGAAAGAAAGAAAGAAAGAAAGAAATAAAGAATGAGATAAAGAAAGAATGAGATAAAGACATAAAGAAAGTAAGAAAGAAAATAAAGAAAGAAAGAAATAATGTGAGAAAGACATAAAGAAAGAAAGAGAGAATACGGGAAATAATCTATCATTCAAGAATAAAGATGTAAGTTAGTAATTTATAGAGAAATTAAAACTGAAATACAATAGACAACGGGAAAAAGAGGTAGTAAGCAAGTAAACAATGAACAAACGAACACCTAAGAGTGAAAGAAAGAAAGAAAGAAAGAAAGAAAGAAAGAAAGAAAGAAAGAAAGAAAGAGAGTATTGTGACCTCGTCACCAATTTGTTTTGGTTCTGTTGGGGCCAGAAATAAAGGCATGAGGACGGACTATTGTTAACCAAAAATATTACGAAAACAATAGTTCAAGCATTTACAAATGAACAACTACAATCCTAACGATCAATGTCATCTGTTGGAATAGATTCCGCCCCCACATTCTCTGCTTTCTCTATCTGACTCTTACTCTGCCTCAACAAAGCAGAACGGCCACGTATATACAGTTTAGACGAGTCCATGTCATATGTCTAAGTCCCCATAGCACCAAACTCTTAAGTATTAACTTCACAGTATCTTAGTATCTTTGACTTTTGGAATTCACGTTTGCTGTTCTAATGCTGTTTGCAAAATTCACATATACAATCTCTCTATGTAAAATAAGCAAGATAAAGATCATTATTTATGAGCTACTAGTGGGGCGAGCCGATACCGGGTGGAAAATTCCGAATAATTCGATCCCAAGCCGGGTCACGCAACAGATTTTAAATAATACACGACACCTCTTTACTTAGTACTCAGTAACAAAGAGAACGATTGAGAGTAAGGGGATAAATTCAAAATTACGCCACCCCTACCCCGAAAGAAAATGATGCTGTTGGTAGATCTAGTGGTGGAGATGATAAAGATGTTTGTTATGGTGATGATGATTGTGGTGATGACGGTGGTGGTGATGGTCATATGTTGGGTTTAAAGGTAATATGTTCCCCGAGGGTACGCACTCGGAAATGCCTCCTTAAAATATCAGCCGTTGCGACTTAGACTAAAACTCAAATTTCATGGCCAAATCTTTCATATTTTTCTTCTTCTACATCTACGTGTCGCAATTATTTCAGAGTATGGGCAGTCGTGGCTCTTCACAACTTTCAATCAATTTTACCTCTTAGTAATATCTGTCATTTCGTTATCTCTCCCAATCGCTTTCTGCCATTCATTTACTTGCATTTGTTAAGCATACTACTCGCTGCTTCTCTCTGTCCATCTTGCATTCATTTCTCCTGAGAGCATCAAATTCTCCAAACCGACTTTCCTAATTATGTACCCGAAAATTCTAGTTATCTCTTTCCAGGTCTATGTACAAACATCCTTTTCGTTTTTTTTTAAATTTAATTTCCTTACTCGTTACTCAGATGTTCAGTTCATGGCATTCTCATTGCCTTTCTATCAAACCATATTTCTGATGCCTGAAATGATTTTCTTTAGTTGATAGAAGATTGTCCAGCATTCATTAGTATAGAAGACTGCAATGACGGAAAGGTTAGTAGTTATTCTTTTATTTCTAACATTTTTTTCCTCGTAATATTTGTGTGATATAAGATATTGTAATTCTATACACTATTTTCATTGTTCGCACTGTTGTCCTCACCTTCGTTGCCATATTCAACTAAAGCATTACTCAAACCCAGTGACATGAATTGTGAAATCAATACTTGGATACAGTAGAGATAGACAAAGATTTAAGAGTTGAGTTAAAAGAAAAAAGACAATTGATCCTAAGAGGTATGGCTTATGGATGATATAAAAGTTTCAGTTCAAAATTCATATCATCTGAAGTAGGCCAGATTGAGCATAGACTGAAACGTCATGAATATGGCAACAAAGATGAAGAAAAGAATCCTAACAATGTAAATATAGTACATGATTTGTTTCTGTCTTCTTAATATTTTGACGAGATTTTGGCGTCTTTCAATATTTCAAATCGGCTTCGAATCGGTGTGCCACATATTCTGCCCTCGTTTAGAACATGTCCATACTTACGTTTTCTTACTTGCTAGATTGGATATCTCAAATTTGCAAATGACACATTCAAACGCCGTTGGTTCACAATAAGTGATAACTCTGAATGCATTTGGAAAAATAAAAAAAAATTTAGAAATTATTTTTCATTCGACCTTTTATTGCATTTAAAACTAAAAACAAATAATACTGTGTAGAACAATATATATATATATATATATATATATATATATATATATATATATATACAGATAGAATAGAGAGGAGGAGTAGGGAGGGAGAGGGAGAGAGCGAAACTAACGTAAATATAATCGTGCACAGTCGAAATTTGCAGGTTATAAGATTATATTGGTGAAAGACAGAATGGAAATATTTTCAGTACATTCTGTATCCTATACATTAGCATATTAAATTTCTGTCACAATATTTATTGCAGTATGGTTCAAGAATTATTCTGCTTTATTGGTAGGTATTGTTACTAAGATTTACTTATCTCCAAGAAAATTAATGGTAAGAGAAAAATGTTTATTAGAGTATCTTGCAAGAATTGTTCTATTTTATTATTGCTGTTAATCTTTTCTTGTATACAGTAAAATTTATTGTAAGAGAAAAATCTTCTATTCATCACTTAAGTCCTATTGCAGTATATTCTTAGAATTAATCTATTATATTAATCTTTATAGTTCTTCATTGTTACTTGTGTCCAATAAGGTCTACGGTAAGATCGAATCTTCTGAACATCACTTCATATTTATTGCAGTATTTTCTAGGAATTTTTCTATTTTAGGACTATTGTGGATATATATTTTTAATATCTTGTTTTTTAAACAAAGATATTTTTCTTCATAATTTACTACTTCATCATTATGGAACTAGAAAGTAAGACATCAGTTCATAATTTGTTGTGTTTTTGTAAAGTGCGTCGCATAATAAGAATTTTTTTAGAGTTTCCCTTTTTATTAGAACCATGAATCTTATTTACTCTTTTTGTTCTAACAACTATTACTGCAAACCGCGCATGTCAATTCCATGTTGTTAATGTAAGGGGGGCATTTCAGAGAACCACACTGTGCCTGTACTGGGTAGAAGAGTGCGCCGTTTTCATTTCTGTAACCAGCCTTTTCAGCCTCAGGGTCTTTGTCAATACACTCGTATTGAGTTCTACCACCGCCAGCGTAATGACTGGTCATAAGATACCCGGAATACTCCAGTATCCACCCGGTATAGCAGCTGTTTTTCGCCGGAAGCATAATTACTGAGCTAGGTTTCTTCGTTTCACAAACAGCACATGGCACGTTATGGTTGTGAAGAGCGAAAGCATTCTTGGTTGAGAACATTCCATTTTTACCCATTGAAAAGTATGCACTGATTTCATATTCTCCGCCGTAGATGTAAGCAGAAAGTTCTGAGACTGAAGTGAAGTTACCCCAGTCTGGATCCATCGGTAAACAAAGAAGGTTACTGCCGCCACCAGAATAACTGTAGAATTGGCCGCCTGCTATACCTAATGAAATTGAACACGAAAGAAAAATGGGGTTATGTTAAAAAATCTGTAAGAGAAACTGTTGCTAAAATATAACGTTTCTTTGTACAATGTGATTAAAGCTAAAAGATAGAGTGAGGAGAGAAAGAAAGAAAGAAAGAAAGAAAGAAAGAAAGAAAGACTCAAGAAAGAAAGAAAAAAGAAAGAAAAAAGACTGAAGAAAGAAAAATGACTGAAGAACAAAAGAAAGAAAAAAAGAAAGACTGAAGAACGAAAGAAAGAAACACTGAAAAAGATAGAAAGAAAGAAAGCCTAAAGAAGGAAAGAAAGAAGAAAAGACGGACTGGAGAAGGAAAGAAAAGAAGGATGTCAGACTGGAGGACGAAAGAAAGAAGGAAAGAAAAAGATGGAAAGAAAGAAAGAAAGAAAGAAGGATAGATACTGGAAAAAGAAAGACAGAAGGAAAGACAGACTGGAGAAAAAAACAGGAAAGACAGATTGGAAGACAGACTACAGAAGGAAAATTAGACTGGAGAAGGAAAGACAGACTGGAGAAGGAAAGACAGACTGGAGAAGGAAAGAACAAAAGAAATGAAGTAATTTCAATGAAACGCTAAAATAGAATGGAAGGTAAACAATGAATATGAAGGTGTCTCATTAAAACAGGAAGAGAAAGAAAAAAACAAACGTGATTAAAGCTAAAAGATAGACTGAGGAGAGAAAGAAAGAAAGAAAGAAAGAAAGAAAGAAAGAAAGAAAGAAAGAAGGAAAGAAAGAAAGAAGTCTGAAGAAAGAAAAGTGACTGAAGAACGAAAGAAAGAAAAAAACGAAAGACTGAAGAACGAAAGAAAGAAAGACCGAAAAAAGAAAGAAAGAAAGAAAGAAAGAAAGAAAGACTAAAGAAGGAAAGACAGACTGAAGAATTAAAGACAGAAATAAAAACAGACTGGAGAAGGAAAGAAAAGAAGAATGTCAGACTGGAGGAAGAAAGAAAGAAGGAACGAAAAAGATGGAAAGAAAGAAAGAAAGAAAGAAAGAAGGATAGATACTGGAAAAAGAAAGACAGAAGGAAAGACAGACTGGAGAAAAAAACAGGAAAGACAGATTGGAAGACTACAGAAAGAAAATTAGACTGGAGAAGGATAGACAGACTGGATAAGGAAAAAACAAAAGAAATGAAGTCCTTTCAATGAAACGCTAAAATAGAATGGAAGGGAAACAATGAATATGAAGGTGTCTCATTAAAACAGGAAGAGAAAGAAAAAAACAAAAGTAACCAATAATGGAAGAACAGGAAGAAGAATGGAAAGTAGTTTCAAAATAGAAATACCGGTAGAAAGTTCGACGGAAAGAGAATAGAAGCAGACGAACAAGAAACTAGTAAACACGGAAAGAAAGAAAGAAAGAAAGAAAGAAAGAAAGAAAGAAAGAAAAAAGAAAGTGAGACGAAAGAAAGCAAGAAAAAAGACTGAAGAAAGAAAGAAAGACTGAAGAAAGAAAAAAGGAAAGACTGATGAAAGAATGAGAGAAAAAAAGAAAGAAAGAATTCGAAATAATCTATCATACAAGAATAATGAAGTAAGCCATAAAATCATAAAGAAATCGTAAGAAGTTTGAAAAAAACATACTTTGGTACAACGGGCAACGGAAGGAGAACATAAGCCAATTAACAAGAAAGAGGCAAACACGTAAGAAAAAAGAAAAGATAAGAAAAAAAGAAAGAAAGAAAGAAAGAATACGAGAAGTAATCTATCATTCAAAAATAAAGAAAGAAATACTAGTACAACGGACAACGGAAGTGAAAGTAAGCAAATGAGCAAAGAAACAAACATGGAAGAAAAAAAGAAAGAAAGAAAGAAAGAAAGAACCATAAAGTAAAAAGAAAGAAAAAAATAATTCAAAAAGTGATATTTTATTAAATAATAAAAAAATATTCAAGAAATTAAGAGAAGAATGGAAAGAAGAGTTAAAATAGAAATACCGGTGCTAATGGCAACGGAAGGAGGAAGTGAACTCATGAGCCAGTAAGAAGCAAACAAGAAAGAAAGAAAGAAAGAAAGAAAGAAAGAAAGAATCGAAAAAAAGAATACAACTAGAAACCTGTCATGCAAGAATACAGATGTAAGCCAGAAATTCAGAGTGGAATCGAAAGAACATTGAAAAAAGAAATCCTAGTAGAATGTCCAACGGAAAGACAAAGTAAGCAGATGATCAAGTAACAAAAAAAGACCAGTTAAAGAAAGAAAGAAAGAAAGAAAGACAGAAAGAAAGAAAGAAAGAAAGAAAGAAAGAAAGAAAATATACGAAAAACAATCTCTCATGTATGAATATCGATGTAAGCAAGAAATTCACAGACGAATCGAAAGAAGTTTGAAATGAGAAATACTGGTCTTAATTACAACGGAAGAAATGGAAGCTCATAAGCAAGTAACAAGCAAACATGAAAGAAAGAAAGAAAGAAAGAAAGAAAGAAAGTATTATATAAATTATACAAGAAATACACTCATGTAAGAATATAGAAGTAAGCAAGAAATTCCTGAAGGTGTCGAAAGAAGTTTGAAAAAGTAATACTTGTACAATATTTAACGGAAGGAGAATCTAAGTACATGATAAAGTCACAATCAAACTTGACAGAAAGAAAGAAAGTATGCAAGAAAGAAAGACAGAAAGAAAGAAAAAAGAAAAGAAAAAGAAAGAAAAAATACGACTAGTAATCTCTCATTTAAGAATATAAATTCAGAGAAAAATCGAAAAAACATTGAAAAAAATAGTAGTACAATGTCCAATGGAAAGACAAAATAAGCAGATGAGCAAGTGTGACACGATAACTAGGCATATATGTATTTTATTATAATAGATTAAAATAGAAAACGGTTAAGAATAGAAAATAGCTTAAAAACATATTTAACAAAAGTGAAAAAGAAAAGGAAAAAATAAATAAATAAACGCTTTTTTTTATGAGGAAAATTGTGGAAAAGACAACGGTATCCGATTACTGTTTTAAATCCTACCACTCTTCCGGTAAATATTTGACTCAGTGATTTAATGTGATAAAGAGATAAAGTTCAGCAGGTAGGTTTTCAAATGACCCGGTCAAAGGCTATCCTTTACTGTACCTTGACCATATATTAAGAATTTTCTGGCGGAAGCTTTATTAAGATAAAAAAAAGATAACTGAAATTTCAGACTTACAGTCGCCAATGTTTATCACCGGTGGTTTAAAGCATTTCTGGATTTCCAGATTTCCGGATTCATTTTAAATACATAGAGTCAGTTAAGTGAGTCAGACAGTTGAGTGAGTAGAATCTCCGTTCGTCTTGTTTCGGTCAGTTCGGATTTGTTGATCTCCATTAGAGTTAGAGCTGTGTGTCACATTCGCCTGCCCCAACCGAAAAGGCTAACTCTGAACGAAATAAAGCATCCTTTCAACTCATCCAAGTTGTGGAAGCTCGTTCCTTATAGTTCAATCTTGTACCCCCAGCTAGAGGCTCCGACATTTTCAACAAACTCCTGGCAAACATCACAGCGTGGAGAACGGCCGCCGGAGAAAATTGTTAGGACGATCCGTTGGGGTGTTACACAAGTAACAAGAAAAGACCAGAGCGAGAAACAAGCAAATAGGTAAGAAAGAAAAAAAGAAAGAAAGAAAGAAGGAAAGAATGAGAGAAAAACGTAAAGAATGAAGGAATACGGGAAATAATCTATCATTCAAGAATAAAGATGTAAGTCAGTAATTCATAGAGGAATTAAAATAAATATCAAAACTGAAATACAATAGACAACGGAAAGAGGTAGTAAGCAAGTAAACAATGAAGAAACAAACACCTAAGAAAGAAAGAAAGAAAGAAAGAAAGAAAGAAAGAAAGAAAGAAGGAAAGAAGTATCATTTTGTTTTTGTTCTGTTGGGGCCAGAAATAAAGACACGAGGTCGGACTATTATTAACCAAAAATATTACGAAAACAGTAGTTCAAGCATTTACAAATGAACAATTATAAGCCTGACGATCAGTGTCATCTGTTGGAATAGATTCCGCCCCCACATTCTCTGCTTTCTCTATCTGACTCTTACTCTGCCTCAACAAAGCAGAACGGCCACGTATATACAGTTTAGACGAGTTCATGTCATATGTCTAAGTCCCCATAGCACCAACCTCTTAAGTATTAACTTCACAGTATCTTAGTATCTTTGACTTTTGGAATTCACGTTGCTGTTCTGATGCTGTTTGGAAAATTCACATATACAATCTCTCTATGTAAAATAAGCAAGATATAGATCATTATTTATGAGCTACTAGTGGGGCGAGCCGATACCGGGTGGAAAATTCCGAATAATTCGATCCCAAGCCGGGTCACGCAACAGATTTTAAATAATACACGACACCTCTTTACTTAGTACTCAGTAACAAAGAGAAAGATTGAGAGTAAGGGGATAAATTCAAAGTTTCACCACCCCTATCCCAAAAGAAAATGATGCTGTTGGTAGATCTAGTGGTGGAGATGATAAAGATGTTTGTTATGGTGATGATGATTGTGGTGCTGACGGTAGTGGTGATGGTCGTATGTAGGGTTTAAAGGTAATATGTTCCCCGAGGGTACGCACTCGGAAATGCCTCCTTAAAATATCAGCCGTTACGACTTAGACTAAAACTCAAATTTCATGGCCAAATCTTTCATACTTTTCTTCTTCTACATCTACGTGTCGCAATTATTTCAGAGTATGGGCAGTCATGGCTCTTGACAACTTTCAATCAATTTTACCTCTTAGTAATATCTGTCATTTCGTTATCTCTCCCAATCGCTTTCTGCCATTCATTTACTTGCATTTGTTAAGCATACTACTCGCTGCTTCTCTCTGTCCATCTTGCATTCATTTCTCCTGAGAGCATCAAATTCTCCAAACCGACTTTCCTAATTATGTACCCGAAAATTCTAGTTATCTCTTTCCAGGTCTATGTACAAACATCCTTTTCGTTTTTTTTTAAATTTAATTTCCTTTAAACTTCCTCGTTACTCAGATGTTCAGTTCATGACATTCTCATTGCCTTTCTATCAAACCATATTTCTGATGCCTGAAGTGATTTTCTTTAGTTGGTAGAAGATTGTCCAGCATTCATTAGTATAGAAGACTGCAATGGCGTAAAGGTTAGTAGTTATTCTTTTATTTCTAACATTTTTTCCTTGTAATATTTGTGTGATATAAGATATTGTAATTCTATACACTATTTTCATTATTCGCACTGTTGTCCTCACCTTCGTTGCCATATTCAACTAAAGCATTAGTCAAACCCAGTGACATGAATTGTGAAATCAATACTTGGATACAGTAGAGATAGACAAAGATTTAAGAGTTGAGTTAAAAGAAAAAAGACAATTGATCCTAAGAGGTATGGCTTATGGATGATATAAAAGTTTCAGTTCAAAATTCATATCATCTGAAGTAGGCCAGATTGAGCATAGACTGAAACGTCATGAATATGGCAACAAAGATGAGGAAAAGAATCCTAACAATGTAAATATATTAAATAATTTGTTTCTGTTTTCTTAATATTTTGACGAGATATGGCGTCTTTCAATATTTCAAATCGGCTTCGAATTGGTGTGCCACATATTCTGCCCTCGTTTAGAACATGTCCATACTTACGTTTTCTTACTTGCTAGATTTGATATCTCAAATTTGCAAATGACACATTCAAACGCCGTTGGTTCACAATAAGTGATAACTCTGAATGCATTTGGAAAAATAAAAAAATTTCTGAAATTATTTTTCATTCGACTTTTTATTGCTTTGAAAACTGAAAACAAATAATACTGTGTAGAACAATATATATTCTCAGAAAGAGAAAAGATAGGAGGAGGAGAGGAGAGGAGAGAGAGAGATAGCGAGAGACAGAGAGGAAAACTAATTTAAATGTAATCGAGCACGGTCAAAATCTGCAGGTTATAAGATTATATTGGTTCAAGTGAAAATGGGAATATTTTCAGTAAATTCAATATCCGATACCTTAACAATTTACTTTTCAATCACAATGTTTATTAGAGTATCTTGCAAGAATTGTTTTATTTTATTGTAGCTGTTAATCTTTTCTTGTATACAGTAAAATTTATGGTAAGAGAAAAATCTTCTATTCATCACTGAAGTTTTATTACCGTATATTGATAGAATTAATCTATTTTATTAATCTTTATAGATCTTCATTGTTATTTGTTTCCAATAAGGTCTACGGTAAGATCGAATCTTCTGAACATCACTTAACTTTAAATACAGTATATGGTTTGAATTGTTCTATTTTAGTATTGTTATATTTTCTAATATCTTGTTTTTTAAAGAAAGATATTTTTCTTTTTAATTTATTCCTCTATTACGTAAACTAGAGTGTAGGTATCTCCACTTTTTCGCTGGAAAAACAGCATAGTCTAAAGGAAAAGGTCTCACACTAAATAAAAACAAAGTTTTATCGGCAAAATGTTTTTGCTATCATAAAGAGGATAGATTAAAGTATTTTTTAATTATTTTTTCTCGCGCTTCCCGCCTGTGGAACTCTCTTCACAAGTCTGCTTTCCCGACATCTCCAGATGGTTAAATGTTGGGTCAATAGACACCTCCTATCACTCTAACTCCCAATTATTCTCAGAACACTCTCATCTACCCAACTCTCATTCTCGGTATCCTTACCCGCCTATCACCCACCCTCTGACATTTCCTATATTTAATCATCCTTTCTCCACTCTATGTAGCCCCCTGAGCAGTAGTGGCAGTGACATGCCTTGCTCGGCATGAAACGCTTATAAAAAAAAAAGTATATTCTTAGAATTAATCTATTATATTAATCTTTATAGTTCTTCATTGTTACTTGTGTCCAATAAGGTCTACGGTAAGATCGAATCTTCTGAACATCACTTCATATTTATTGCAGTATTTTCTAGGAATTTTTCTATTTTAGTTCTATTGTGGATATATTTTTTAATATCTTGTTTTTTAAAGAAAGACATTTTTCCTTTTAATTTACTCCTCTATTACGTAAACTAGAGTGTAAGTCATCAGATCATAATTTGTTGTCTTTTTCTAAAGTGCATCGCATAATAAGAAACTAATTTTTAGAGTTTTCACTTTTATTACGACCATGAGTTTTATTCATTCTTTTAGTTTTAACTGGTATCTGGAATATTTTAAATTTTACTGCACACCGCGCATGTCAGTTCTCCGCCCTCAATGTAAGGGGGGCACATCAGAGAACCACATACTGCCTGTACTGGATAGAAGAGTGCACCGTTTTCATTTTTGTAACCAGACTTTTCAGCCTCAGGGTCTTTGTCAATACACTCGTACTTAGTCCTACTTTTATGGTTAAAATAACTGGACATAAGATACCCGGAATACTCCAGGTTCCACCCGGGATAACAGAGGTTTCTAGCCGGAAGCATAATTACTGAGCTATAATTCTTTGTTTGACAAACAGCACATGGTACGTTATGGTCTTGAAGCTTATTAGCATTTTTGGTTGAGAACATTCCATTTATACCCAGTTTTTTGTATGCACTGATTTCATATTCTACGCCGTAGATTACAGCAGAAGATTCTTGGGCAGGAGTGGATTTCTCCCGGTTTGGATCCTTCGGTAAACAAAGAAGGTTACTGCCGCCACCGTTGTGGATGAAGTGTTCGCCGCCTGCTATACCTAATAAAATTGAACACGAAAGAAAAAGTGGTCATGTTAAAAAATTGGCAACAGAAACTGTTCCTAAAATATAACGTTTCTTTGGACAACGTGCTGAAAGCTAAAAGATAGACTGAAGAAAGAAAGAAAGAAAGAAAGTGAAGGAAGAAAGAAAGAAAGAAAGAATGAGAGATAGAAATCTATCATGCAAGAATAATGAAGTAAGCCAGAAAATCATAGAATAATCTAAAGAAGTTTGAAAAGAGATATTCTGGTGTGACACCATTTCCCGCGGGGATACTTTCTCTTGTTTGGTTTAATACAGCGGAGAGAGAGAAATTGATATTAGTAATATTAATATGTCGTGCTTTATTGTAATACGCGTTGTGAGCTTATGTAAAAAATATTTTAGTACTATCAAATACTTATAAAATATGGGGAATAGAAAAATTAGCTATTTTAATACTATCATGTAATTGTAACATCCGGGGAATAGATAAGTTAGCTGACAATTTGAGGGCAGGAGGGAAATACGATTTTCTTTCTTTTTCATATACGAAATGCATTATTTTAGGCCAGGTGGGAGTTTGTCGAAACGGTTGCAGTCATAGTAAATTGTCAGAGTTAGTTTGATGGGGTCAGGCGGGGCTAAAGTCTCTCAACGCATTTTCCTGGGAACAGAAGTCTGTGGGTAATTGGATACGATGTGAGCTGGCGATATCTCATTCGTCGTGCTAACCCATTCCGCAGATCGAATAGGCGGAAAATGATTTCAGTGAACGAAGGCTTCAAGTCGGCTAGATCCCCTGAGAGGATTGAAAATGGTTATAAAAATCCGTATTCGGCGGGAAAAATTTGTTGTTTTTCAGTTTTTCAGTTAGTTTGTTTAAAGTTGGCTGAGTAGCTATCAGTCGAAATGTAACAACTGTGGAAAAGTTCCCAACTGGGGAGCCATGCCCCACGGATGGTCGCCTACCATAGAACTTATAGCTAAAGAGTTAATTTCGAATGAAGCCTGCCGCCAATTAATTTAAAGTGTTAATTTGGAATAATGCGCCTTCGAAATGAATCCCGAAAGAACGTTATTGATTTTTTTAATCACGGGAGAATCGAAAATTCTGATTCCTCGTTCGCTCTGATTCGGCCAATCCTGTCAAGTTCCGACAAGAATCCGAAATAACTTTGTTATTTTTTTAACATCACCTAGAAAACGGACAGCTCAAATTTTAGAGAATACAGAAAAGATTTTAGTGAAGATTTGAAGAGCTCTGTCTACTTTAACGAAATTTAGAAAAGACATTTCTATTTAAGGATTGAAAGCTCTGAGACTTTTAAACTCTCTCTCTCTCTCTCTCGCTCTCTCTCTCTCTCTCTCTCTCTCTCTCTCTCTCTCTCTCTCTCACTGTTGTAAACCAACATTCTAACAAATGTATTATCTGCCTCCGTGAAAAAAAAAACATTGTTTTTTTTATATGAAGACATTCTTCATAACTCTCCAGGCGTGTTCGACCTTGTTCATTTATTTTATTAATTTTTTTTTTTTGTGCCGCATTTATTTATTTTTTTAACCAGTGTACGGACTGGCACTAAAAGGCGACTACTAAAATTGCACGACACGACCTCGTGGGACAGTGGCGCGTTGTTGCAAGAGACGTCTTGTAAACCAGCTTTTGTGACGACATCATCGGCCGAGATCATCACGACAAGCAACAGTGACCGAACCAACCGGCCAGCCGGGTGGCAGTGTCGCAACTGGGATCGTCACGAGCGTCGACGAGAAAGAACGTCACATTAGACGAGCGGCCCCGGGCGAACGTGTTACAACGTGGTACAACGGGCAACGAAAGGAGAAAATAAGCCAATTAACAAGAAAGAAGTAAAACCTAAGAAGAAAGAAAGAAAGAAAGAAAGAAAGAAAGAAAGAAAGAAAGAAGGGAAGAGAAAATAAAGAAAGAAAGAAAGAAAGAAAGAAAGGAGGGAAGAGAAAAGAAATAAATAAAGAAAGAAAGAAATCAAGAAAGAAAGAAAGAAAGAAGGGAAGAGAAAATAAATAAATAAAGAAAGAAAGAAAGAAAGACAGGAGGGAAGAGAAAAGAAAGAAAGAAAGAAAGAAAGAATACGAGAAGTAATCTATCATTCAAAAATAAAGAAAGAAAAACTAGTACAAAGGACAACGGAAAGAGGAAAGTAAGCAAATGAGCAAGAAACAAACACGAAAGAAAGAAAGAAAGAAAGAAAGAAAGAATCGAAAAAAAAGAAAAAGAAAGAATACAACTAGTAACCTGTCATGCAAGAATGCAGATGTAAGCCGGAAATTCAGCGACGAATCGAAAGAACATTGAAAAAAGAAATCCTAGTAGAATGTCCAACGGAAAGACAAAGTAGGCAGTTGATCAAGTAACAAGAAAAGACCAGAGCGAGAAACAAGCAAACGCGTAAGAAAGAAAGAAAGAAAGAAAGAAAGAAAGAAAGAAAGAATGAGATAAAGACATGAAGAAAGAAAGAAAATAAATATATAAATAAATAAATAATGTGAGAAAGACATAAAGAAAGAAAGAATACGGGAAATAATCTATCATTCAAGAATAAAGATGTAAGTCAGTAATTCATAGAGGAATTAAAATAAATATCAGAACTGAAATACAATAGACAACGGAAAGCGGTAGTAAGCACGTGAATAAGAAACAAATAAACATCTAAGTGAGAAAGAAAGAAAGAAAGAAAGAAAGAAAGAAAGAAATATTGTGACCTCGTTACCAAGTCGTTTTGGTTCTGTTGGGGCCAGAAATAAAGACACAAGTACTTAATAGTGTTAACCAAAGATATTACGAAGACGGTAGTTCGAACATTTAGAAATGAACAATTATTACTCTGGTTATCAGAGTTATATGCTGGAATAGATTCCGAATTCACACTGTCTGCTTTCCCCATCTTAGTCTTAGTACGTATCTACAGTTTAGACGAGTTCGTGTGTGATATGGGATAGTCCCCATAACACCCCCTTTTTAAATATTAACTCTGTAGCAGTCTTAGTACTTTCGTCTATTCTTGGGCTGCTTGCGGAATTCGCATGTCAAAAGGTGTCATAAGTGACATCCATAATTTCCTTTTCTTCAGAAGGGCCGTTGTCAGCATCGTTCAACATGCGTTTTCTGATCTGCTTTAAGTGTCTTTTCTTTTTTAGTGAACTGGGGACCTTTAATTATATAAACCATATTTCCTATTCTTTGTTCAATTTTATCCATTTCTTAGAATCATTTATTATCCCGATATATCCGGAAAAAAAATGTTTCTCTCCGGGTTGGTAAGGTTTCATCGATACCGTTTTAGTTCGTCCAGGTATTTTTTTGTTTGGGAAGTAGCTTGTCGAACACAGACCTGATTTTACGCGCAAACATTACTTCTGCTGGGGATATTGATGATGGTGTATTGTCGTTGGGCGTTATTCTAGTAGATAAGAAAGAAAAAAAAATTATTCGTTTCATCGTGTTTTTCATGCTTTGTTTTTAATGTTCTCTTTTCAGAGTGATTAATTTTTTTTGTTCACAAGTTTTTAAATATATTAATGTTTAATTTAAAATTGAATTTTTTCATGTAAAATATTTAATAGCGTTATAATTCCTCTTACTGACCTTCCCCTCCCGCTTTAGTCCATGTGCTGTTCACGTTTATATTGCAAAGTATGCGTTGGCCGGAATTATCCAAATGAAACAGTAGGTCTCCTTGAGAAGGTACGAAATTTCAAAGAAAATATCATCTGTTTACTGGAAATAATGTGCCTATGTCACCTGGAAACGAAATGCTTTCTCTTTTGCTAGTCAAGTGTGACTAGAGTAATTGACATATTTTTTTACATTACTACTTTTTTAACTTAGTATAGACTTAATATTTATGTTCTGCCTCCCACCCTTTTTTTTAAACGGGATGCTAGCAAACCGGTAGTTTAAAAAAATTAAACCTACAAAGGGCAGAGGAACTCTTGATGAGTCAACGGCCAACTAACTAGAGGAGGTGCCTCAACAAATCACCGTGGAGAAGTCAACAGGATACCACTCTACTATCTATCTATCCTGCGTATAATCATGGCTGTACAACACAAATATATGAAACCTAACGGCGTGAAGGGGGTTGCTTCCAAAAAGAGCAATTCCTCGCCCGGTAAGCAACGACATGGGCAACAGGTTTCACCTGACCGTCATCCGGCGATTGTTAGCAACAACGGCCTAAAGGAGACAGTTTTTCCCAAAATTTGTCCCTCGCCAGGGAGGGAACGACATGAGAAACAGGTGTCTCTGGACCGTTACCCTGCTACTGTGCGCAACAAAGAAAGGATTACCTTGAGGAGATGAAACGTCAGGACGTTAAACTGCGGACAACTAGAGGGTGTCAAGCAGGAGATGAATAGACTGAAAATCAATATTCTTGGAATATGTGAAACCAGATGGCCAAATTATGGAGACTTCAGCAGTGACTACCATAGGATAATATACGCAGGAGGTAAAAATAATGAAAAAGGAGTCAGCTTAATACTGGACAAAGAAATGAAGAAATGTGTTTTGGGATACTGCCATTTCTCCGAAAGAGTTCTCCTGGTAAAACTGAAAGAAAGACCGTTCAACATAGCAATTGTAGTCATCTATGCACCAACAACACAAAGCGTTGAGGAAGAAATAGAATCTTTTTACTCCACTCTAGACAATGCCAAGGCTCAATGTAAAAGCCAAGCAATCAGAATCGTAATGGGAGATTTGAATGCCAAATTAAGCAAAAAGAGGGAAGGTATGATAACTGGCAACTTTGGTTTAGGAATCCTCAACGAACGAGAAGAAAAATGGGTCCAATAGTGCAAAGCAGATAACCAGGTAATAACTAACACCTGGTTTCAAGAGCAACCACGACGCCTATAGACATGAAGAAGCCCAGGAGGTGACACGAAAAACCAGATAGACTACATAACCATAAACAGGAGATTCAGAAATGCAGTGGTTCAAAGCAAAGCCTATCCAGGTGCTGACTGTGGAAGCGACCACGTCTCAGTCATCTGCAAACTAATGGTGAAACTCTGGAGACTGAAAAAGCTTAGTGCAGCACCAAAACTGAAATACAACACGGTCGTGAATGACCTCAACCTACAGAAAGAAAACACTAACAGCGTGAAAATAAAATATAAATAAATTGGAAAAGGACAATCAAAACGGTACTCGCTAAAGGAAGCAACAGTGACATCAGCAAACATTATGCCCCAAAGAAAATTAGGCGCAGAAAAATACGAGTGGATGACTGAAGAGATTCTTGACATGATGCAAAGGAGGTAGAAAATCATATCAAGACATGGAATGAAGTACAGGCAACAACACAAGAAAATAAGAAGTAAATGCAGACAGGCTAAAGAGGAATGGCTCAATGAAAAATGTGCAGAAGTAGAGAGATCGAGCAGGAATAATAAAGCAGACATGCATAAGGAAATAAAGGAACTGACAGGACAAAAACCTGCTCTTCAACAGGATGTATAAAATCTAAGGATGGAACAATCATTTTGGAGAAAGAGTAAATACTCCAACGATGGGAAGAATATATAAAAGATCTTTTCCACAACAAGAGAGAGTAACCAATAATACGCAAAGATGAGGACAGACAGGAAATATTAAAGTCTGAAGTGGAATCTGCAATAGCCAAACTGAATAGAAACAAATCAGCGGGACCAGACGGCATAGTCATAGAGCTGCTGATAGCCCTGGAAAATTTGGTATAGAGACAATTACAGAAATAATAAATGAAATTTATAATAGTGGTGTAATACCAGATAACCTCAGCAAGTTTATCTTCATAGCACTGCCTAAGAAGCCAGTGAAACGAGTGAGAACTCCAGAGAACCATCAGTTTAATGAGTCATATAACAAAACCGATTGTTTGAATCCTGATGAATAGAAAGAAACGCAGTATCAGGCCTGAGATTGGAAAAGAACAGTGCGGTTTCTTCAAAGACACTGGAACAAGGAACGCCATATTTATGATTAGGATGCTCTCTAAAAGTGAAATACAAATGAAGAAGGATTTATACCTGTGCTTTATTGATTATGCGAAGGCATTTGACAAAATACGCCACAAAGAATTAATGGAGATGCTCGGCAGCCTCGACATGTTTGAAAAAGACTTAAGAGTAATGATGAATTTTTGCTGGCAGCAACCCGCTTGTATACGGACAGGTAACGAATCCAGCAGATATACAAAAATAGAAAGGGGCGTAAGACAAAGATGTGTCTTTTCATCGGATCTGTTCAACTTGTACGGTGAGAATATTTTGAGGACACTAGAAGTTAAGCCTGGATTTGTCATCGGAGGCCACAGTTTATACAATCTAAGGTACTCAGATGATACAGTGCTAATAGCAGTCACAGAAAGGAAAGTACAAGACCTCCTACAGAAGGTAGCTGAAGAGAGGGCTAAGAAAGGATTACAAATAAACTGCAAGAAAACCGAATGCATGGTCAGCAGAAAAAATGGCAGCCCAATATGCTAAATACATGTCGGGGATACTAGAATGAAGCAGGTAAAAAATTTAAATACCTAGGAAGTGTTCTAACAGAAGACGGAAAGTGCGACACAGAGATACGAAGGCGAATTGGCATGGCGAAGGAAGCATTCCAGAAGTTGAGTAAAGTATTAAGAAACAGGACAATTTCGCTAGAAACAAAGAAGAGAGTACTGGATTGCGTTGTGTTGTCAGATCTTTAATATGGCAGTGAATGCTGGACAATATCATCAAAGATGAAGGAAAAACTTGAAGCAACTGAAATGTGGTTCTACAGAAGGATGCTGCGAATATCATGGATCGAGTATGTGAGCAATGATGAGGTCTTAGAAATGATGGAAGCAAAAATGAAATTAATACTGAGCATCAGGAAAAGGCAGCTAAAGTTCCTGGGACATGCAGTGAGGAAAAAGGGCTTAGAGAACCTGATACTAACAGGCCAGATAGATGGGAAAAGAGACAGGGGAAAGCAACGGATAACATATTTGAAGGACCTAATCAGGTGGATGATGGAATGAGGTTTGCATGGTGTAACAGGAGAAGGCGTACTAAGAGCCACCAGGGATAGGAAGACGTGGAAAGCCATGATCGCCTACGTCCTGAAGTGACAGAGCATGTAAAAGAAGAAAAAGGAACTGCTGTAGGGCCTTTTCTGTTTGTGTCCTACAACTTAAATTTCTCCATCCAGTCGGTACCAAATAAGTTTTCTGTATTCTTTAGTACGAATGTCTTTAGTTTAATGTTCTTCTTTGAAATGTCACATTCGTGATAAGTTCTCTCGTAAACTTGATTTCCTCCCTGTCGCGGACCTGGCCATTTTATTCATTCTTAGCAAGGTTGGTTTTCCTAACTTTTTCTAAGTGTGTAGATTTATGATTGTTAAATATGAACCAGAATCCAACTTCATTTTTATATTTTTATTTAGGACTTGTACTTGAACATACTTCCTATTTTGTAACCTGTCTTGTTTGTCTGCCTTTGTGTTTTTTTACTTAGCTATTAACCATATTTTCCTAGCTCAACAATGTGAGCTCTTGTGCCCGATACGGTTGAAAATTAGGATTTTTTCCTCGTAAAGGCAGTCTTTATAAAAATGTAATAATACAGAACAGAAACACAGCAAATTCTCTTGTCAATTTTTTTATCGGTTTGATTTAGGGGGAGAAATAAATTGCTTTTTCTTTCGGTGGACTTATTCGCACTCAGTTCTGACAGTTTGAAATCGTCGCTGTGCTTGTTCACAACCGACGTGAACGTAGTGAAATCTTCACTAACATTTTTGGTTAAATTCATGCATTTCCATCTCTTATGGAAGAGCGAATTTTAAAACCAAAATATTCTGTTAGAAGTTTAACCGATTTAGTGAATATCAATTCGCTTGTTTTACGGGTTAAGATAAAATTTACAATTTACTTCCGAAGAAGAGTCGGATCAATTTATGCAATCTGTGGCCTATAATTACTCGATTTTTTAAAGATAAGAGGCAAAGGTTATATCCTCGTCCGGAGATTATTTTAAAGTATCTATTGCGCCTCATATCGCGTTTTGTGAGAACGCATTTTCGTTTTTATTAATTTGTCTCAACTATGCCAGTTTAAGCAAGTTTCTTTGCTCTTGTTGAGTTTGAAGCAGAATCTCGTCGAGTTTTTGATGTCTGAGTTCAGTTTGTTTTTGAATTTCAAGTTGCGTTTCTTGTCATTTACGTTCCCATTGGTCTTGCAGTTCAAGTTGGAACTTTATAAATTCAAACATGGCGGATTTAAATTCATCCATTTTTATATGTTTATTCTTTTTAGTATTGTCCGAACAGAAATTAAATTCAACCCCACAAAAAAAACTTTAGTTTTTTACTCACTCAGTAACGAAGTAACAATTAATAAAAAGTGAAAAATTTTAATTTCTTACACACTCATCGAATCACTAGTGCTTTTTTTTCTCTCGAAAAAAAAAACAACAACAAAAAAACAAAACATGAATTCTCGCAGTTTAGCGGCTCGCGTTTAAGTTCAGTGTAAGTTAGTTACTTTTTTTTCTTTTTAGTTAAGTTTCCCTTTCTGGATTACCAAGTACTTTTGAGTAGAACAATGTGTGACGAAAATAGAGTTGATTTTTCGTTCGGTTTTCCTTTCTGGATTGCCAAGTACTGTTGAAAAGAACAAAGTGCGACGAAAATAGATCTTCGTACGTACAATGTTGAACCAATAATGACAATTTCAATGCAGTCGTTCTGGGATTCTCAAGGGCCATGGTGATCAGTAAGAATCCTCGTCGCAAACTATTGGTGACCTCGACACCAAGTTGTTGTGGTCCTATCGGGGCCAGAAATAAAGAAACAAAGACAGAATAATGTCAAACAAATATATTACAAAGACAGTAGTACATTTACCAATGAGCGATTATTAGTGTGACTGTTTAGTCTGGCTGTCAGAGATTTCTGCTGGAATAGATTCCGCTCTGACTCTCTCTGCTCTGTATATCTTACTCTTATTCTGCTCTTACAAAGCAGAATTGCTATTATATACAGTTTGAACGAGTTCATATGTTATATGGGTGAGTCCTAATAACAGAAAGAAAGAACGAAAGAACGAAAGAAAGAATACTAGAAGTTATCTATCATGCAAGACTACAGAAGTAATCAATAAATGTTTGAAAAAAGAAATATTCGTACAAGGTGCAACGGAAATAAGTTCGCACTTGGGCAAGAAACAAGCAAACAAGAAAGAAAGAAAGAAAGAAAGAAAGAAAGAAATCTATCATGCAAGAAAGGTTGTAGCGAGGACAAGTTTGCTAAGCATTACAGCCGGATGAGATGACCAACTCAGTACAAGTAAGCAAGAAAGACATATAGGGATCGAAAAATGTTTGTAAAAAATACTGCTGCAAAGACAGACTGAACGAGAACGCAAACACAAACAAGAAAGAAGGAAAGAAGTAAAGAAGTAAAGAAAGAAGTAACGAAAGAAAGAAAAAAGTAAAGAAAGAAGTAAAGAAAAAAGAAGTAAAGAAAAGTAAAGAAAGAAAGAAAGAGTAAGCGAAGTACTCTATCATGCAAGAATACAGAATTAAACAAAAATTCACAGATTATAAAGACGTTTGCAAAGAACCACTGGCACAAAGGGCAACGGGAGGATAAAGTAAGCACATGAGCAAGAAAGAAAGAAAGAAAGAAAGAAAGGAAGAAAGAAAGAAAGAAAGAAGCGATATATCCCGGGAAATGATAACCAGGTAAAAGAATAGTGCAAGAATAATACTTAAAGTAAAAAAAGAAAGAAAGAAGTAAATAAATAAATAAAGAAAGAAAGAAAGGAAGAAAGAAAGGAAGAAAGAAAGAAAGAAAGAAAGGAAGGAAGAAAGAAAGAAAGAAAGAAGCGATATATCCCGGGAAATGATAACCAGGTAAAAGAATAGTGCAAGAATAGTACTTAAAGTAAAAAAAGAAAGAAAGAAGTAAGTAAATAAATAAATAAATAAAGAAAGAAAGGAAGAAAGAAAGGAAGAAAGAAAGAAAGAAAGAAAGAAAGGAAAGAAAGAAAGAAAGAAAGAAAGAAAGAAAGCGATATATCCCGGGAAATGATAACCAGGTAAAAGAATAGTGCAAGAATAGTACTTAAAGTAAAAAAAGAAAGAAAGAAGTAAATAAATAAATAAAGAAAGAAAGAAAGGAAGAAAGAAAGGAAGAAAGAAAGAAAGAAAGAAAGAAAGAAAGAAAGAAAGAAAGAAAGAAAGAAAGAAGCGATATATCCCGGGAAATGATAACCAGGTAAAAGAATAGTGCAAGAATAGTACTTAAAGTAAAAAAAGAAAGAAAGAAGTAAATAAATAAATAAAGAAAGAAAGAAAGGAAGAAAGAAAGGAAGAAAGAAAGAAAGAAAGAAAGAAAGGAAGGAAGAAAGAAAGAAGCGATATATCCCGGGAAATGATAACCAGGTAAAAGAATAGTGCAAGAATAGTACTTAAAGTAAAAGAAAGAAAGAAAGAAAGAAGTAAATAAATAAATAAATAAATAAATAAAGAAAGAAAGAAAGAAAGAAAGAATGAAAGAAATAAAGAAAGAAAGAAGCGATATATCCCGGGAAATGATAACCAGGGAAAAGAATAGTGCAAGAATAGTACTTAAAGTAAAAAAGAGAAAGAAAGAAGCAAATAAATAAATAAAGAAAGAAAGAATGAAAGAAATAAAGAATCTCTCATGCAAGAATGCAGAAGTAAGCAAGAAATTTATAGAAGAATCGATAGAAGTTCGATAAAAGAAGCTCTGGTACGAAAGTCAATTGATTTTTCTTTTAGTCTACGGTTTTGCTTTAACTGGAAACAACTATTGCTTTTTAGTCTTTCGTGCCAACGTCCAAAGAGTCTGAGCTCCAGGACCATGGATTAGTTTTAAAGCTTTCATTACACCCGAGCAACGCCGGGCTATACTGCTAGTGCTCGGTAAAAGAAGTTCTGGTACGAAAGTCAACAGTAGAAGAAAGTAAGCATATGAGCAAGAAATTAGCAAACACGATATATATAGTCTGTATTGATATAGCATTTCATTCAATAAGTTTGTTATTTGGAGGTTGAGATAGACCAGAAATATTATAAACCCAGGTGGAATCGACAATGGCCAAATTCCACAAAAATAAAGCAGCAGGACATGATGGTATTGTAAACGAGCTGTTTTTGCGTATAGACAGCTTTGGCATAGACAGGTTCACGGAAATAAAGCGGAAGAATTTTAAGAGTGACAAGAGACAGAGCCAAGTGGATGTCCATGATTTCCTACGCCCTGACGGTACACGGCACATGAAGTAGTAGAACAAGTGATACAGATATAGAATCAGAAGTTGTTAAGAACTTACCATCATAGACGAGCACTGATGTGTTCGGACAGACCGAGCGCCCCCACCGAATATACGTTGCCCCGGCTGAAATGAAAAATATGATAAGCGGTGCTCAAACGGTTGGAGATTTGATGGAAGGCAGTAGACTGAAATGATACAAATGAATTAGGGTGTCAGAGGGCGCTCACCTACTTCAGCCTTGTCAGAACTAATACGAAACCATTTATTTTCAAATGAGTCTCATAGGGGTTACCATCAGACATGCGAATACATACATGAAACCCTCCCTAACATTTTTGGCTACTTTATGGTTTAAAGCGAAAAAAATAATTAATTTCCATCTGCGGTTCTTTGTTCAAACACAGCTATAATGACCGATTAAAAATCAGAGGCGATAAAAAATGTCTTGTTTACAATATTGTCTAAGATAAAAGGTCATGCAGAAAACGAAATGAACCATCGTTAGCCCATTCAAAAACCGGTCTGCATACGAAAAATTCAATACTGTTTATCATTGTGTATTGCGTGTTTTCGCCATAAAATCAGGCATTGAACAAGTATTGTCCCGGCATTTGCCGCTGCGACTATGACACTGTCTGCTCTCTGCCTTCGGGTAGAGAGCGCTCTCTGCTTACAAGCAGAGAGCACTAACCCAGTTGCGGTTCCGCCGAAGGGTAGAATCACAACTGGGGAAAAATAGACAGATATTTTTGGCCTGGCTATATGGCCGGGAAGACCCACAATAAAAAGACCTTTTGTCACATCTAGCCTTGCGTGGGAAGGTTGGTAAATACCGTTTTTTCCAACTGAACTGATAAAAGGCAACAAACAATGAAAAGTGTCCGGAATTTTTCAGTGGGGTTGCTGCCATCTTTCATCAGGACAACACTAGACCGCACGTCCTTTTACGGATTCGATAGCAATTAGTACAGTTTAGTTGATATGACCTATTCCACCCGCTATGTTCACCTTGTCTTTTCGTATTACCACTTATTTTGGTCTCTACAAAAATTTTTTACTTGCCAAAATTTTAAATGTAGAAAACTGTAAAAAACATTGCTTCCCGTTCATTAAAAGGAATGATACAATGTTCTCGAAGAATGGAATCATGAATCGGTCTCAAAGATAGCGAAAAGTAGGGAAACAAAATGACACATATATCGTTGCATGAATCTATGTACAAATACATCAATATTTTCTTTGAGATACGCAAATATATCTTCGAACTTTTTCTTCAACCTAGTGTCTTTATTCGGTCTGGCTTGCAGAATGTCGATGTGAAGTCAACGTTGAATTCCGTTTCGGGTTAATTCACATGGAAAACGCCGATTCTCGTTCGATCGACTGAAGTTAAGAAGTGTCGAACCACGTCAGTATTTAAACAGTGAACCGCTTAGGGACACCGGGAACTGTAAGCGACCACTAATAATCGGAAATACATCTCGGTTTTGCCATAACTTATAAAAGATAGATAAGCTGTAAAGCTAGAGACAAATCAATCAGTTTTCGCCAAAGTTTCTTTTTGAAAATGGATCGTAAATGTTTGAAAATGCGTTGAATTCTTACTGTGGACACCGAAGCTGCTTTTATTGTGATACTTTGTTGTCAGGTCTTAGTTTTAAGTTGAATACATTTGATGTGCATTGTGGTGAAGTGGATATCGGCTCGGAACGAAAAATCCAAGGGTCGAGTTCGAATTCGAGTTGAATTCATTGAATTCACTTACGCACAAATACACTTGAGAAAAGTATTAATCCGTAACTTCTCCCTTCACCTATGGGTTAAATAACAGGAAAGATTGGGTTGAGAACACGTGTACCTCAGAAAGTAATGGCAACCTACAGCAGGAAAATCATTTACAGTCATTTATGTCTAATTCGACACATAATCGCCCAAGCGTGTATCCCGTATGACACTTAAGTGACTGACATTTGATATCCAATATTTAAAAAAATAAGTAATGTTCATTATATTAATGTAAATAAACTTACGTGCTTCCAGTTGAACTTTTTGCTTTCTTTCGTTACTATTCCACATCGGCCTATCCTGAAAAAAAAAAAACCTTATTAAAAAAATCAATGTAAATAAAATTCATGTATTAGAATCATCTCCAGACAATCGAATCTTCATGTAATTGTAGTTGATTTCACTCACGGAGCATTTCGACTTTCCCTTCAATGATCTTCTTCAGAATTCTGCAGAAACATCTTCCAACCGAAAAATGTCCGTGAGATGAAACAGTCTTGATAACAGACTAGTGTTAATTACATCAATAACACTTTTCCTATGGGCGGTGACCCTTCAGGGTGTGGGCGAAAATGTCTCTTCATGTCTTCCTATCTTTCTAAGTTTCGCAACGTTTGTCATAGAAGCATTCCACATCCTTTAACGCCATCCAGTCACACAAGCTGTCTAGGTATAAGGTTCGTTTGAAAAGTTCATAGGCTGACAAAGATACACTCATGAAATGTAACCAAATGTGTCTTGTCAACATAGTTCCTTGCGGTCAACACCCTTCTTCTATCTTATTAACCGACTGGTCAGATATTACTACGGTGAATAATTTCGTACAGAAATATATTTTGCATTGAAAGACGCAAGGCCGGCAAGTTTTAAAAGAAAATATTGTTCTGAAAGGTCAAGAATTGCGAAAATCCAAGTTAAAGGCTAGGTTTCACTGTGATGATCAGCGTAGCCGAAGTCAAAAATAAAAAAAAAGCTCTCGAAATATAAACTATATGCATAAAGGAATTATTAAGTATCAAACAAAGCTTTCCTATTTAAGAGATCAGATCAGAGAGGTTGGCAGACAGAACCAGAAGACGGGTAAATTGAGGTAGAGAAGGAAATAGAAGAGAAGACGAGCACAACCCGTAAACTGCACTCGTGTGTGTGTTTTATTGCTCCGACCAATCACTATTCTACAACCACGTCACTGAAGAAAAAGAATGAATATATAAATGTATATTTTATATGTTTATATATATATCTGTGTTCGTCGTTTTATCAGTTGAAAAGATTATCATTTTGTTTTCCAGTTTATTCTTGTCGAGTTAGTATGCAACCAAGTCACTGAAGAAAAAGAAATATATATATATATATATATATATATATATATATATATAACGAGGAATTTCTCGCTTCATCAGCAACCGCTGAAACTAAAACTTTATTTATTCAAATACAAAAGTGTTAAAAGATTTTTTACAGTAGAAGCCCCCCCCCACTACCATAAAAATTTCTCCATACACAGGAAAATAAAAGGGGTGGGATTAACAATTTTTCAATGTAAGGAAGTAAGCCGGATAAAGCAGACAGATAATGTCTCATATTATAAGACATACCCCTTCTCCATACAAGAGTCAAGAGTTTAAAAGTTAAAATTTAGCCATGTCAGAGGGATAGAAGTGGTAGGGAGAAACGAAAGGAAAAACGGGGAAGGGGTGGTTGATTGGGAAGTAAGCTAAGAAAAAAAATTATTCCCATTGAAACAAAAGAAAGCTACTCCCATCAATGTCGAAAAAAAACATTGAAATATTTACCATAGAGATTTTAGTTTAAATAAATAATGACTGGGACAAATGTTATAGGAAAAATTTGGACATACAAATTTGAAAGTAAATCTTAAATTTTAAATTTTAAAGTAGATCTGAAAAAGAATCCATTTCTATTAATACAAGCACACACACACGCGCAAACACACACGCAAACACACACACACACACGCAAGCCCCCCCACACACACACACAAGCACACGCAAGCACACACACGCGCAAGCAAACACACATAATTTCCTTAAATATCTAAAGGATATTCGAAATTCAAGAATTCAATTTAATTTTAATTATTTTTAAAGTTTAAGAAACTAAATTTATGGCTGCTTAATTAGAAAGGAACTGAAATATTACATATATTCCATAGGGCTCTGCTAAAAATTCTATAGGGCTATATATATATATATATATATATATATATATATATATATATATATATGTGGTGGGGATGTACGCCGTTTTCTCAGTCGAAAATATCATTATTTTGTTTTCCAGTTTATTCTCGTCGAGTTAGTATGCAACACAATCTCTTCCCGAAAGAATATCAACGTAGGGGGACTGGGATTCTTTTTTCTTGCAGTTAAGAATTCAACCGAAGAATTTCAAGTAAACTATTCTCTTAGTTGAAAAGCAGGCAAAATATTAAGTATGGAAAGCTATTGGAATAAACCAATGACTTTTGTTATTAATTATAAGCATTTAAAGACATTTGTAGCGATTTCATAGTTTATATTGCTAGGTTAGGTTTCAAGCCTTTTATGTATATAGTTTTGAGAATTTTTAGTTTTTATTCATTGTTTCCACATAAAGTTAATATATATATATATATTAAACCTGGTTTGAATACAATCAATTTCGATATTTCCAATAAAGTACTCAAATGTCTGTAATCAGACCAGGGACCACAACACCACTATTTTGTCACTGTCTTCGGCCATCCGCCACGGTAGGGATGGACTTATATTTTCAATTCAATTATCTTTATTGTTAATAGCTTAAATGTTCTATGTTTACTGTGTGTTAATATTTACTCTCTGATAATGGCTTATGTGAGCCGAAAGCTTAGACCCGATAAAAAATTCAACAAATACTGTGATTTTTTGTTGTCTTTCAACGACATCACCATCAAGTATATCAGACGGTATGAACGGATCCTACACAAAATTAATAGACAAAACTTGTCTATATTATTCAATGAAACCTGCATTAATATATATATATATATATATGGGTGGGGGGTTATAAGTCGTTTTATCAATCGAAACGATCATTTTGTTTTCCAGTTTATTCTCGACAAGTTAGCATGCAACACAATCTCTTCCTGCAAGAATATCAACGGGCGGGGGACTCGGATTCTTTATTCTTGTAATTAAGAATTCAGCCAAAGAATTTCAAGTAAACTATTCTCTTAATCGTTTATTCGGACGGCACGAAAGAAATTATTTTGCTAGAGATAACTGTTCCATGGGAGGAGCAAACGCAAGGGGCATTTGAGAGAAAGTACTGTAAATAACAAAAAAATATTAGACGATGTCAGAACTAAAGGATAGCGTACTCATTGTTTCCCGGTCGAGATCGGTTGTAGAGGGTTCACCGGACAATGATACGAGCCCTTTCTAGCCTAGGGATAACTAGAAAAAAAGAAGGCAGGCAATTCAAATGATCCTGGAGTCCGTGGAAAAGGCCACCAGGTGGTTATGAATAAATAGGGCTAATGAGTGGGCCAAAAATACTAAAAATATGAACATTTCCAGTGTAGATGAACATACGTCGTAAATACTACCACTAAATATTTGAAAGCTTTAAAGTGCACACACATATATATATATATATATATATATATATATGTGTGTGTGTGTGTGTGTGTGTGTGTGTGTGTGTGTGTGTGTTAAAATTGTATCCATAGATGACGAGGAACTTCAGAGAAATTTTTATTTTTCCTGGTTGCTTTCAGTCGCATATTTAACGACTTATATATATATATATATATATATATATATATATATATATATATATATATATATACTAGCAATATAGCCTGGCGTTTCAGTCTCTTTGGACGTTGGCACGTTGTTGAAAGGTTGATCGCGAAACCTTAAGACTTTTAAAACGACACAACCAGCATGCAATTCAAAAAGAAAGGACGCGTCTTTTTCCCAAAAGACAGCGCTGCCGCTACCACAATCAGTCAGAAGCAGGCAAGTGAGAGGAAGTGCACTCGTGGGTTACTTACACTGTGCCAGGATGCAGCTGGAAGTGGGGGTTACTCGCAAAAACCACTTATAACTTTTTCTGCTATACTGGTGGCTCCTATTGTTGGAGTGAACACTTTCATTAAACCATTTAGAGGCTGCTGGTTTGGGGCCAGCGATTTTTTGTCCATACAGCTTTCACTGAACATTAGTCTCACTTCACACTTTCTCTCATTGCGCCATGCTTGCTGGTATGAATTGAGTGGACGCGCTCGACTGATCCGACAGATTCAACGAGTCCCCGTCTCTCTCCAATTGCATGTCGTTGCTAAGACACGGCAGTTTTGGATCTAACCTCCGCAATGTACGGTATTAGTATCTCTCAGACAATTCGTCTGAACCGTAGTAAAGAAAAATTAGTCCTGTTAGTAATTTTAACCGTCCTTAGCTTATCAATAAATTCGCCCCATGCAGTCAGAGCGCTTAATATCTTAAGGTTTTGAAAAAGTACTTAAAATTTCACATAGCACGTATCATAAATTCAATTTTGGCAACCCTGGTTACCTAGTTCACGTTAATTAGGGGAAACTACTATTTAGAGGGCACTGACCCAAACCTTCGTCTTTGTGGACTGTGGGTAGAAACATTGCTCCCTATATAGTAGTTTTTCCTAATGCGGATCCCTAAGCTTACCGTGAGATGCCCACAGAAGCAGAGGCTAAAGAGGACCTTGAGCCGCCGGATACCGCACGGAAGCTTCAATGGTTGGCAACACTACAGTCAGTCAGTTAGGCGCCATACGTGATACACGCTTGGGCGATCATGTCTCGAAAGAGACATGACTGACAGGGCAGAAGATTATCCCGCAGTAGGTTGCCATAGCTTTCTGCGGTAGACTGGTTGCCGACCAAGGCTATAGAACCCAATCTGTCCTGTTATTTAATCCATAACTGGAAGGAATAGACGGATTAATACCTTTCCCAAGAGTATTTGCGCGTAAGTAAATGCAATGAATTCGTTTGGAATTCGAACTCGGCCCCCCGATTTGTCGTTCCGAGTCGATATTCGCTGCACCACAACGCACATCCCCACTACAGTACTTCAGTGTAAACTACATTTTTTTGCTTTATCTTGCGGTGCTAGGGCAAAAATATCACTCTTACTCCCGACACGTGAGCAGCCAATGTAAATTTGACCGTGCGAGAAGCATGGATCCGTAAGGTGCAATCCCAACACTGACAAAGTCTGCAAGCGTTGTTCATACCGCCAATTTGCATGTCAGCACGTGAAGCGTAGTTGACGGAAGGCACCTAGTGGAAAGCACGTCCTTTATTGAGACTGGTTATCCCTCGGTTAGCTGCCTGACATCGGTTATTGTTTGCAAGCATAGCATTCCGTTGCTGTGGAGTATGCGATGCTCTGTCAGGTGCAACGGAGGAGGCGACCCTCGCAATCCTAGCGGACTGCTGTTCTGTACTTTCGGCAGCCCGTGAAACTGAAGTAGAGGCATGGTTGCTGAAATTGCGAGCCCTCTGCTGTTCTGTACATTCAGCCGCCCGTGAACGTTTCTTAGCAGCGGCGCCTATTAATCGCCGAGACCGTCTCTGCTCTGTATTTTCGGCAGCCCGTGAACGTACCTTAGCAGCGGCGTAAGTTAAGCGCCGAGACCGTCGCTGCTCTGTACTTTCGGAAGCCCTTAAAGCGGCCCTATCAGCAGTGGCTTGAACGTTAAGCTCAGCCCGTATGGAGTCATCCAACCTAGATCGCCTAAGGTTTTTTACAGATCCAACCATAGGATAACCTAGAAGAACGCCTATCATAAGTTTCAGTTGCTTTACGTTCTTCTGAACGCGTTTTGCGACAATCGCACAGCATTAACAGAGGGGTTTTTGCTGGCCCTAGTGGCACTCTTTGCCCATGCCAAAGCTCTTCGACACACAACAGAACATCTTTTTTTTGGGTGGCATGGATTTAAAAAGGACCGGACCCACAGAGATGTTGCGTAATTACGTGACCAACTTTGGTCGTTTAGAAGGAATTACAGTGAAATCAGAAGAGCAAATGTGCGCATAAGCAACCTTGCAAGTTGTAGACCAGAGTTTGAGACACGTACAGAGAAATACCGATCACAAAAGTGCAGGATTAGGATTTCACAAAATGTTGAAAGTGAATATGAAGGCGTTGCCTAATCAGACGACTGTAATCTGAATAGATCAGTTTAGTCATGCATAATTCAACTGATGTGGCCAACCGAGCATTCGATTAGAAGCTAGATTTTGTTTGAATACACTTTCGCGCAGCAGCGTATGTGCAAATTACAATCTGTAAAATTAATGCCTGACAAAACCTTGACATCGAAAACATTAAAAGTTAAGGTGGAATATAAGTTAAATAGACTAAAAAGCAATAGTTGTTTCCAATTAAAGCGAAACCGTAGACTGAAAGAAAAACGAATGGATCTAAGTCTAATTTTGATTTCCTGGTAACGATATCAAATAAGTTTTTTTCGTCGTAAACTGAATTTTGAAGTCTAAAAATGTCCTCTCAATAAATGGTATCATGGCTGAGACTAAGAACTACAATTATACCTACTTAGTGCAAAACCCGAGACAAAAACCAAAATAAAATGGCTGAAACCTGATTTTGATCAAGCCTGATAGGATATCGGGGTATCGATTTCCAATATCCGAGTCAAATGAGTCATCCAAGGAGAAACTAACCTAAGTAAGTCCACGAAAACTTATCGTACCCATCCGGAGTAAAATTGGAGAAAATGAGACATATTGATGGCTGAATGTCGGATTTTGATCAGATTAGACAGAATATCGGGGGTATCGATTTCCGATATGTGGGAAAATAAGTCGCATGAGAAGATCTACTAATGCTTAAGACTGAAACATAATTTAATCTGTTTAGTGCACATTTTGCATCAAGAAACATGATAAAAAGGTTGAAATCCTGATCTTGATTAGACCTGATCGGATATCGGTGTATCGATTTCCGATTTTGGGGTGAAATCGGAAAAATACGTAACCCATGACCTGACCTAAAGAATATTTGTGTGAAGTTTATTGAGAATCGGATAAAAATTGTAGATTTGTATAAAGGACGTACATACATACATACAGACAGACAGACAGACAAACACACACACACACACACACACACACACACACACACACACACACACACACACACACAAAACATATTGCTTTTTATATAAATAGATATCGATCAGAAATCGGAAAAAATAAGTAGCCCATGACCTGACTAAAGAATATTTGGTGAGAATCGGATAAAAATTGTGGATTTGTATATAGGGCATACATACAGACAGACACACACACACACGCACACACACGCACACACACAAACATCTTGCTTTATATATATATATATATATATATATATATATATATATATATATATATATATATTACATTGCATTTGACAATATGGTTTTGTTATCATTTCGCGCTATCACGCGGTGTGACGTAATAAAACCGCATTGCAAACTTAAGAACTGCGTTTATTATTTTTGGTAACTATTGCCGTTGCCAAGCGGAGTTTTATGTCAACACAAAATAAAATCGTCGGTGATGGTGGATTTTATAATATTTCAGTTTAAACAACCACTCTAACGATGGCTCATGTGAGTCGAAAGCTTCGAAGAAAATCAATAAATAATTATCCAAATGTTGGAGAATTTTTGTCTTTATTTTCAACTGAAAATAAAGCAAAAATACGACGTTTAGAACGGCTCATGATTAAACATAATAGACATTCATTGTCTCTTACATTTAACAACATATGTTTAGAAAATTACTTGCTGCCTCGATATACTATATATATATATATATATATATATATATATATATATATATATATATATGTATATATATATATATATATGCGTTTTACTGATTTTTCGAGCAGATTTATCGTATAACAAATATATTCTTACTCGTTATCTTTCCTTTTCGTTATTCGTAATGGTATTTTTTTTTTTTGCTTTTTTCGTATTTACTCATTTTTTTCAAACGGTTTCCTGTAAGGGTATTTTTGTGAGGATTAACTTATTTTAACAAACTTTTTTTTTTCATTTAACTATTTTTAATGAGTAAATAATTCTTCTGATTAATTTATTTTAAGCAGTCTTAATGATTTGTTATCTTATTTTTTAAACGAATTTCTTCTCTTGGGGATAAGGTTTGTAATAACCTATTTTAACTAAAATTTACACGGTATTATGTTTTTTAAACGCGTGTTTAACATGTAAATATTTTGAGCAATTTATTTTTAAGCAATTTTTTTAAAATTTAATTTTTTTTTTTAAACGGAGTTTATTAGAGTATCAATCAATATCCTGAATAATTGATACCGCATTTTAGGAGCTTTCTTTTTGTAAATTGTCTAAGTCATTCTATTGTTATTTTGTTAAGTGTAGTTAAGGAAAATAAGAATAAAAAGGAAAGTTATAAAAGAGAAAGATCAAATAAATAAGATATAATAAAGAAGTTAAAAGGGGAGGAAGAGAAAGAAGTCATAAGACGAGCCAATATCATAAATTGTTTTATTAATGTATACATATTTATTGGTTAATTTACTTCTCTTCTTCCAAAAAAATACCCTGTCTTGACCGTATGTAAGAAGTTGAGTACAACCGAGCATACCCGATCTATAACATCGAATAGCCCAAGTGAAGTCGTGATTGGATGACGTTTTCTGGGGCAACTTATATCATGCACGCCCTAAAGCTAGTAACAATTTTTTAGTCTGGGAGTGGGTTGAATACTGATCACATTCGGTTGGGAGCCTATCAAAGAAGTCTGTTGTTTATTTAGACCCGAAACTTCTAGTGACGTAGGAGCAACAACACTGACAACGAACCTAGATTCGGCACTGAAAGGTGTATCTAATCTAAACTTATTTATAAATGGAACTTTGTCAGCGTGTGTGTGTCTGTGTGTGTGTGTATCCGTTACCTATAGACTCCGAGACGGCTGAACCGATTTTCTTGAAAATTTACACAGTTGTACTATAAGCGTCTGCGACTGTTCTTAGCTAGATTTGTGTCGAGGTACCCCCGATACATATCAAAAATCGATAATCGAAAAAATCGGGTTATAGAAGGAGTGGTCTGATTTTAATCAAATTTGATACACTCATAGACAAAGACATACGAAACAATATTCAGAAGTTTCAAGGTTGCAGTTCTTACAATAGTGCAGAAAATTTGATATCGATACCAGGAAATCAAAATTGGACTTACATCCATTCATTTTTCTTTCAGTCTACTGTTTCGCTTTAACTGGAAACAACTATTGCCAACGTCGAAAAAGTTTGAGCTCCAGGATCATGGATTAACTTTGAAGGTTTCATTACACCGGAGCAACGCCGGGCTATACTGCTAGCATATATATATATATATATATATATATATATATATATATGGCTCTAAAGAGTGAGGACGTCATTTTAATTTAACCCGAGGAACCTTTCGGCCAACACTTGTCAAGGGTCACCTTGGCAAAATTTCATGAATAGGTAAGTAAGAGGACAGAACAGAATGGAATATTTGCAACACTGGGAGATGATGGAATTCGCTTAAAAATAAATTTATTAAGGAATATTAAAAAGTGAGGGGAGTGTAAACATATAAATTCCACAAGAGTGAAAATAAAAAAGAAAAAGGTTACACTCATAAACTCACCAGTAGTTGCAAAGAGCGTAAGAACTGCTCTTTCTGCCTGCACAGGCTCGGCTGTTGGATTTTAAGGCAAATGGCCTCCAAAATACGTAGATGATATGACGAACGAGCACTGTGCAAGACATGTATGGCCTTCCTAAAGTCCATAAGGAAGGAGTTCCCCTCAGACCAATACTTTCTATGGTGGGGTCTATTCAGCATGAGTTGGCCAAGTGGTTGGCCGAGATTATTCAACCATTGTCTGTTGCTTTGTCTACTTATAGTGTCCCTGACTCCTTTAGTTTTTCCAAATTGGTTAGAAATTTGGAGTTTTCTTCAAACGAAAAGTGTATGGTTTCGTTTGATATTGTCAGTTTATATACTAACGTCCCGTTATTAGAGAGTATAAACATTTGTGCTGACATGTTGTATCGAGGCGGTTTTGGCCCTGCGATTATTCCCGAGGAAATTTTCTTGGAATGTATGCGGTTGGCTACTGAAGGAGTCGAGTTCAGTTTCAATGGGATTATGTATGCACAGACGGACGGTGTCGCTATGGGTAGTCCTTTGGGTCCTTTCCTGTCTAATATCTTCGTGGGATATTACGAACGTGTGCTATTCGAGAAGGTCAATGAACCTTTAGTTTATCGTCGTTATGTTGATGATACCTTCTCAATATTTAACAGCACATTTGAAGCTGAACAGTTTTTAGTTCAGCTGAATTCCCTACATCCTTCTCTTCAGTTTACTATGGAGATGGAGAATGACGGAGGTCTTCCATTTTTAGATGTCTTTGTTCAGCGTAGGGATAATGTTTTCGTAACATCTGTGTTTCGTAAACCGACCTTTACAGGCCTATATACGAATTGGAACTCTTTCGTCCCTAAGTCCCGAAAAATTGGCCTAATAGAAACTTTGGTTCACCGTGCCCTGCATATTTGTTCTCCTGAATGCTTGGCTAGTGAGTTAACACGCCTGCATGATATTTTTTAGGGGAACGGGTACCCTATTAATTTTGTGAGACGGGTTATTGCCCGTAAAATTAAACGGTTTAAAGAACCAAAAGTTGAAGGGCCAAGTCGCTGTCCTTTATACCTAAAATTACCTTGGCTTGGTAGACAATGTCTTGCTGTTACTGATAAAGTTTCAGCTAATATTTCGTCGGGCTATTTTTCAGTAAAATTGCGTGTTGTTTACAAAACAAGGCCTGTGTTTCCATCTTTTGTTAAGGATCGGTTGTCCTATTTTCGTAAAAATTCTGTTGTGTATAAATTTAAATGCTGTTGCGATGCAGCATACATAGGACGAACCAATCTGAGATTGGAGACACGGGTTGCGCAGCATGTCCCCGCGAATTTACGTTTGGGCAATTCTAACAGCAGTATAAGGACGACTCAGGCTGTGCTTGATTCAGCAATCGGCCAACACCTGTTGGACAATCCGGCTTGTGCCTCCTCTTATGAGGACAGTTGGTTTTCTGTCTTGCACAGTGCTCGTTCGTCATATCATCTACGTATTTTGGAGGCCATTTGCCTTAAAATCCAACAGCCGAGCCTGTGCAGGCAGAAAGAGCAGTTCTTACGCTCTTTGCAACTACTGGTGAGTTTATGAGTGTAACCTTTTTCTTTTTTATTTTCACTCTTGTGGAATTTATATGTTTACACCCCCCTCACTTTTTAATATTCCTTAATAAATTTATTTTTAAGCGAATTCCATCATCTCCCAGTGTTGCAAATATTCCATTCTGTTCTGTCCTCTTACTTACCTATTCATGAAATTTTGCCAACGTGACCCTTGACAAGTGTTGGCCGAAAGGTTCCTCGGGTTAAATTAAAATGACGTCCTCACTCTTTAGAGCCATTAGTTACTTCTGTGGGTACAATTCCCTTTTCACATATATATATATATATATATATATATATATATATATATTAGGTTCGATTGGTAAATTGCCGCAATTATTTTATTATTTAAAATATTTTTAGGCTGAGTCTGAGCTCCAGGACCATGGATTAGTTTTAAAGCTTTCATTACACCCGAGCAACGCAGGGCTATACTGCTAGTATATATATATATATATATATATATATATATATATATATATATATGTTAGGTAGATAAGTAAATGCTAGATCTGTGCGTATTCCTTACCCGTATTTTTCACGCTATTTTTCATGATGTAAATGTAACCAAATTATTTACGTCCCTTCACCCTGTGCTTAACATCAGCTGGCCATAATTTTTTCTTTTATCTATAATTAATTTATAAATCTGTTTTTTCTCTCACCACCTTTTTAGTACCCTATTCCATTTTCAGGTTTCGCTACTGACCTGACTTGATTACAAAATTAATAAATAGAAATATTCGCACATCCGATTTAATGCCCATAACAAACTTTAAAAAAGGAACGTTAGCAAATAAATCAAATCAATTTTAATTTTTGTTATTTCCTAAATGTGAGGATTCCAGTCTTATCACGATGAAACGATTGCCGAAGTTAAGAAACGTTGAGCCTGATCAGTGTCTAGGTGGAAGACGGCTTCGGAATACTAGCTGGGGTATGTTTAGATGTGTGGCAGGTGTAATGGAAAATGACTGACTCGGAATTGGAGCCCGGCTCTCTGAGTTCCAATTTCGGTCGAATTTTTTATATTCGCTTACGCGCATTAATCCTTAATAAAGATATATATCCAACTATTCCCCCTAACTATGGGTAATTATTGTAAGACTAATAAACGATTATCATCATAAAAGAAAGTACGTTTCTTACAATCTAAAAATAATTGCTGGCTTTACATAACCTGTAAAGCATTGTTTTTTTTTTTGTTTTTTTGTTTATAAACGTTTCACCCCGAGCAAGGCATTTCACTGCCACTATTGCGCAGGGGGTTACATAGAGGGGAAAGTGGTGAGAAGGGATGGAGAACTGACATGCGCGGTGTGCAGTAAAATTTAAAATATTCCAGATACCAGTTAAAACTAAAAGAATGAATAAAACTCATGGTCCTAATAAAAGTGAAAACTCTAAAAATTAGTTTCTTATTATGCGATGCACTTTAGAAAAAGACAACAAATTATGATCTGATGACTTACACTCTAGTTTACGTAATAGAGGAGTAAATTAAAAAGAAAAATATCTTTCATTAAAAAACAAGATATTAGAAAATATAACAATACTAAAATAGAACAATTCAAACCATATACTGTATTTAAAGTTAAGTGATGTTCAGAAGATTCGATCTTACCGTAGACCTTATTGGACACAAGTAACAATGAAGAACTATAAAGATTAATATAATAGATTATTTCTAAGAATATACTTTTTTTTTTTTTTATAAGCGTTTCATCCCGAGCAAGGCATGTCACTGCCACTACTGCTCAGGGGGCTACATAGAGTGGAGAAAGGATGATTAAATATAGGAAATGTCAGAAGGAGGGTGATAGACGGGTAAGGATACCGAGAATGAGGTTGGGTAGATGGTGAGGTGTTGGGAGAATAGATGCAAGTTAGTGTGATAGGAGGTGTCTATTGACCTTACATTTAAACTCCTGGAGATTGTAGCTGTCAGGACAGCAGACATGTGGAAGGGAATTCCACAAGCGGGAAGCGCGTGAAAATAAGCTGTTGGAGTAGAAATTACGGTCACATCTTATCTGTTTCACTGTAAAAGGGTGGGACCTAGTTGCTAATCTAGTATCTCGTGTAAATTCGTACCTAGGCTGCACCAGTGATCTAAGTTCATCGGAGCAGAAGCCGTGAAAGTATTTATAGAAGAGGCACAGGGAATGCTGTAGAAAACGAATCAGTTAATCAGTTATTCGTAAACGGGAAAGAGTCATTCATTTGGTATCGAAGATGTAGTACCGCGATGCTGGCGCCTGATTACAGGATGTGGGTGGGTCAGATTCACTGGGATCTGGGATTTATTAACGACATAAGCGAACTACTTACCTGGTCGCAATGTCTTTTCTCTAGACTGGCAATCCTGGAATTTGAATGGAAAGATGCTATAGTCAGGAAAAGGAGAGCCAAACAGGTCATAAAGCCGAAGTGCTTCAAAGGGAGATATCCGGAGAGCTTTTGAATTTTGTCCGAAAGGGCCATGGCGTTAAGGAATCTGCGGTCGCTTCGGCCAAGAACTGAGGAGAAAAGCAGCCTTATTTATAGACAATGTTATTACTTCATTGAGCAAATTTAATGCACTCTTTTTATATTTATTGAATTCAAAGGTGCACACAAACATACACCCCCCACACACATAAACATGCACAAGCACACATGCAAACCCATAATATTAAACCCATATTTTCACATCATACCTTCACATAGATATAGTTTAATATTTATATAAATGTGTAAGAAAAATAAAATATACAAGAAACACAAATTTTATCAATGCTTGCCTTTATTTATTTATATATATGTAAGAGACATATATAAATGCACTCTCCATATATATATATATATATATATATATATATATATATATATAGGAAAGAATATTAATAAAAAAAAGTTTTGAATTTAAAAATATACTTTTTTTGGACAGTATTTGTTTATTTTTATTATTGTATTTTATATTTCAGACCGCCCTCGGTCCTTCATCAGAAGGATATATATTACCGTCTAAATAACCTCTCTGAAGATGGCTCATGTGAGCCGAAAGCTTAGAACCAAATTAATAAAAAATTATCCAAATGTTGGAGAATTTTTGTCTTTATTTTCAACTGAAATTAAAGCCAAAATACGACGTTTAGAACGGCTCATGATTAAACATATTAGACATTCATTGTCTCTTATATTTAATAGTATATGTTTAGAAAATTATTTGTTGCCTCGATACACTAAATTTAATATATATATATATATAAAGAGAGAAGGGGGCGGAGAGGAAGTGAAAGCAGAGTTTCAGTAATTACGGTTCCAATTTAACTAAAAGTCAGTCATTTAATAATCAGACATGATACACGCTTGGACGATCATGTATCTTTCGAGAGATGACTGACTGAGCAGAAGATTTTCCCACGGTAGATATGTATTACTTTCTGTGGTAGTCTGTTGAACCCATTCTGTTCTGTTATTTAACCCATAACTGGAGGAAGAAGGGACATATTAATATATCTGCCAATGGTATTTGCACGTAACTGAATGCAATGAATTCAACTGAAATTCGGACTAATCTCTCCATTTAAATTCTGCAAGAGTTTGTCCATGTAATTAATGTAAACATTAAGCACTACAAAAAAGAATTTCTCGAAATGTCATGAAGTAAAATGAATCAGACGTAACAAATGTAAAAAAAAAAAAAAAATTCCAAAAAATTCTAAAGCAGAAACAATAATTTCTTTTATTTTAGAAAAGTCCAGAATGTTTTATTAGAATCTGATAATTGTCTGATTTTTGCAAGAATTTCTCAATCAATAAGTTTTTCAACGCAATAAAATGGTAACGTATATCGCGTCTTCCGTTGCCACCGTAAAAAAACAAAAAACAAAAAAAAAAACAATATTTAACCAAAACGTTGACCTTTTTTCCAAAAACTTAAGAAATTAAAAAAATATTTTTACACTAAAGCATTCTTTGGCCTTATTTTTATATAATTACACAAATTTTTTGACGATAAAATTGTTTTTATTATATTTTGTTAATTTTATCATCATATATCCTCTTTTGTAAGGAATTTTCGGAGCTACCGATATAAAATTATTTCTTATTTTATAAAAAAATAATCTATTATTTCTTATTATATAAAAACAATCCATGATGCGTTACTGATTCTAATTTCATATTTTTTCAAGGGAGCTAAATTTTATTAATCTTTTTTGAGTTATCTCCCATGTATTTTAATTTTGACAATTTCTTTAAGAAATTATCGAAATAAAAAACAAACATCCAAATTGATGTAATGATACCTGTACTGTGCCAATTTTCAATCTCAGATATCTTGTATTGTATTAAACAATCACAATTAACATTCCTAGTTATTGCTCAAGCGGCATCGCTGACCTCAAACACCGGAGAGGATTTTTTAATGCCATCCTTATCGCGATCCTATATTTTAACATAGATTACTACATCATTTTTATTATTTATGAAGTACCGTGATCTCTTGTGGAAGGCATTATTTCCTGTTGTTTCTCCGCATTTTGCATTTAGAGTTTTCTTTCACCTACACCGGCTAGCAATTAAGGGTAGCCCATCTAGACTACCCTGATATGTAGAAAAAGATAAACTAATGATTTTTTTTTCTAAAGAAGCTTTAAAATCTGCGAAAAATAGAAATCGACTCACTGTTCTCATTCATTGAATCAATAAATGTTATGCTACCAGTATATTCTCTATATAATTGTAGTTCTTAACCTTAGCCATGATACCATTTACTCAGAGGACTTATTTAGCCTTCAAAATTCAGTTTACAACGAAAAAAACTTATTTGATATCGATTCCAGGATATAAAAATTTGACTTACATCCATTCATTTTTCTTTAAGTCTACAGTTTCGGGTTAACTGGAAACAAAAATTGCTTTTTAGTTTTTTGTGCCAACGTCTAAAGAGTTTGAGCTCCAGGACCATGGATTAGTCTTAAAGGTTTCATTACACCCGAGCAACACCGGGCTATACTGCTAGTATATATATATATATATATATATATATATATATATATATATATATATATATATATTAATGCAGGTTTCATTGAATAATATAGACAAGTTTTGTCTATTAATTTTGTGTAGGATCCGTTCATACCGTCTGATATACTTGATGGTGATGTCGTTAAAAGACAACAAAAAATCACAGTATTTGTTGAATTTTTTATCAGGTCTAAGCTTTCGGCTCACATAAGCCATTATCAAAGAGTAAATAATAACACACAGTAAACATAGAACATTTAAGCTATTAACAATAAAGATAATTGAATTGAAAATATAAGTCCATCCCTACCGTGGCGGATGGCCGAAGACAGTGACAAAATAGTGGTGTTGTGGTCCCTGGTCTGATTACAGACATTTGAGTACGTTGTTGGAAATATCGAAATTGATTGTATTCAAACCAGGTTTAAACTGTTTAATGTAGAGTGCTTCGAGGATTTTTAGTTTCTGCTTATTATTTTCTTGTTTGAGTATGTACGTGTTATCAACAAGCGTTTGTCTCAGAAGTGTGCGTTGATAACCGTGTTGTTCTAAATGACGGAATATATTTGAATTTTTATTTAAGTGCAACGTCAGACGCCGTGAGAGCGAATTTGTGGTGTGGCCGATGTAGATATTATTGAGATTGTTAGAGATACATTCTCTAAATGGACATATGAATTTATATACTACATTGGTCTTTTGCAAATCACTAACGGTGGGGGAAGAGTCGTTGCGGACAAATGAATTAGATGTAGTGGATTTAGTGTAATATATAATGAACTTAATTCTTTTGTTAGAGTCTGTCGGAGAAATATTAGTATTTATGAGTTTTGTTAGGATGTTTTCATCTAGTTGGTAGTTGGAGTGCATCTGGCTACGGTATAAGAGAGTGATATGTTTAGGATTGGTTGGGTTAGTATCATGTGTTGTTTTTTCCATGTTAAGCTTTTTAAGAAAGTAATGTATTTGTTCATCAACTATGTAGTTGGGAAAATTATTATTGATGAGTGTCTGTTTTATGTTTTTTAGTTCACTGTAGAAGATCTGATTTGTAGATGAATTGACTTTTGCACGGTATAATAGATTTTTTATAATGGCTATTTTGTAATAGTGGGGGCATTCACTAATATAATTGAGTGTGGAGGGATTTTTATTAGTAGGTTTTTGATACGGTGAGATAGTAAATTTATTGTTGTCAGTGTTAATTAATATATCAAGAAAAGGAATTTTGTTATCTTTGCTAAGTTCATAAGTAAATTTTAAAACTGAGTTATTTTGAAACTGTTTTTGAAGTTGTAAGATTTCATTAGTATTTTTAATTGATAGTAGGATATCATCAACATATCTTAGATATATTGATGGTTTTGTAAATTTTCAATACAAAATTAAAATACAAAATTTACAAAACCATCAATATATCTAAGATATGTTGATGATATCCTACTATCAATTAAAAATACTAATGAAATCTTACAACTTCAAAAACAGTTTCAAAATAACTCAGTTTTAAAATTTACTTATGAACTTAGCAAAGATAACAAAATTCCTTTTCTTGATATATTAATTAACACTGACAACAATAAATTTACTATCTCACCGTATCAAAAACCTACTAATAAAAATCCCTCCACACTCAATTATATTAGTGAATGCCCCCACTATTACAAAATAGCCATTATAAAAAATCTATTATACCGTGCAAAAGTCAATTCATCTACAAATCAGATCTTCTACAGTGAACTAAAAAACATAAAACAGACACTCATCAATAATAATTTTCCCAACTACATAGTTGATGAACAAATACATTACTTTCTTAAAAAGCTTAACATGGAAAAAACAACACATGATACTAACCCAACCAATCCTAAACATATCACTCTCTTATACCGTAGCCAGATGCACTCCAACTACCAACTAGATGAAAACATCCTAACAAAACTCATAAATACTAATATTTCTCCGACAGACTCTAACAAAAGAATTAAGTTCATTATATATTACACTAAATCCACTACATCTAATTCATTTGTCCGCAACGACTCTTCCCCCACCGTTAGTGATTTGCAAAAGACCAATGTAGTATATAAATTCATATGTCCATTTAGAGAATGTATCTCTAACAATCTCAATAATATCTACATCGGCCACACCACAAATTCGCTCTCACGGCGTCTGACGTTGCACTTAAATAAAAATTCAAATATATTCCGGTCATTTAGAACAACACGGTTATCAACGCACACTTCTGAGACAAACGCTTGTTGATAACACGTACATACTCAAACAAGAAAATAATAAGCAGAAACTAAAAATCCTCGAAGCACTCTACATTAAACAGTTTAAACCTGGTTTGAATACAATCAATTTCGATATTTCCAACAACGTACTCAAATGTCTGTAATCAGACCAGGGACCACAACACCACTATTTTGTTACTGTCTTCGGCCATCCGCCACGGTAGGGATGGACTTATATTTTCAATTCAATTATCTTTATTGTTAATAGCTTAAATGTTCTATGTTTACTGTGTGTTATTATTTACTCTTTGATAATGGCTTATGTGAGCCGAAAGCTTAGACCTGATAAAAAATTCAACAAATACTGTGATTTTTTGTTGTCTTTTAACGACATCACCATCAAGTATATCAGACGGTATGAACGGATCCTACACAAAATTAATAGACAAAACTTGTCTATATTATTCAATGAAACCTGCATTAATGAAAAAATGCTGCCAAAATACACACAATATATATATATATATATATATATATATATATATATATATATATATATATCAGGTAGCTAAGTAAATGCTAGATCTGTGCGTATTCCTTATCCGTATTTTTCACGCTATTTTTTAAAATGTAACCAAACTATTTACGTCCCTTGCACCCTGTGCTTAACATCATCTGGCCATAATTTTTTCTTTTTTCTATAATTAATTTATAAATCTGTTTTTCTCCCACCATGTTTTTAATATCGTATTCCATTTTCAGGTTTCCCTACTGACCTGACTTGATTACACAATTAATAAATAGAAATATTCGCACATCCGATTTAATGCCATAACGAACTTTCAAAAAGGAACGTTAGCAAATAAATCAAATCAATTTTAATTTTTTTTATTTCTTAGATGTGTGTGTAAAGAACCCTTTCAATTGTGCCCACGTCCGTAGGCAATTTATAAAGACGTGGGGGGTGATTTTTATTAAACATGATAGAGTTAATCTGTAAAAATAACATAGAAATGGAAACATAATTGTATTGTTCTTTTACGGATGATATCCTTTATTCGCTTAGAGTTGGTCTTCCAGTCTGTGGATTATCACTTACAGAAAGTGTTTTTTAAAAGTATTTAATTTTTTATAGCATTTTTATTGTAAAGAGTTCTAAACCGTGGTGTTTCAAATTTTAGTCCAGCCTGTGCTAATTACGAAATAATAATAACTCTCTTTTCTTCATTGTTTGCAAATTCGTGATCCAGTGTGAAAATCTGTTTCTGGCCAATAGGAAAAAAATTAACTACGTACTGTAGGAAAAAGAGGACGCCAAATTTCGCGAGCCTGCATGAAATATTTTCTGGCCAATGAAAAGGGAGCGATTTACAAAACTGAGAAGAAATTAAGAACCCAGTGTCAAATATGTTATTTGATATGAATAGAGAAAGTTGAAGCAGTGAGATGGGTGCTGAGATCAGAAAGGACACCGCCACGATACAAAAGAGAAATTTCAAAACCATGAACCGGACACAGTGTCCCGGCGACACATGCATTTGATCTCCTTCTCCTTCTCCTTCTCCCGTGATATTTCCTTTATCTGTCCTTTTTCGTCTTCGCCCATTCGCCGTCAACACAAAGAAAAAGGCAACAACAAAAATAAGCAACTTCGTCTAACTTCTAGAAATTAACGCCGATAAGTAAAATTTTTATTTATCACTTTTTCTTCCTCTTCACTTACCCGCCAGACTCAAAAAAGAAAGAAACTTATGAAGACCTTACAAACGAACTCTGGAATCATTTAACTTCTTACTACACTTTCTCTTAGAACATTTCCAAAGTTTAATTATTTTGTACAAACAAATTGATATTATTTTGTTCGGTAAATAAATTTTTATTTTTATATAAAAACGAAACAGTTTGTATCGTTCCGACCTTCTGATAATCTTAACTTGTATGGAGAAATGAAGAGATACATAAGAAATATAGCTTCTTCTTCCATGTACCCTATCCCTTCAGGACGTAGGCGATCATGGCTTTCCACGTTTCCCTGTCCCTGGTGGCTCTTAGCACGCCTTCTCCTGTTACACCATGCAATCCTCGTTCCGTCATCCACCTGATTAGGTCCTTCAAATATTTTATCCGTTGCCTTCCCCTGTCTCTTTTCCCTCTATCTGGCCTGTTACTATCAGATTCTCCAAGCCCTCTTTCCTCATTACATGTCCCAGGAACTTCAGCTGTCTCTTCCTGATGCTAAGTATTAATTTTCTTTTTGTTTCCCTCATTTCTATGACCTCATCATTGTTCACATGCTCGATCCATGATATTCGCAGCATTCTTCTATAGAACCACATTTCAGTTGCTTCAAGTTTTTCCTTTATATTTGATGGCATTGTCCAGCATTCACTGCCATATTGAAGGACGGACAGCACGTAGCAATCCAGTACTCTCTTCCTTGTTTCTAGCGAAATTGACCTGTTTCTTAATACCTTACTCAACTTCTGGAATGCTTCCTTTGTCATGCGAATTCGCCTTCGGATCTCTGTGCAGAGTGGTACAACCAAGATGTATATACAATATTTACAGTCTCTCGCAGTAGTGGGAACTTCCCAAAGTCCGTAATAATGACAAGACCCAGTGCTAAACGCACATTGTCTTTTATATATCCGGGTGTCACATGGTACAAGCCACGACACAACATCCCCTCCTCAATGTTTTTATGTCCGTCAGACGTCATATTTTTGTCCTTTGAGATTTCTCGTACGGTTTTGTTGTGTTGGTGAAGGCCTGGGTACCTCAAACAGGTCATAAATGACGGTCATTAGTTCTTCTCGTCGTTCATTTGTGTCTAGGATATACTTTTTTTATTTGGTAATTATGTCGTCCTACCTTTCATTTTCGAAGTTTTATTATGTACATCCTATTACCAAGTCTTTCTTCAATAATGCCTTCTATTCAGGTTGCTTTTCCTAAATAATAATTTAAGAAATAAATTTTCTCACCTGGACTATAAATTTTATTCAAGGTATTATTTTTTTCATTGGTATCCTTTTTTGACGGAACCAATTTATCAAACACTGAACGAATCTTTCCAACGAACCTTAGTTCTGCAAGTGACATGTTCGCGTTATTAAATAAATAGATAAGATATTTTTGTAATTCTTCATTTTCTGCTTCTACACTATTTGCCTTTTTGATCGATCTTTTGAACACGTCAATAAATCTTTCCACCAATCCATTTGATCTTGGATGATACGGCACAGATTTTAGGTGACTTGTCGAGAGTATTTGACAAAAAATTTCAAATCCTTTTGACGAAAATTGCGTGCCGTTATCCGATACAATAGTTTACTGCATACAGAATCATGCAAACAGTTCCTGCAAAATGTTTATTGTGTTTTTACTTGTCAGCGCTTTGCATTTAAAAACTTCTGGCCATTTTGTAAATCTGTCTACTATGACGAAAAAGTATGTTCCTTTTATCGGCCCAGCATAGTCAATATATAGACAAGACCATGGTTTGTCTGTCTGAGGCCATGGACTGAATTTTATGGGTAGTGCTTTTGCTACCGACGCGCAACTTTTGCACGTATTCACCATATTTTCTGTATATTTATCCATACCTGGCCAGTATACGTAACCCCGCATACGTGCCTTCATCCTGCTCATTCACATATGAAAATCTCTTTAAATTTTCTTTGTTAGCACTGCGGGTACGACCACCCAGTCTCCGTAAATCAATATGCCGTTGAACACTGAAAATATATCGCTTGCTTTATTTTTCTGATTCTGTAATTCTTTTTTTATATGATTAATTAGCAGTATAGTCCGGCGTTGCTCGGGTGTAATGGAAGCTTTAAAACTAATCCATGGTCCTGGAGCTCAAACTCTTTCGACGTTGGCACGAAAGATTAAAAAGCAATAGTTGTTTCCAGTTAAAGCGAAACCGTAGACTGAAAGAAAAATGAATGGATGTAAGTCAAATTTTGATTTCCTGATATTTTTTTTTTTTTTTTTTTTAATCATATCACCCCGAGCAAGGCAGTAACGCCACTGATGCGCAGGGGGCTACGTAAGGGTAAAAAGAATGGAAAAGAGAAAGCCGAAAACCGCATCCTAAACAGGAAACAAGGGATGAGCCTCTTCACCTGTTCAATAGATGTGGGTGGAGTGTGAACCGGGCGATAGTTTAGTCTATCTACTCCAATTGAAAAAAATAAAATAAAATAATAAAGGAAAAGAGTGAAAAGATTGGAAAAGAGAAAACCGGAAACCGCATCCTAAACAGGAAACAAGGGATGAGCCTCTTCACCTGTTCAATAGATGTGGGTGGAGTGTGAACCGGGCGATATCAAATAAGTTTTTTTCGTCGTAAACGGAATTGTGAAGGCTAAATAAGTCCTCTGAGTAAATGTTATCATGGATGAGACTAAGAACTACAATTATACATACTTAAAGCTAAACCCGAAGCAAAAACTAAAATAAAAGGGCTGAAAAAATATTGATATACAGGCAGATAAACAGACACACACACAAACATCTTGCCTTATATATATATATATATATATATATATATATATATATTATCGATGTTCTACACTATTGTAAAAACTGCAACCTTGAAACTTCTGAATATCGTTTCTTATGCCTTTGTCTATAAGTGTATCAAATTTGATTAAAATCGGACCACTCCTTCTATAACCCGATTTTTTCGATTATCGACTTTCAATATTTATCGGGTGTACCTCGACACAAAACCAAGCTAAGAACATTCGCAGACGCTTATAGTACAACTGTGTAAATTTTCAAGAAAATCGTTTGAGCCGTTTCGGGGTCTATAGGTAACGGACACACACACACACACACACACACACACACACACACACACACAGACAAAGATCCATTTATAAGGAAGTTTAGATAAATTTATCCAGTTTTGCTTTCAATTTTCTCAACTCTAGAGTAACTGTAATTTCTTTTATTGCATTGTATAAAACGTATTTTACTTCCATTTCGGACCTTAAGGAAGCAATGGCCGTCTCCTCTAGTGGCTCACCAGTTTTTAGAATTAATCAGGATAATCCCTCCGCATTTTTTTTTTTTTAAATCATATCACCCCAAGCAAGGCGAAAACACCACTGATGCGCAGGGGGCTACGTAAGAGTGAAAAGACTGGAAAAGAGAAAAACCGGAAACCACATCCTAAACAGGAAACAAGGGATGAGCCTCTTCACCTGTTCAATAGACGTGGGTGGAGTGTGAACCGGGCGATAGTTTAGCCTATCTACTCCAATTATAGCCTATATGTGCCATTTCTTTTGTAAGTAGGAATTCCATTTTGAATGAATAATTTAGCAGCATCGTTGCCCATCTCTGTAAGTGGTTCGCGTTGGTATTCCTTTTTTCGAACCAAATATTGCTAGCAATGGACGATGAACCGTTTGTAATATAAATTCTCTCCCGTGCAAATATTTATGAATTTTTTTTTATCGCAACATACATTTACTTATTCGGGCTGTGATTCGTCAAAGTAAGGTTTGACGTTAACGCAGATTTTAATTTCCTGAACGCTTTTTGACAGTCGTCCGTCCAATTCCACTTTACGTCTTTTTTAAGTAACTGATTCAACGAAGCTGTTAATATATGCATATTTGATATATCGTTATTGTAGTAGTTAGCTAGACCCAAAAATTATTGTAATGATGTCACCTTTATCTGTGCGGGCATGTATTTTATCGCGTCCGCCCGATTAGGATCAGGAGTTCTGCCGTTTTCATCAATTACTTGTACCAAATATTTATTTTATTTTTTGGAAATTACAAGCTTTGCATGCTCTTCTTGATTTTTGCTTTCTATTAGAATGTCATCTAAATACGCTGTTGCAAAATCCAGATCCGCTAACATTGTATTCATTATTCGCTAGAAGATGGTGGGGGGCTACCTTTATTCCATATTGTATCCTCTTGATTTTAATGGTTAATATTTCTGCACACGTTTCTTCCCCTGGGATATGCAGATACGCCTCTGACAAATCTAACGTCCACCGTTTTAATTTTTAAAAATTTCTCCCGCTATTGGGATGCGGTAATTTATTTCCTTTAAACAATCCTTAAGACCGGTCGAATAATCAGCACAGATTCTAATGTTATCATTTTTTTCTTGACATATACCGTTGGAGCTGCCCACGGTCTGCAGTCGGTTTTTCTATTACACCCAGTTTTTCCAGTCGCTCTAGTTCTTAGTCAATAATTTCTACCAACACATAGGGAACTGGTCTTTTAGTTCGGAAGATTGGCATTACATTTTCTTTTACTTCGAACCTTGCCTACACTTTGGAACAAAATCCAAGTCCCTCTGAAAATATTTCTGGGAATTTTTCTTTTAGTTCATGTTTTACTTTATCTGAATTTTACGTAGTGCCATCTATTTTATTGCAGAAATTATTTATTGGGACGTTTAAATAGACCGAATTCTTCCATCCCATCCATTCCAAATAAATTTTGAAAATTACGCATGACGAATGCTTTTAATTTTCTTTCTTTTCCATTGAAGCAAACATTTATAAATTTTAACCTTTTTCCAGTAACATCTTTTGCTATTTTTCCGAGTTAAACAAGGTTGGGCATTTTGTTTTTTACCAAGTCTCAACATTAATGATGGTTAAATCAGACCCAGTATCTGTCTGAAATTGTATATTTTTATTATTAAGACAGAAATTGATATATTTCCTTTGTATTTTCTCAGTCGTTGCCTGTTCAGTAGTGTACTATACAGAGTTTTTGTTATTTTTTCCTCAAAGTTTTTATTTTTTGTTTTGCGTCTACAGTGTGACAATTTATGTCATTTGAACCCACAAGCATGACATTTTTGTGCTTAAATGGGCAGTCTTTACATAAATGCAATTCACCACATCCGTAACAAGGATTAATTTTAAAAGACCTTTTATTTTTTTTTACCTTGTGTTTTGTTCTTTACCGCCTAAATATTTGCTTATATCCCGTTTTTCAATTTTTGCGTTGTCCGCTCTTAAATTTAAAAGATGTTGACATTCTTCCGATAAATTTTGCAAAGTAATTTTTGGGTCAAGTTTTAATTTGCCTAATAACCTGTATGTATTTCTTTTTCAGACGGTGACGTTAAATCCTGAATGAAAATTAAACATTTAAACATGTCAGGCGTTAATTCATTTAAACGAAACTTTTCACAATATTTATTCACCGTACTGGCAAAGGTTGTGTGTAGTCCTCAAAATCTTTTTTGTAAGATTAAGACATTACCAACGAGTATTAAACAATGAACTTTGTTACCCAAATATTTTCGTTAATATTTGAATAGAACGTCATTTCACCAGGATGCCTCGGCAGAAAAAAGTTCGCATATTTTTCGTGTTCCGCCGCCCCAGATTTGCCTAATAAAAGTATTATTTTTTTCTCGTCGGACCACTTTTCAGTCTTTTTTCAAAAGTTTCCCCATAACTTCGAAAGTATGCCTCGAATGTCACTTGTTCATGTTTGTAAATAAATTTGCCGGCTAAATTAATTATTGCCTCTTGCGAAAATGTATTAGAATTTGCTACATCATTTTCTTTCTTTGTAAAACTTTCCAGCAGTTTCAAAAATCTTTTCTCTTGTTGATCACTGCTCTCTTGAAGATATTTCAGATTCATTCAGTTAAGTGCCATACGTGAAACACACTTGGGCGATCATGTCTCGAAACAGACATGACTAACTGAGAAGATTATCCCGGCAGTAGGTTGCCATTGCTTTCTACGGTAGATTGGTTGCCATCCAAGGCTATTGAATCCAATCTGTCCTGCTATTTAACCCATAACTGGAGGGAAGAGGCGAATTAATACCTTTCGCAAGGGTATTTGTGCGTAAGTGAATGCAATGGATTCAACTGGAATTCGAACTCAAATTCATTAGCTGTTGTTTTTACAGCTTTTCTTGTTCTTATTTGTGAAGTTTTAAATTTTCTTGACGTTGTAATGCTTGTTGTTTAAAGAATCCCAAAATGCAATTTTTGAATCCTCAATATTATATATTTTTTATTTTTTCTTGTAACCCTTGAAGGATGCTTTATTGTTAGCTCGCTATGAATTCGAATACTTCGTCTCCAACTGTTGTGTTGTGGAATGAAGAAATACACCGAGAAAATTATCTAAACTACTTTATTAACAGAGTGATACAACCAAGATGTATCTAAACTTATTTTATAAATGGAATATTGTGTGTGTGTGTGTGTGTCCGTTACCTGTAGACTCCGAAACGGCTGAACCGATTTTCTTGAAATTTTACACAGTTGTACTATAAGCGTCTGCGAGTGTTCTTAGCTAGGTTTTGTGTCGAGGTACCCCCGATAAATATCGAAAATCGATAATCGAAAAAATCGGGTTATAGAAGGAGTGGTCCGATATTCAGAAGTTTCAAGGTTGCAGTAACAATATCGTAATCTATTACGTAGAATATATATATCACACACACACACACACACACACACACACACACACACACACACACTCAAATACACACAGGCAGGCAAACACATACACACGCACACACACACACACACACATATATATATATATATATATATATATATATATATATATTTATATCACTCATATGTGTGTGTGTGTGTATTTAGGCAGTAAATTTTCTTTTACGCATGTCAGACTAAATAAATTTCAAACATTGTGTCTGCGTATTTTAAATAAAATCCTTTCATAATCGCGTATTATAATTAAAAGATGTAAGAAGTTAGCTGTATCTTTGACAGTTGATTTTATTATTCATTTCTCAATGTTCCCAAGTACTTTCAATCTACTTTTCGAGATCATCTTGAGGAGTGTGAGTTGTGGTAACAAAAATAACCGCAAAACCGTCTTGCTAAAATTTACCGTAAATTTTTTTCTTGTTTCAAATGTAACGGTTGACAAATAGCTTGCGTTCATTAGAACTTGACAATTATTCAAAATGTAATTTTTTTTATATTGTAATGTCATTGGTCATGCACATGCTAAAGTATGAACGAACTGTTCTTTTTATAAACATTTTACATGATTACTGCAGTATTCATGGCTGATTCTAATAATTGATGTCTCAGATTTTAAAGATCGTCGAGGATTTGTAATTTGCTTTTTTTGTTTTCTTGGTGTAGTATTGTTGTGTAATCGATTATTATTTTTATACTGTGAATATAGACAGAAATATTGTTTTAGATGTCTGGAAATTCACGAAATATCAGACATGTGTAATGTAAGAAGTCTTCTTATTATAATTGTTATAAATCCACCATATACATTTGTTTGTTTTTTTTCTTTTTCGAAGATATATTCTCCCAAAGGACATTTGAATTGATATATAATGTTGGTTTTACGTAATACATCAGTTGGTGGGGAGGTGATGTTAGGGATAATTAAATTAGCAGTATTTTATTATTTTATAACATATAATTATTTTTTAGGATCAGTGGGAGGTATATTTCACAAATGAGATTTTTTTTTTGTCTTTTTCACCCTGTTTGTAGTTATCGTACTTTGGTTACAATAAAAGATGTTGATAGGTTTGGGGTCTCTTGTGGAAGTACCATGTTCTGTTTGATGTATGTTGAGTTTTTTTTTTCAAATATCGTCTTATTTGTTCATCTACAATGTGGCGTGAGAAATCATTATAAATGAAAGTCTGCTTAATATTTTTAGTTCAGAGTAAAATATCATTTTTGTGAAGGAGTTGATTTGTGCTTGGTTAATTAAAATGTGTACAAGTGCTATTTTTGCAGTACTTAGGGCATTCACTCTTATAGTTGGGAGTGCAAGAGTTATTGCTGGTTGTTTTTTTATATGGGGAGGTAGTAAATATGTTATTGTTTGTGTCTATTAAAATGTTAAGGAAATAAATTTTGTTATCTTTGTTATGTGAATTTAAGGACAGGTTTTTGAAAGTTTGTTGGGAGTTCTATTATTTCTTCTAAGTTTTAAACTAACATAAGAACATAATCTATATATCGTACGTAGATGGAAGTCTTTTTAGTGGTGCTAAATATATTATTATATAGGTTGGCCATGTAGAAGTTGTTGAAGGTTAGACCTAGAACTGAGCTCATTGAAACACCGTCCCGTTGCACGTATACATTATTTGTGTGATCATAGAATGGGACTTCGATGGTACAGTTTAAAAATATCTTTTTTTAGTATTTTATGTTTAATTTTCAGTAGAGGCAGAGAATTAATATTATATATATATATCATAATAAAATCAATGGTTTCTCTAACAGGAACGTTAGTGAACAGATTTTCAACACGAAGTGGTGCTATGGTTTCATAATTAGTTTTTTCCGTTTTTAATATTTGTATAAATTCAAGAGATGATTTAATGCTGTATTTGTTAGGTATGTTGTATCAAAACACACACTCCCAACTTTTCATTTCGCGCTATTATATCACAAATACCTACTCCTATATACCAAGTAACTAATGCGCTTAACCAATGAATTACACCATACACATCTAACAAATACTACTTTTAACCTGAACCACCAAAGTCCCATTCTATGATCACAAAAAAATAATATACGTGCAACGGGACGTATAAATCTTTATATTACTAAGTTTTTCCGTAGAATAAATAGTACATTGATAAACAATAGATTCTGTCAGGCATTTCTTTCAATGGACACTTTATAGGGTTTCTACAATTCCATTTATTATTGTCTAAATTATTGATTTCAGTTTTTTGATGATTTCATTTTTCATTTAGGTTTAAATTTTTATTCAAAATATTATTATTATGCTGTTTATATTTTTTCAGATTATCCGTACAACTATAACTTAATTTTAGTATATTTTTATTGAATATATATATAATTAAGAATATGAATTGAATAATAATTGAAGAATATTACCCATCAATATCAAAGAAACTGTTTATAACTACATTGGAGTTTGCTACTGTTTACTAGGATCTATCAGGGTAGAAACGTAGCATCATTGTGATTGCAGAAAATCAGTTTTCATTCATAATGAAAAACAGTGGATAAAAAAATGATTCAATAGAAAACTTTTGATATTACAGTGGGATCAGTGGACTCTACCGAGTATTCCAAATTATTCTATATAATCTTACAGTCCATAATGATATAAATACATAAGATATTGCATTATATAAGAATGATGGCCTTATGGCTGTGAGGAATTCCACAAATTTTAAAATTGACAAAATGAGAAAGTTAATAAACAGAAAGTTTTAAAAAAATAATTCAATAGAAAACTTTGATATTACAGTGGGATCAGTGGATTCTGCCGACTATTCCAAATTAGTCTATATAATCTTACGGTCCATAATGATATAAATACATAAGATATTGCATTATATAAGAATGATGGCCTTATGGCTGTGAGGAATTCCACAAATTTTAAAATTGACAAAATGAGAAAGATAATAAACTGAAAGTATAAAAACCTAAAAAAATTAGTCTTAGTACAAATATAAAAAAAAGAACTTTACTTGATGTGACTTTAGATTTAGTCAATGATATATACCAATCATATAAAAACAAATAAAAATCCTTTATATATTTAAGCAAAATTGAGCCATACTCTATCTAATATAAAAAATGTACCTTCATCCATAAAGTATAAAAGTAGTAGAAATTCTGCAAATGATGATGTATTTAATATACACAATAATTTTTGTATGATAATGCTTTAAAAATAGTGCATGTAAGTACCCTAATATTAAACATGTAAAAGAGAATATCTACCCCGAAGAAAAAATAGAAATAGAAATATTATTTAGTACATACCCACTTTCAACCAAATAGTCAGCAGTAATTTAGACCCCAAATTTCTCGCTTTGATTAAAACATATTTCCGAACAATAATTCATTCAGCAAGATTTTAAACAAAAGTACACTAAAATTAAATTATATGTGAACTGATCACCTATAAAAAAAAAATCATAAAAAATATAATCATCACATTTTAAATAAAAATTTAAACATAATGAAAATAAGAATGATTTAAAAACTGAAATCAGTAATTTATACAATGAAATATGTAATAGTAGAAACCCTATAGAGTGTCCATTGGAAAATAAACGCCTTACGAAATTTATTGTTTATCAATAGACTATTTCTTCTACTGAAAACCCTGGTAATAAAAAGTACATGCAAAGTACTAAAAATGCGTTCAAGCAAAGAGTTTCTCAGCATATTTTTTCCTTTAATAATAATAAGTACCGTAATCGAACATCCCTATCCAAATATTTTTTGGTATTTAAAGGAAAGCAATAAGAATCATACAATAAAATGGAGAATTAAAAAATAACCAAAAACTGTAAGTCTTTAAATGACCCATGCCCTTTGTGTCTATATAGAAATGTATGTATTATTAAATTTCTTAATAAGGATCTATCAAATAAACGTAATGAAATTACTGTCATGTGTAAGCATTGCAATATCTTCAATTGAGAATATACTTAATAAATATTTATGTAAGCATATTGATTAACTGACATATAACCTTTATTATTTTTTAATAAATTTTAAATTTCACATGAGTTAAGAAAATATAATGAGTTGTGTTAGGGGAGATAACTCTCCTTTGACAGTTCATTGACTCTTCACAAAAAGGTTAAGACAAAACAAGAACACAGGACTGGACAATACACTGCGTGTAAACAGTAATTTGTTATCCAACCCAATCCTGCTGTGTCCTGGTCGGTGAGAATTTAAAAAAAAGAATATTTTTGTGTTTCAAAATATATTTAACTGTGTTTGTTATATTTTGCTGTTTTTAAATTTTGGGGTTACAACAAATTGATAAAGAAATGTACTCTGAACCAAAAATATAAAAATATTTTAATCAAACCGAAATTCCTTTTAAGACAAGTTTAAAATAAACACTTTTCTTTGTTTTTAAGAAAACAAAGAGCAGGGATACACAAAACTTTAATATTATTCTCTCGAAATTAAATTGTATACATCTTGCGGGAAGTAAGGAGTCTAGCCGTAAATATGAGTTTTCCTTAGACATGTATGAATACCCTACATCTCCTAACATCTAATCTATATTGTAAATTTTCAAAGTCAACATCAATTCTGATTAGTTAAATTAAACAAATCCATATGATCTAAATTAAATGTTTCCCCCTCCATAATAAACAAATAAGCTTTGATGAGCAAACGTATTTTTTCGTTTTTTGAAATGTAAATCATTTTCACCAAAGTTATTGAACATTGCCTGATGACAAGATAAAAGCTTTAAATATCGAAACAGGAATGTCGTGTCGCATTGTTATGACAATATTTAACATGGCGCACGTACGAAAAAGAATTAGATTAAACAATTTTATATTTACGGACGAAAAAGAGTTAACTAAAACCATTTTAATTTTTACGGACGAAAAAGGATTAGAGAAAACAATTTTATTTTATTCGGACGAGAAGGTGTTAAAGAAAACGATGTTTTTTTTTTGTTTTTTTGTTTTTTTTGTCGGAAAGTGGTTCGTTTTTCCAAGATTGCAAACTAGTTAAAAATAGAAATGACATAGAATCGTATAATACGATTGTTGTTACCCAGCGAAACAAATCTGGACTACTGAAGGTCAAATGTTAAGCGGTGTTGTTGAAAGAAGTGACACAGACGAACATCGCGTGCTGGCGAAAAGAATTGGAAAGAGAAGTTTTATTTTAATAAATTCTTACGTGAAACTCGGGGGAAATACAGCCGAGATAATTAGAAATCAAAAATCAAAACCATGTTGTTGAAATAAGTGTAACAGACCAGCATTAGTTAGTTAGTTAAGTGCCATACGTGAAACACGCTTGGGCGATCATGTCTCGAAAGAGACATGACTGACTGGGCAGAAGATTATCCCGCAGTAAGTTGCCATTGCTTTCTGTGGTAGACTGGTTGCCAGCCAAGACTATAGAACCCTATCTGTCCTATTATTTGACTTATAGCTAGAGGGAGAATATACGTATTATATTATTACATAGTAATTAGGGGGGGATCAGTTTATTACTTCATAGCAATAGAAGACAGATCCCCCACTTTATGCCCAGTAGAAGCCTTTACCATGTTTTGAACTATTATATTATCCAGTCAGTTTAGTGCCATACGTGATACACGCTTGGGCGATCATGTCTCGAAAGAGATATGACTGACTGGGCAGAAGATTATCCCGCAGTAGGTTGCTTTCTGCGGTAGACTGAGGCTGTAGAACTCAAGGCTATAGAACCCAATCTGTCTTGTTATTTAACCCATAACTGGAGGGAAGAGACAGATTAAAGACAATTAAGACCAGCATTACTTAGACGAAAAACAATTGAGGAAAAAAATTTAATTTTTTATTCTTAAATTCTCGGGTGAAACTCGGCTAACGCAGTTGACATGATTAGGAGGTCAAATGTCAAAGCCACCTTGTTGAAACGCATAGACAAAAATGATTAAAGAAAGCGATTTTTATTCATATTTCCCCAGATAAAAATTCGGCGAATCACAGCTAATACGATAAGAGAGCAATGGTTAAATTGATCTTGTTGAGAGAAGGGTAAAACCAATTAGGAAAATTATCATTCTACATTTTCCTGAGGTAGATAGAGGTCATGTAACAGCTCCTCCCAAAGAGGAGGGAGAATTCTTCCAAAATTGGAAGTGTGAAATAGAGATAAAGAAAAGTAAGACGTCAGAGAGATTAACGCCATGTAACAACTCCTCCCAAAGAGGAGGGAGAATTCTTCCAAAATTGGAAGTGTGAAATAGAGATAAAGAAAAGTAAGACGTCAGAGAGATTAACGCCATGTAACAGCTCCTCCCAAAGAGGAGGGAGAATTCTTCCAAAATTGGAAGTGTGAAATAGAGATAAAGAAAAGTAAGACGTCAGAGAGATTAACGCCATGTAACAACTCCTCCCAAAGAGGAGGGAGAATTCTTCCAAAATTGGAAGTGTGAAATAGAGATAAAGAAAAGTAAGACGTCAGAGAGATTAACGCCATGTAACAACTCCTCCCAAAGAGGAGGGAGAATTCTTCCAAAATTGGAAGTGTGAAATAGAGATAAAGAAAAGTAAGACGTCAGAGAGGTTGACGCCATGTAATAGCTCCTCCCAAGAGAAGAGGAAAATCTTCCATGATTGGAAGTGTAAAGCAAAGAAAGAAGACTGGCTAAATTTTAGAATATTTGCATAAAACCACTTATGAGTCCTCACCACACCAGTAAAAAGGGTCACCCATAAATACGCGAGTCCACAGGATCTAAAGACAGTTCGCAGGCATTTTTCAATCAGTTCCCGCTCGGAGATGAAGTGAGTTCGAGTTTCCGTTCCAGCGTTGCCCGGGTTTTGAAGTTGCTACTAAAATTACCAATCAAAGTTTGCAGTAATAATAACCAAAGTTATTTGCTGAAGAAAAAAATCTCCGACGAAGCACAACCTGATGAAAATAATAAGAAGAGAAAATGACGACGGACATTTTCGCAAGGTACAAAAAATAGTGTTTGAATATACCACTTATTTCATTATCAGGTCTAGTCCATCTTAGAAAAACTGGCCGAAGTTTTCGTTCCGTCGCCAATTATTAGGAACTAGCAGTATAGCCTGACGTTGCTCGGGTGTAATGTAAGTTTAAAAATAATCCATTTTCCTGGAGCTTAGACTCTTTGGACGTTGGCACGAAAGACTAAAAAGCAATAGTTGTTTCTAGTTAAAGCCAAACCGTAGACTGAAAGAAAAATGAATGGATGTAAGTCAAATTTTGATTTCTTGGCATCGATATTAAATAAGCATACAACACCTAATTTCACTGAGATGCTCCCTACAATATCGAAAACGTTCAACCAAATGCTGATTTATTCTGGAGGTTCCATGATTTTATTTCCCAATTCGTGTTCACTCTTCGGATTTCTATCTGAACTATATGCACATTCTCTCCTCAGAAAGTTAAGTTTGTCTGTGCAGATTATGTTCCTATCAACAACACTTATTGTTAGCCTAGATTGTGTAAAATATTCTTTTCTAAACAGGTTTTGGCCCACTCTCTCAAAAAGCGTACGTATGTTCGACTTTACTCCAGTTCACAACACACACCGTTCTTTTTTTTTATCATTTTACCCCAAGCAAAACAGAAATTCCACTGCAGGGGGGAAAATAAGAGGTGAATGAAGAGGAACGTATAACAGGGGAGTCAGAGAATGAGTAAGAAAAGGATAAGAATACAGGTGTGTAGAAGGCTGCATGAGAGGGGAGTGGAAAGGAAGAAGAACATGATACATATTGAGTATTCCTTTAATATATACTAGCAGTATAGCCCGGCGTTGCTCGGGTGTAATGAAAGCATTAAAACTAATCCATGGTCCTGGAACTCAGACTCTTTGGACGTTGGCACGAAAGACTAAAAAGCAATAGGTGTTTCCAGTTAAAGCGAAACCGTAGACTGAAAGAAAAATGAATGGATGTAAGTCAAATTTTGATTTCTTTGTATGGATATGAAATTAAATAGCCTTCTCTCTCTCTAAAACTCACACAGATTCCCACACATATATATTATAGTAGGCTGTTGTATATATATATATATATATACCAGCAGTATAGCCCGGCGTTGCTCGGGTGTATTGAAACTTTAAAACTAATCCATGGTCCTAGAGCTCAGACTCTTTGGACGTTGGCACGAAAGACTAAAAAGCAATAGTTGTTTCCAGTTAAAGCGAAACCGTAGACTGAAAGAAAAATGAACGGACACACACACAGAGACACACACACACACACACACACACACACACACACACACACACACACACACACAGATAAAGTTCCATTTATAAATAAGTTTAGATGGGTTGGGAAAAAGAAAAGGAAAATAACTGTAATTATTAGTTTTTAATTTTATGTATATAAATACTATCTAATTATATATTCAGGCGTCGATCATTCTATTTCCACAATTGATGCCGTTTATTTCCGCAATTGTGCGCGCAAAACAGCTTGGCTGAAATACCCCAATAATAATTCAGCTTGATTCAACATGGCAGGGCTCCGGTACGCTTCTTACAATGTAAATTAAATTAATTTTAATTAAAAAACAAATTTAATTACATTACGCTCTACGGCCTACGTTGTATTGAACCCGTTTTTAAAAAGTAAATGCCGGAGAACTCTGGATTCTAAACTTGTTGGTTCTCTTCATCTTGATATATATATATATATATATATATATAATGATGAGATACACAGTATTTCGAACAATGCAAATCATATTTAATACACGGCAATAAACAGTGGATTAGAGATTCGACTGAAAATTTTTGTATATATGGGATCTTTGGATTCTGCAGAGTTTTGCGACTTAGTTGGAGTATTCTGCATATTCTGCGTATGAAGAGATTGATTTAGATAATATCGGGCATCATGCAGATGATGGATTCATGATTGTAAAGAACTCTACTGAAGGTAAGGCTGATAAACAAAAAAATAATAATAAAAATTTATATTGGAAGTACAATGAACTATTTAAAATCGTTTCTATAATCATCCCTCATCCTTTACTAATACGACAAACGAAATATAATTTTCATTTCTAGATAACTTTTTGGAAATTAAAATCGAAGAATAAAACACCTAAAGTTAAATAGAATATTATCAAACAAGCTAGAATCTCTAAATCGGTAAACAAACCATGCTTCATCCATCTGCAAAAGAAAATGGAAATTATTATGTTTTTAAATTGTGACATATTTTAAACCAAAAATATTAAACTACAGTAAATTGTAAACATATTAAAGTATTAATTTTACAATTCTGCTAAAATCCTTTAAAATGTAATCTCACTTCTTATGTTATATTATAATTTTATTAATATCAAATTAACATTTTGTATCAATTCTATATTTAGATATTTTGTTCAATAATTACTGATTGTATGTTTAACCTTGTATTAGCTTAATATAATTATTATTTTTTCTCTTGCTATATTGATAGCAGTTCTAATTTATATATATATATATATATATATATATATATATTAATAAATTATAACATTGATATGTTATAATATCACTACAAAAGTAGCTATTTTGTTTCGACCCTTTTTGTTTCTTATCACATGATGTGGTTAAAATAACCACATCACTTGATAAGACACAAAATGTGTCGAAACAAAATAGCTATTTTTGTTTTAGTGATATTATATTAAATATTATCAATGTTATAATTTATTAATAAATATTATTATTATTAGCTCTACTTTGTATTGAGCACTTTTTTAAAAATAGTGTTTCTTTGGATGGGGAATATTATTCCACCCATACTTGGTTATATATATATATATATATATATATATATATATATATATATCGTTTAAAACACTTTTCTTTTAATTTATATTATTAAGTCGTTTTAATATAAGACTTTATATTGCTTTTTAACATATCATTTATTTTTGATTCTATGAATATGTTTTGTGTATAAGTATGTGACTTCATTTAGAAATGCCATAAAATCTGAAAAGCAGCATTGTAACTTTTTGTACATTTGTTAGCATCTTATTTCCGTTTAAATTTTAATTCTACTCTTTAGTATTATTTCATTGTGTTACCCATTCTCCACATCTTCTCATTTGTTGTTTTCTTTACTTTCTTCTTCTTCCTTATCTGTGTAATGTTTTCTTAAACTCTTTTTGCCTTTTCTCTATATTCTCTCCGTTGTGGGGTTAATTTCTTATGCTTTCTTTTTCTTTTTGATATTCTTTTTCTTTCCTCTTTCTTTCCCTTTTTTTTACTTTTTCTTTTTTCTCTTTTTTACCTTCAAAAAAACGAAAAATGAAGTGACGCTTCATAAAATGATAAGTTTTTTTTAAAAAGCGTTTATTTCTATCATTGCTAATTACCAGATGAGACATTGTTCTTTTAATGTCGAATAAATTCGACATTATTTAATAAATATAAATTTGACATGATACACATTAAATGTCGAATAAATTCGGCATTTAATGTGTATAATTTTGTATTAGTTACCTACATGTACTAATGTAACAGTTTATATATATATATATATATATATATATATATATATATATATATATATATATAAAGGATGGATTTTCACTTCTAAACATCATCTGAGAATACACAAACCTCGTTGATTTAATGAAAAAAAGTAAATTAATTATTTATTACACAAAATTTAAAACTGCTAACCTCATCGTCTAAAATAACAATTCACCAGGAATAGCTAAACTACAAAGAAATATAAATTGATCCTTTTTGTTCTCTATCAATCCATATCCAAATTTGTAAATAATTATATTGGACAAACTACCACAGGTTTAATGAGAGAACTCATGTTGTACCATAGTTCAATTCAATTCTATTTATGCTCACACGGAGAACTTCCAAACTCTGTCCGTAACTTACTTGTTGCTAATTCAAATATAATAGCATCATTCACAAGCAAAAAAAATAAAAATAAAAATAAAAATAATGAAAGCACTATTAATAAAAAAGAAATATCCAACACTTATAAATATCTAATATGAACAAGGCGAAAATGTGCTTTTCGTGTTCGGAATATCACTCTCTCTCTCTCTCTCTCTCTCTCACACAAACACACACACACACACACAGTGGAATTAATAACACACACATGACTTTACGTACATAAATATCCACCACACATATTCTGTTTCACGTAAAATAAAGCTGATTCTGGATAATGGCTAAACGCATAGCCGAAAGTGATCGGAAAAAAAAAACATTTAGACAATTTTCATATCTCTTATTTTCTGAAAAGAAAAAATTATTAAAAAGATTATAAAAATGCTTAACCATAATAACTTTTCTGTCATTTTTAATGAAACCTGCATAAAAGCGAGATTGCTGACAAAGTACACTATATATATATATATATATATATATATATATATATATATATATATTCCGGTATCTTTAGCAGTGAATCGAATAAGATTTCAAATTCGTGTATTATGTTTCTCAGTGGGGATTTCAGAAGTAATGGATGCAATGCTTTTTGCGATGGAAATAAAGTGTAGTTACTGATAAAAAGGGAAAATGGAATCTTCTAAATTCTTGTTTAGAAAAATACTAGTTTACATAAAAAGGAATTGCTCCAGCCCACAAAAAATAAGAATACAATTTTTTTTATTTTCATAATTTTTGTAGCCCTCTTCCTCGAATTTTAAACTCTCTTCTCGTGAGACAAGCTTGATCTAACGAGACACGCTTGTTAATTGTTACCCCACGCTGAGGTGCCCAAATATAGTTTGTCTGATTATTTAGAATGAAAATAGCAATAAAACGGCGAGAGGCTTGCGATGTTTCGTTTTTGAGAAAAGCATGAGGATTCAGCTTTATCTCATTACGTATCTAAAAGGGATTTTGACTTTAACTTAGTTAAAGATTTAATACAACACCTATTTAGTTAGATGCGTGTTCATCCAGTCCTAATTATATAGTCACACCTCCCTACAAGTATCCCTTTAGTGCTATATTGCTGCAGTAACCATATCGTAAATGAGAGTTGGAGATGTCAGTTCGTCCCCGACCAACCAATTTTACCACATCTTCTCCCAGCGGAAGCGAGCTTGTCTCGGTGTCTAGATCGACCACTCAGACATGATGTTTCTGACAGAAAAATTTCAGCTGCTTTACTTCATTGGGGAGAAGAAAAAATAATTTCGTTATTTCGAGTGGCTCTTCAGACTTATTGACAATATATCTATCTCTGTTTCCCGATTGCTACGTGGCATGAACTCTCTGATTTACTCACTTCAATTTCTTGGTTTTTATTTCTTTTCCATTTGACAAAGGCGTATTTACATCTTTCTCATTTGCTAATAAAGAATTTCCTGTGATCACACGTTTGTCGTTGACGTAGACCCTAAATTAAAAAAGTATCTCATTGTGAGCTGAAATAATAACTTACCTTTTCAGACGAGTGTTTAGAAGATGCGATGAATCTCTGGATGAGTTTTTTGTTGTTGACGGAAACAATCTGGTTGATTTTGTCTTGATCATTGTCTTGATCATTGTTTTTATAGTCTGATCTGACATTACTTAATCAGTCAAGATCTGAACCTCATTTGCATACACCTTTGTGGAACATTGACTGACTTATTCGAAGACCTTTAGTGACCTGGGGAATGTTACAATATGTAGCCGCGAGATGCGTTGGAAATGAGTGCTTAGAATGAATATTCACAATATGCCGCGTTTATATTCAGCGGCTGTTTCCTTAAATCATTAACTTTTTTATTGTTCTTTTTCCTCAGTAAACTTTTCTCACTTTCCAAAGCTATATTGTATTTCAATCTCAGAAAATTAAGAACGTTATCTCATTACTTATAGAGAAAATTATGAGAAAAATTAATATACTGTTTAAAAAATAATAAAAAACTTTGTACAAACCTGTGGTTCTTTATCGTTTTTGTTGCCCAAAGCACCCTTTTCAAGCAGGAATATAATTCTTTTTTTTCCAAGTCAATCCGAAAAATTACATTCCAAATAATATGAATAAGCAATTAATTCTTTTCCATATTAATGTATATACATTTACAGGGCATATTTTTTATACAAAAGTATTTTTTAAGCTTATGATGGCTAGAATACTCAATAAAAAATACAAGAGCAGAGATCGAATTTCCCTTTTTGTCTAAAACACTGAAATATACCCCATTCCCGTTTTAGAATCCGGGGTATAAATTATTTGCACACACACACACACACACACACACACACACACACACACACACACACACACACACATATATATATATATATATCTATATATATATATATATATTTAAAATAAATTTAATTTCGATGTTCAAATCAGTTGTATGCCCATTTCTACATGAAATCCCTAAGAGAAATTTCACGCCTGATCGGCAACTTCTTTATTTCAAAATAAACAGATATTTTACCGGCGGAAGTTATATATATATATATATATATCACAGAAAAATTAAAGGAGTGGGATTAATAAGAAAGTAGACAGAAATCAATGTCTATTTTTAGATTTTGGAAAACCTTACTTTTAAACTGAGTTAAGAATTTAAGTGAAAATTTAGACTTGTCTGGCTCTAAGAAATGGAAGGGGTAAGATAAAAGAAAGAAAGAACTGAAAGAAGTGGGAAGGAATGGTTGACAGGGACGTAAGCTAAGAAAAAAAAAGAAAAGGAAAGAAAAAGGAAAAAAAGGAGAAAAAAAGAAAAAAAAAATCTCCATAGAAACGTTAACAGACGTGTTGACAAATAAATCATAGAAGTTTTTGGTTTAAAATTACATCAATCTCCTACGGAAAATCTTTAACAGGAACACATTAAAAATTAGCTACTCCTGTATCCCAAATATGGACAACATTATGAATTCTCACAATAGGCAAATTCTAAAGGATTTATTTAATATCGACTCTAGGTCCGGAATTTCTAATGAATGCAACTGTAGTTCCGTGAGATATCTGCACGGTGGAAGGCAAATGTAAATCCACCCAGGTAATCTATGAAGCTCACATTTCATCCAACAACAGGAAAAATTACCGGATCTATATTGGTATATCCGCGGGGGATTTTAAGCAACGTTATTACAATCACAGGTATTCCTTTTTCAACCCAAATCAGAAATACTAAACAGCCCTTTCACAAAGATTTTAGAAAATGAAGAAAGAAGGGCTAAACCCTATAGTTAGTTGGAAACTGATAGGTTCAGCTGGTGTTCCGAGGGATTTTCACGATAGATGCAATCTGTGTTTACAAGAAAAAAATACAAATATTAAAGTACGCTAACCAGCACCTACTCTTGAATTTAAGGAAAGAATCCATTAGTAAATGCCAACATAAGGCGAACTTTGTGAACGTTTAAAAAGTTCTGAATTCAGTTATAGAAAAATAAATGAATTTTAATTGATTAATTAATTAATTAATTAATTAAATTTTAAATAATAAATTTGAACCCCACTACCAATGTCTGATCCCAGCCTAATAGATTCATTCTTCTGTCTTTTCTCCTATTAAGGAGTAAGGATACTTAGACTAACTTAACCCCCAAATTTTCTTGCACCTTTATATTTTTCCCTGCACTTTAAAAGTTTTTGTACGTGTGGTTGTGTGCGTATGTGTGTGTGTGTATATGTGTAGTATGCTATTTTTATATATATTTGTATGTGTATGTATGTATGTATGTATATATATATATATATATATATATATATATATATATATGTGTGTGTGTGTGTATATGTGTGTGTGTGTGTATATGTGTGTGTGTGTATATGTATGTGTGATATGTATATATATATGTGTGTATATGTATATGTGTGTGTGTGGGTGTATATATATGTGTGTGTGTGTGTGTGTGTATATATATATTGTGTGTGTATATATATATATGTGTGTGTGTGTATAAATATATATGTGTGTGTGTGTGTGTGTGTGTATATATATGTATGTGTGTATGTGTGATATGTATATATATATATATGTATATGTATATGTGTGTGTGTAGGCGTGTGTGGGTGTGTGTAAGTGTACACTTGTTGAATTTGTTAATTTATTATATTCTTTAAGTAAAAACTTTTTCATCTTGATTTTTAGATTTATTATGCTTTATATTTTATTTCATTCTGTTTTCATAAATTTTATTAATTTTCTATAAATTTATTTTTTTAAAATTTAAATCAAGTTTTTTATTTAAATTATATGTCAAAATTTTGCCCCCCACCCAATTTTTTTCTAATTACTTCAACCCATTTATTTAAACAAAAAACCGCTATGATTTATTCGTCAACACATTTGTGAACGCTTCAATGGAGATGATTTTTTTCCTTTTTACCGTTTTCTTTCCTTTCCTTTCTTGTTTTTTCTTAGCTTACTTCCCTGTCAACCACCCCTTCCCACTTCTTTCAATTCTTTCTTTCCTTTAACTTTCCTCGTCCATTTCTTAGAGCCAGACAAGGCTAAATTTTAACTTAAAACTCTTACCTCAGTTTAAAAGTAAGGTTTTCCAAAAATTTAAAAATAGACATTGACTTCTGTCTACTTTCTTATTAATCCCACCCCTTTCATTTTTCTGTGATGAATTTTTTTTTACTTCCGCCGGTAAAATATCTCGGTTTATTCTGAAATAAAGAAGTTGCCGATCAAGCGTGAAATTTCTCTTAGGGATTTCATGTAAAAATGGCCGGATAAGTGATTTAAACATTGAAATTAATTTTATTTTATAATTGGCTCTGTAATTTCAATATTAATTACATTGAGCCCTCCACCTTGATCAGTTTTAATATTAATGTAATTAATATTAATTAGGATCGGGTCTTTGGGATTTACCTGCTTTTCCTTTTGGATTAAAGTTTATATATATATATATATATATATATATATATATATATATATATATATATATCGTGTATTGAGGCAGCAGAGAATTATCTAAACATATAGTGTTAAATATAACAGATAATGTATATTTATTATGTTTCATCATAAGCCGTTCCAAACATGGTATTTGAACTTTAATTTTTGGTGGAAATAAAGGCAACAATTGTCCTACATTTGGATATTTTTATTACTCTTGTATATATATATTAGATGTGCGTTGTGGTACAGTGGATATCGACTCGGAACGATAAGCCGGGGAGCCGAGTTCGAATTCCAGTTGAATCCATTGTATTCACTTACGCGCAAATACCCTTACCCTTAATCCGTCTCTTCCTTCCAGTTATGGGTTAAATAGCAGGACAGATTGGGTTCTACCGCAGAAAGCAATGGCAACCTACTGCGGGATAATCTTCTGCCCGGTCAGTCATGTCTCTTTCGAGACATGATCGCCCAAGCGTGTATCACGTATGGCACTTAACTGACTGATATATATATATATATATATATATATATATATATATCGGTTAAAACATACTTTTCTTTTAATAGTTAATATTAAGTCGGTTTAATGTAAGACATTACATTAATTTTTAACATATCCTTTATTTTTGATTACATGAATATGTTTTATGTCTGTGATTTCATTTAAATATACTACAAAATTTGAAAAGCAACATTGTAATTTTGTTTATATCTGTTAGCAAGTCATTTCCATTCAAATTTGAATTCTTCTCTTTATCATTATTTCATTGGGTTTACCATTCTCCACATCTTCTCTTTTGTTGTTTTCTTTACTTTCTACTTCCTCTTTATCTGTGTAATGTTTTCTTAAACTCTTTTTGCCTTTTCTCTATATTCTCTCCGTTGTGGGGTTAATTTCTTATGGTTTCTATTTTTCTTTTTGACTTGCCTTTTCTTCTTTTTCCCTTTTCTTGATTTCTTACTCTTTCTTTCCTTTTTTTCTTTTTTCTTTTTTAAACCATTTTACCTTATACAAAAAAAATTCTAAAATCTAAAAGTGAAGTGATACTTTATAAAATGAATTTTTTGAAAATAAAATCGTTTATTACCATTATTGTTAACTACCTGATGAGACACTGTTTTTTCAATGTCGAAACAAAATGTATAATTTTGTATTAGTTACTTACATGCTCTAATGTAACAGTTTATATATATATATATATTAATTCAGATACTTCAATCCAAGGGAAAAAAGCAGGGAGGTAAATTCCAAAAAACCCGATCCTAATTAATATTAAAAGTTTATTTTAATATTAAAAAATGATAAGGGAAGAGAGCTCCATGTAATAAAATATTACAGAGCAAATATATATTAAAAAAGGATTAATTCAAAGATGTTGAATGGCCATTTCGATATGAAGATCCCCACGGGGAACGACACATCACCTCAGCAACAGAAAAAACCTTTCAGAAACTGGAGAAAAATTAGTCTACTTTTCCTTATAAATAGATTGCAAAGAAATTAAAAAATAAATAATAAAATAAATAAAAATAAAAATAAAGGGAAAGAAAAAGAAAAGGAAAAAGAAAAAGAAAAAGAAAAGGAAAAAGAAAAAGAAAAAGATAGAATAAAATCAAATAAATAAGAAAAGAAAAAAATGACATCGTCTGGGTTCGCAAAAAAAAGGGGATAATGTAACTAAAAATTAACAGACAGCCGTGTTAAATCGACGTCAGTTAAAGCAACACGGAAAAAAGGTGGTAAGAGAGATAAAAGAAGGAAGGGAGGGAAAAAGAAAGAAACTAAAGAAAAAATTTAAGGACAATTCAGTTTAGGTGCCATACGTGATACACGCTTGGGCGATCATGTCTCGAAAGAGACATGACTGACTGGGCAGAAGATTATCCCGCAGTAGGTTGCCATTGCTTTCTGCGGTAGACTGGTTGCCGACCAAGGCTATAGAACCCAATCTGTCCTGTTATTTAACCCATAACTGGAAGGAATAGACGGACTAATACCTTTCCCAAGGGTATTTGCGCGTAAGTGAATACAATGGATTCAGCTGGAATTTGAACTCGGCTCCCCGGTTTCTCATTCCGAGCCGATATCCACTGTACCACAACGCACATCCGCTAAGGACAATTACCGGACCTATATTGGCATGTCCGCGGGCTCTTTCAAACAGAGGCTTTATAATCACAGGTACTCGTTTTCGAACCCTAAACAGAAATTCCAGACGGCACTATCACGTAGGTTCTGGGAAATGAAGGAGGAAGGGCAAGACCCTATAATCAGCTGGAAATTAATAGGCTCAGCTTGTACTCCTAAAAGTTTTCGTGATAGGTGTCGTCTGTGTTTATTGGAGATGATTCTGATTTTGAAGTATCCTCATCAGGACTTACTTTTGAACTTTAGAAGGGAATTTATAAACAAGTGCCGCCATAGGGCGGATTTTAAAATTTAACTTCTAATTTTTAATTTTTAAATTCTAAATTTTTCTATAATTTTTTTAATATTTAAAAAAAAATTTTTTAATTTTAATTTTAATTTTTTTTTTTTTTTTTATGTGTATGTTTGTGTGTGGATGTGCATATTTGTATATATGTATATATATGTATTTATGTATGTGGGCTATATGTAATTTTGCAAAAATTTTTTTTAGCTATTTAAATGCTCCTTTTCATAATATTCATTAATATGTATGTGTGTGAGTGCATATGGAATATATATATATATATATATATATATGCGTGTGTGTGTATATGTGTGCATGTATGTGTACACATGCATATTATGTGTATAGGAATTTTTTGTATATAGGTGTGTACACACATATATATGTGTGTATGCGCATGTATATGTATATAAGTGTGTAATAAATTGAATGTATGTGTGTGTATGTGTATGTATATATGTATTCTTATTCGTTAAATTGTGTGTGTATATATATGTATGTATGTGTGTACTTCTATAGGTATGTATATATAATAATTGTAATTCTTTTTTTTGTCTTTATTTAGTTTAATTTCAAATGACCTAATTTTTTTTAAAATAATTTTATTTTAAATCCTATATTTTTATTCCCTTTTATTAATAATTATGCCTTTTTAAGTTAAGGCCTTTTTCTAATACTTCAACGTTTTGGGGAAATTAGGTTTTTGAATTTGTCCAGCGTCTGTAATATTTAAAAAAAAATTTTTCTTTAGTTTCTTTCTTTTTCCCTCCCTTCCTTCTTTTATCTCTCTTACCACCTTTTTTCCGTGTTGCTTTAACTGACGTCGATTTAACACGGCTGTCTGTTAATTTTTAGTTACATTCTCCCCTTTTTTTTGCGAACCCAGACGATGTCATTTTTTTCTTTTCTTATTTATTTGATTTTATTCTATCTTTTTCTTTTTCTTTTTCCTTTTCTTTTTCTTTCCCTTTATTTTTATTTTATTTTATTATTTATTTTTTAATTTCTTTGCAATCTATTTATAAGGAAAAGTAGACTAATTTTTCTCCAGTTTCTGAAAGGTTTTTTTCTGTTGCTGAGGTGATGTGTCGTTCCCCGTGGGGATCTTCATATCGAAATGGCCATTCAACATCTTTGAATTAATCCTTTTTTAATATATATATATATATATATATATATATATATATATATAGTTTAACATTTAGTTTTATTTTAAATGATAATGTTAAGTCAGTTTAAGTCTTTATATTGCCTTTTAACATATCCTTTATTTTTGATTACATGAATGTTTTTTTTTGTCTGTGATTTCATTTAAAAACGCCATAAAATCTGAAAAGCAATATTGTAAATTTGTTTATATCTGTTAGCATCTTATTTCCGTTTAAATTGGAATTCTTTTCTTTGTCATTATTTCATTGGGTTTACCATTCTCCACATCTTCTCATTTGTTGTTTTCTTTACTTTCTACTTCCTCTTTATCTGTGTAATGTTTTCTTAGACTCTTTTTGCCTTTTCTCTATATTCTCTCCGTTGTGGGGTTAATTTCTTAGGCTTTCTTTTTTTCTTTTTGACCTTTCATTTTCTTTCCTCTTTTATCCCCTTTTTTACTTACTTTTTTTTCTCTTCTTTACATTGAAAAAACGAAAAGTGAAATGACGCTTTATAAATTGCTAATTTTTTAAAATAAAAAGCGTTTATTGCTATCATTGTTAATTACCAGTTGAGACATTTTTCTTTCAATGTCGAAACAAAATGTATAATTTTGTATGAGTTACTTACATTTTCTAATGTAACAGTTTATATATATATTATATCGTACAACAAAAGAAAATGTTCATATATATATGAACATTTTCTTTTGTTGTACTATATAATATTATCTGATTAATTTACGTGTTTACATGAATTTTTAACATCACCTTTATTTTTGATTCTATGAATTATTTTTATGTATGTGGTTTTATTTAAAATTACCGTAAAATTTGAAATGCAACAATGTAACTTTGTTTATATCTGTTAGCATCTTATTTCCGTTCAAACTAGAATTATATTATTTACTATTATTTCATTGGGTTTACCATTCCCCACATCTTCTCATTTGTTGTTTACTTTACTTTTCTCTTATTCTGTATCTGTGTAAATAGTTTTTATATTTCTCTCTTTCTGCTTTTTTTCTCTCTATTCTCTTTGTTGTAGGATGAATTTCTTATGCTTTCTTTTATCTTTTAGACTTTTTTCTTTTTCTTTTCCTTTTCTTGGATTCTTATTTCCTTTCTTTTTTAACTTTCTTTTTCATTCCACTTTCTATTCCTTTTCTTAATTTTTGACTCATTTTTCTTTTCGTCTCTTTTTTTTTTTTTCTTTTTTTTTCGTAAACATTTTTACTTTTTTCCAAAATATTTCCAGACACGGAAAGTAAAGTAACGTTTCATCAAATGAATTTTTTAAAAAGTAAAAGCATTCATTACCATCATGATGTGCGTTGTAGTGCATTGGATATCGGCTCGGAACGATAAATCGGGGAGCCGAGTTCGAATTCCAGCTAAAGTCATTGCATTCACTTACGCGCAAATACCCTTGGGAAAGGTATTAATCCGCCTATTCCTTCCAGTTATGGGTTAAATTACAGGAGAGTCTGAGTTCTATAGCCTTGGCTGGCAAGCAGTCTACCGCAGAAAGTAATGGCAACTTACTCCGGGAGACATGATCGCCCAAGCGTGTATCACGTATGGCACTCAACTGACTGATTACCATCTACCTGATGAGAGATTGTTATTATTAGTGCTATGAGAATGATATAGCAGATTGCAAATCAAAAGTTTCAAGTTTCGGAGCTAGGGTATATATATATATATATATATATATATATAGGGATTTGTCAATTGTCAGAATTAAATATAATTAATTTCGCGGATGTACTTTGTTTTGTTTGTTTGTTTTATTTTTTTCATGTCGACTGCACAGTATAATAGGGTCTGTTAGTCACCGTCTGTGAGATAAAGAGCACTATGTGACAATTCACTCCGCGAGAACTGTTAGAAACGGATTATTGTACTCGTTGGCATTTGTGCCGAAAACTTCACCGCGAACATTTCAGAGTTTGGGTGTCAAATCTAACGACAGTGTAGAGGATTCAAAAAGTGGATTCAAAAAGTGTTGGAAGAGATTGTGATTACGAGGTGAACGCTACGTTATGTCTCCATTCATCATCTGGAGTAGGTAGTGCTAACCTGTGTATAGAGAATGGCTGCTGAAATAACGTATGTCTGACAACAGGACTCTGCACCATGTCACACAATCAGGAGAAAGCTGTCATGGCTGTCGACCATATCTTATCCCCTAACTCGAGATAGAATAATGGCCTTGATTGTTATGTGTGGGGCGCACTTGAGGAAGAAACCAAAAACAAACCCCCTGTAACAGTAAAGTTGAAGAGAAGGCAATGATTATGGCAGAATTCACCTCCTTTAAAAAAAAACAGTATGTCCAAAAGAGTTGCAAAGTATTCTGATGTCGCATGGCGGCTGTGATTGAAAATGTTTAGAATTAAATTTTCATTTTGATTTTGAGATAGTCTCTGTTCACGCGTCGTAGCGAATGGATGTCCTAAAATCAGGGTCTTGCCGATGTATGGGAGTGCTGACAATTCTGACCAAAAGAACTTCTCACTCCATGGCATGTCACCGAATATGTCTTTGAAAAGTGAAAATAAAACATAATAATATTTTATTTTGTCTAGCAAATCTGCACCAGATTCAGGTTTGTACCGGAAGACAGATGTCAATGACTCGGAAGTCTCGTCAAGCTGACAGAAAATGTTCAGTAGTAAATTTTAATGTTGATTTTAAGAGAGTTTGAGTTCACCCGATGATGCATGGAGGGTTCTGAAAATTCAAACCAAAGGAATTTCTTCCTCCATGGAATGTCACCGAATATATCTTTAAAAAGTAAAATAAAATAAAATTATGTTTTATTTCAATTTCGATTTATACCTGCAATTCTTTTATGTACTATAAAATTTTCATATGCAATTTTTAAAAAGTTTTTATTCTTCTGTTTATACCTGCAGTTTTTCTGCACTATAAAATTTGCACCTACAAGAAGTTATTTTTCTTTTTCTGCTTATACTTGCAATTTTTTGATGCACTTTTAAAACTCCCCCTGCAATTTAAAAAGTTCTTATTTATTTTCTGTTCATACTCGCAATTTCTTATGCACTGCAAAATTTTCGCATGCAATTTATGGTCTATTGTCATTGGTTGCTGATCTGTTTCTCTATTTTTTCTTTTTCCTCTCCTTCTGAGTCTTTACCTGATTCCAGCCTTTCTGACTCTAAAAGGGTCGCTCTCCTTGTACATCTCTTCTTGGCTTTTGGCTCACTCGTTTTCTAATTAGCCAACTCTCCTGACTTTAGATCATTGGCATATCTCTATGTTCGACCTACCATCTGGTTCAAAATTGCATACGACACTGGAACCGTTTCCTCTATTACTCTATAGTATGGTTCCTATCTTTTGTCTAGTTTTCCTTCTCTTAAGTGAATTTTATAGTACACAGGGTCCCCAACCCTAAATTCTACTACCTTTCTACTGGAATTCACTCTCTCATTTCTCTACTTTTGAGCTTTTTAATTCGCCTTCTGGCCTGTACAAACAACCTATGCTATTGTTCTATTACCAACTGATGATTAACTTCTTCCATATATTTTCTACGGGTTTTTTTTTTCAGGCTGAATCTTTCTTGATTCTGTCAGACTAATTCTGTAGGGGTAGTTTCTCTTCACATGCCGTAGTTTTCCACATAACCAGCACCTTCTACTTGGGCAGTTTACTGCAAACTGACCCATCTGATTGCTCTCCCAACAACACATTCTTCCTCTATGTATACGCGCTACCCACCCTCTTATTTCTTGAGCAGCCCTTTGGTATTTTCCTGGTTTGACCTTCTAGTCCTCATCTTCGCCTCTAGTATCGGCTTCCATCTTCGACTCGCATCATTTGGCTATATATATGCAATTTTCTTCATCTGGACGCAGCCCCAGTCTTGTGGGGCAGTTCGGCGCGCAGTGGCCCTCGTGATGTTACCTCCAGCACACCAGGCCATATCTATCAGGCGTGAGATTTTAAAACACGTGCTTTAAAGACCACTCCCTTTCTCCTCCCATTCCTCTTCTTCTTTGACCTATCCATACACAACAGACAGAGGAATTATTTTCGCTTTCTTGTTTGTCATCTTTCTTTTACCTACAGTCCTTTTATACATCTCTCTGCCTATCTGTTTCCCAGCACAAATTCTGTGCCCTGCTATTTTTTACTTTATTACTCACCCTGTCTATCTTTGGTCAGTGCCACTGCTGCTGACAACCTAACCGAACCCTCTTTTAACCCGTAATGTCGGATACGCTCATTTTGTAGCACTCCAACATACAGGCTCGCCAACTGGATCTAGATCTTCGCACTTTCCTTTTCAGGAAAAGCCAGACAGGCTAGTCTCTTCGATCTATTCCCCAGTTCCTCTGGCCCTTCATTCCTTTCCTGAGCCCGTTTAATGAGGCTTCTCATGATATCTATTGCCGTTCCATCTTTTCCATATTCTGCTATTAATAGTTCCTTCAACCTCCTCCACGTTAACTGTGGATCTCTCTCTAGTAGTTCGGCAATAAATTTCGATTGATTTTCTTCTTTGCAAAGCGTACCGTCTCTTTGTCAGTCAGTTCATAGAATAAGTGACTTTTGTCAACCGCCGCTAGCCAGCCCTTAGTTCTCTCGCATCTCCTCCAAAACTTGGAACTCTGGCTACCCCACTTGTAGAACTTTCAAATCAGTGGACATCTGTTGTTTCACCCCGTCAATCACTACTGACGCCATCCCCATGGTCGGACATTTAAATAAGTTAAAAAAAAAAACAGTCTATAAAAACGAAGGAAATCGATTGCAGAAATGGCAAGCAACAACAAATCGAGAGAAAGAAAAACAATTCTTTTCCGTGTCTCTTTTCAGGGAGAAACTAAAAAGGTGTTCTGCCTGTAACCTGGCTCCGGGCTGGTTTCATGTTTATTGAACGATCCTTCTTTTTTCTCTTTCCTTTTTTTATGAGCGTTTCGAACCTAATAATCAAAATGACTAAAGTCCCTTCAATTCTCGCTCTCTCCTTGATACAGTGGTCTCTCAGAGTTGATTCCGTTAGTCACTGCACCAATTAATGTGATCATTCAGGGTCAAATCCTAGTCACGGAAACCAGATTGTGACAAGGTAGCCGGGACCTTGACCTGCTTTCCCTTGTCAGATTCGATCCTGGTTCAAGAACAAACCGTCAGCACTCACCCGTTGGTCGTTGGTGGCATCGACACAGCAGCTGGTCTTTAAGTTGACCTCTTCAAATGTAATCACTCTTACCCACGTTGTGATTTTAGATTTTAAGTAAGTTAGGTTGAATTATCACAGGAATATCTTAACCAAGCTAAACCAAGTTCAATTTGGAAATGAAACATCATACAATTTTGGAAATGAAATGGACGGAGCCTGAATAAATAATTAAAAGGTATATATATATATATATATTACAGTTCTTCTTTTTCTTTATTTTCCTAACTCGATTCTTGGTAACTAGATAACTGGTAAATTCAAGTAGTGTTATGCGTGCTTCGAAAATGGCACAAGGATATCATCGGAGCTTTTCCCCAGCAGATAGCAATAGTTATTACTATCATCAGGTTGACATAAAGATATCGTAGTTTTTTCTTCTTCAGCAAATAACTGTGGTTATTATTATCATCAGGTTGGCACAACAGCGTTATGGCAAAAAAGCTGTTAACTTCCTGACGAGGCTTCTGCAACTCCTGACTGAAACTTCAACTGTCAACTACAACTCACTCCAACTGCAAAGTCCAGCTGTAAACTCCAACTCCAATTGATTTTAGCCCTCGTAGGCACTTATATTCATGACAGTCCCTTTTTACTAGTGTGGTGATGGCGTATAAATGTTTTATGCAAATATCCTAAACTTCTACCAGTTTTTTCGCTACTTCACATTGCCAATTCTGTAAGATTCCCCCTCCTCTCGGAAAAGATATTACATGACGTCAATCTCCCTGGTGTATTTTTTCTTTCGTTCTTTATTCCACATTTCCAATTCTGGAAGATTCCCCCTCTTCTTGGAAGGAGCTATTACATGACCTCAATCACTCGGATCTTAGTTTCTTCGTTCTATCTTCATCAGGGTCATTTAGAATGATAATTTTTCCAGCAAATAGTAATTGGTATTCCACTTTCAACAAGACTATTTTAACTTCTGGCACCTAATACTGTCAGCTGTGTTTCGCTAAATTCCACCTGTTCCAGTCTCGGGGAAAATGAATTAAAAAAATTAAAATTATTTTCCTTAATACTTTTTGTTAGTATGCAATGTTAAGTACTGTTACATTTTTCTCAACAAGACGACTTTTAACCTCTGGACTCTAAACCCGCTAGCTGCGTCTCGTTGAATATTAACAATCATATTAGGTGATCTCATTTTACCTCTCTCCACCTGTTCAAGATCCCGGGGTCAATGAAATCCTTTCTGACAAAAAAAACAATACAATAAAATAAAATAAAATAGTTTTCTTTAAGCCTTTTTGACCGTAAAAAAATAAAATCGTTTTCTGTAACCATTTTCCGTTCGTAAAAATTAAAATCGTTTTCTTTAAAATTTTTTCGTCGGTAAAAAATGAAATCGTTTTCTCTAACACGTTTTTCACATGCAATTAAAAAATTTCTGATTCTTTTTCTGTTCAAACCTGTATTTTTTATTCGTAAAAAAAATTTCACATGCAATTTAAAAAGTTCTTCATACATGGAATTTTTTATGCACTAAATTTTTTTTACATGCAATTTTAAAATGTCTTATTCTTCTTCTCTTCATCCCTGAAATCTTTTTCTATCGTCTGCTTTTCTCTAAATACATATTCTATATGTAATATAGAATATGTATTAATATTAATATTCTATATGTAATATATCAATATTCAAATACATATTAAATAAATAAAAATTTTTTTACATGCAATTTTAAAATTTCTGATTCTTTTTCTGTTCATCCCTGAAATCTTTTTCTATCGTCTGCTTTTCTCTCTTTGAATCATATTACTTTTTTATTTTCCTTTCTCCTCAATAAAGCTTCTCACTTTCCTTAACTCTATTGTATTTCAATCTCAGTAAATCCTTCCATATTTAAGCTTTTATCTCATAACTTATAGGGAAAATGTTGGAAAAATGTAGGTACAGTTTTTAAATAATAAAATCTTTGTACAAATCAGTGGTTCTCCACAGTTTTTGTTGCCGAAATCCCCCTTTTTGACATAAACAAGATAATAATTCCTCACCTTTCCACGTTTGTCCGGTATTCATGTAATTACATTTACAAGGATTATTTTTTATACAGGAACATTTTTGAAGCTCGTGATAGAATACAAATTCAATAAAAAAGCAATAAAAGTAAAAGAATTTCCCTTCCGTTCTGAATCCCGTAAAATATACCCCACACTCGTTTTAGAACCCCTGGTATATATATATATATATATATATATATATATATATATATAAATATGTTGTGTATTGAGGCAGCAGATAATTATCTAAACGTCTATGTTTAATCATGATCCACCGTATTTTTTCCATTAATTTCTGGTGAAGATAATGACAAAAAGTGTCAACCATTTGGATATTTTTTATTACCCTCATATATATATATATATATATATATATATATATATATATATATATATATACGTAAAAAAATCACAAGATCGCCAAAACCTACCGCGGTTTCACACATGGTTTGCCTTTGCCCTGACGAGCCGTTGTGTGAAACCGCGGTAGGTTTTGGCGATCTTGTGATTTTTTTACGTGTCTTTGCTCTACATTGCTTCCTCTTTGTTATTCCGCTTTGGTTAGTTCTGTATCGAGCACTTTTTCTTTCTTTGTGGTTGGTTCCGTTTGGGGTTGTTTTCTTTACTGCGGGGTATTGTATGTATTGTCTGTATTCCGCAGTTTTCTTTTTTTCCCCCCTCTTGTCCAACGCCTTATAGCGACGGACAGTAACGGAGTTAGATTCTGTCTGTTATTTATTGTCCTCAAAGTTTATTTTCGTATAATTTTAGGATTTAGATACTTACAGAGTCGGTCTTGTTATTATATTATATATATATATATATATATATATATATATATATATATAGTCATCCGCAGACAGATCTGTTTCGCCGTATTACAGATCATCAGTACGGTTAAACTCCGATTGCTATTTTACCCAAGATTAAAACCCGACCGAAATGACGTCAGTCGGCGACACTACCCCTGGGCTATGGGCGTTCGGTGGAAGTAGGCAGAATTTTTAGCACATATCATTATACCCGCGCCCAATAGCTACAGCGCTCTAGATAGATAGATAGATAGATAGATAGATAGATAGATAGATAGATAGATAGATAGATAGATAGAGTTTAAAATTATCTTTTATTGTAATTTATACTATTAAGTAATTGTTTTTCATTGTTTTTTAACTGATCCTTTATTTTCTGCTCAGTCAGTCCTGTCTGGTCCAACCGTGTATTACTGCCTTATGTGGATAGGAATGATAGATAACGGTTAATTTGACTTCAAAATGATAAGATTTTAGCAATCGGGTAAAACGTCTGCTTTGCTTAGGTGTAGTTTCCACTGAGTAGTTTTTCCAGGGAAGAAGCTGTTTCGAGTAGGACAAGGAAATGTGGGCGGATTACTACAACGTGAATGACATGGCGAGTCGTGGTCGTAAAATATTGTCCTGTCATATAATATATACATATATGTGTACGCTTGTTTGTATCTGTTGTCATCTGGGTGTGTCAGAGAGAGGGTAAGTGAGAAAGATATAGAGTGAAAGAGAGAGAACAAGAATATGAGAGGCTTTAAGTGCAGGTGTTAACTATAAGTGTCTTTCGGAATTCTATTCACGGTTCATGCTTTTGCTCACAATTGATTTTAATCTGATCTTTTCTTGTCCTTTCACGTCAATAATGTTTTCTCAGTTACTTTCACTCTCAGTAACCTCTTTTGCTTAGTGGTTTTATCGCCTTACCTGGGGTGAAATTATTACACAAACTATATCTTACAGGATGTGCGTTGTAGTGCAGTGGATATAGGCTTCGAACGAGGAATCTGAGAACCGAGTTCGAATTCTAGTTTAATTCGTTAGATTCACTTGCACACAAATACCCTTGGGAAATGTAATAATCCGTCTCTTCCCTCCAGCTATGGATTAAATAATATAACAGATTGAGTTCTATAGCCTTGGCTGGCAACCATTCTACTGCAAAATGTAATGGCAACTCACTTGCAACTCCACTTGTTGGAAAATTGCCGGTGCAACCTTTACCCTAAACGGTAGACGTTTGAACTCGTAGAATCTTGTAGAATCCACGATGGGTGTTCATACAGAGCATCGTAGACCATTTTTTCCGCCGTTATTTGAAGATACGCGTCACTGACGTTGATTTTTTAAAAAAAGGAATTCCTGCATTTATTTTCGCGAAATTTTCTTTCGGTCTAGGTAATGAATAACGAGAGTCTGAGTGATGCATTAAGCCCCGTCGAGAAATTGGCAAAAACCCCATAACTCGTTTGACCTATTCTTTACATAGACGGCCAGTGAAGCCCATTGACTGCACGCAATTTTTGACAAGACACCGATCCCTTCTAATCTGTCGAGTTCTTCATTTATTTTTTTTAATGAGGTGAAAATCACATTTCGTTATTTCTGAACACTGGCTGGGTGTTATCTTTTAATCCGAATTTTGCCGTCATGTTATTACATTAACCAAGGCCCCAGAAAAAAAAGTTTCTTTTCAGTTTTCTATTAAATTATTTGCTCGGTGAACTGGTTTTCGAGTTTTTGGCAAAATGAATAAATTGGCAAGTCCCACAACTTAAATTTCTCGATCCAGTCGGTATTTAAGAAATTTTCTGTATTCTTCAAAACAAACGTTTTTAGGTTTAATGTCCTTCCTTGAAAAGTTACATTGCTGATGAGTTCCTTAATGTGATTTTATTCCACTCAGGGACCTGGCAATTTTATTAGTTCTTATCAAGGTTGGGTTTCCTAACGTTTTCCAAGAGTGTAGATTTATGCTTGTTAAATTTGAATCAGAATCCAACTGTAGTTACATACTTTTATATATGATGTTTACCTCCACGTATTTCTAACCATTTAACCCGTCTTGTTCATTTAATTTTATGTTTTTACGCAGCTAATAACCTTTTTTTCGTTCAACAATGTACTCGACACGATTTCAATTTAAGCACATTTAATTCCGCTAAGTGCGGTCTTGATACCAATGCAGTGACCCACAACCGTAACACGTGATAGGGGGCAAGTCTTGTTTCTTTTTTTATTGGTTTCATTTAGAGAAAGGATTAAATTTTTTTTTCATAATTTTCTTATGTAAGCTATGTCAGATTACTCGATATTTTTAAAATCTTGGCGTACGTTTATGAATCTCATACAGTCTTCTGTTATTTGATGGAGAGGAAAGTTTGGATCATTTTCCAATTTATTCAGAACTCTATGTCTAATTTCATCGTCTTTAGCCGAAACGAGTCCCTAAACAAATATCAGACACTTAGAAATATTTGCTCTCAATTATGAGAGTTTGAAATCGTGGCCCTGCGTGTTCACGATCAACGCAAATGTAGTGTTATCTTCCCTATCATTTATGGTTAAATTCAAACAAATCCATATCTTATAACAAAGACAGTTTAGGACTAAAGATTCTGTAAGTAGTTTAACCGCTTCAGTAAACGTCAGTTTGCTTGTTTTACGGAGTAAAATACAATTCACAAATTTGATGTGCACTGTCGTGCCCAGTTTTTGATGAAGAAGTATAACTTTCATAGAGTCCGACCAATTTATGCAATCTGTGGCGTATAAATCCTCGAATCTACTAAAATAGGAGGCGAAAGTTATATACTCCTCCGGAGAATATGAAAAAATCTTTATTGCTCTCCAGATTTTGTTTTGTGAGAAGGCATTTTCGTTTTAACCCATTTCACCTCTGTTTGCCGGTTCAAGCCAATTTTTACTGTTGTTGTGTTTGGAGAATTTCTTCGAGTTTTTGATGTCTGATTTCTTTGATTTGAAATTCAAGCCGTTCTTTTTCAGCTTGCTTTCGCATTTTTCCGTTTGCTATTTAAGTTCCCGTTGGTTTTGATGTTCAAGTTGGAACTTAAAATTTCGAGCATGGCGGATTTAAATTCTTCCATGTTCGACCGTCTTTTTTTTTTATTTAACGGAAATACTTAAATTAAAGTGAATTGAAAATAACTATAATTTCTTAGTCACTCAGAAAATCACCAGTGCTTTTGTTTCTCTCGTAAAAAACATGAATTTTGCGCTTAGAAAAGACGAGATTATCTAAAAAGAGAAGTCCTGATGTGGATCCGATAGTGCGGCCACGAAAGTATAACTCAGACAACGGATAATATGTTTAACATATTCTATTTAACAAGGAAAAATATAACTACAAGAGTGGCAGTAAGCCACGTCTACCTAGAGGGCTGAAACCCAGAACTACTGGTCGGAGAGTATAAACCTTATGGCTTAAATAATGACTGGAAGAGTCCATGAGTGTCAGTGGGTGCGCTCCAACAACACTCCCTCCCCAAGTTTTTTACCTGTAAAAAGGTTCACCGAGTCCTTTTATTGTATTATGTAGAGGACTTCCATTTCTACTGGAAATTAATGTGTATTTTGTATCTTGTGTGTGTGTGTGTGGGGGGGGGGGGTAATCCGTTTGTTGAATCTAAAATTTTTTTGTTGTCGTCTATTCATTTTTTATTTTTGTGTAAATTGCCTTCTTTACTTATAATTATTTGTTGTCGAAATTATTTCTTGTCGACTGAATTTTTTTCTCTGCAAACTGCCTTCTTATTTGGTGTTGATTGTTAATTTTCATTTACATGCAAATTTCTTGGCAATTTAGTCTTTTTTCTTTTTAGTTAATTTTGTTTTTTAGTTAATTTTTTTTAGTTAATTTTTTTAGTTAATTTTTTTTCTTTTTAGTTAATTTTTTTTCTTTTTAGTTAATTTTTTTCTTTTTAGTTAATTTTTTTTCTTTTTAGTTAATTTTTTTCTTTTTAGTTAATTTTTTTTCTTTTCAGTTAATTTTTTTTTAGTTAATGTTTTTTTTCTGTTTAGTTTTTTAGTTTTTTTTTTAGTTAATTTTTTTCTGTTTAGTTTTTTTATTTTTTTTATTTTTAGTTAATTTTTTTCTTCGTTTCTTTTTGAGTCCTATTTTTTCTTTCTTAGTTTCGTTTTGTTTTTCTGCTGGAAACAAATATTTATTTTCTGTTTTAATTCTTTCTGTGAGATATTTGCTTTTGATTTTCCTGCCGACACAAGAGGGTTAATTGAAATTTTTGTATATATATATATACAGCGTAGAGGAGTTTAAAAAATGTCCAACACTAAGGGAGAAAAGAAAAAAAAACTTTTTTTGTCTGAGAGATAGTTTCCTATTTTAAAAAAAAAGGCTCCGAAAGGGGGGGGATTTTTCTTTTTACTTGTGTGGAAAAAGAAGTCTTTTCCACCTGCCAGAAGAGATTGAGTTTATTTTTTATATGGCGACAAGCTGTACAAAAAAAAAATTTAATTTATTAAAAGGAAAACTTTTAAGTTTTTCTTTTTCAATACTTCCTTTTATGTTGTAACTCGTAATGAATTACTTTTAATAGCGAAAACCTATCGGGTTTTCATTTCTATCTCTCACAATATTGTAGGGTTTGCAATGAATTTCTCTGTGCATTCGAATCCTTGTTAGTTTGCAATGAATTACCCAGTATATTCGAATCCTTTTTTTGCCTTCATTTATATTATGGCTCGTAGTGTATTTCTTTTAATTTTTTTCTCTCTCATTTAATAATTTATTGAATAGTAGTCTGACTTGGTAGATTTCAATGTCGTGGTTCTTTTTTTAATTATAACACGTGTTGTTGTCGGGTAACTCCTGAATTACTGTTCTTTTGTTCATCGCCAGCCGATAACGGCGATACTGACTAGAGTCGCCAGTTTATGTGGAACTGGAAAACAGCCATAACAATAAATCTCTACGTTGTTAGTAATGTGGAACATCCTTACTGTAAATTTGTATGTAAATTTGTATTCCTTGTCACTCTGTTAATTTATGTGGGACAATATTACGACCACGAAAAAGATTTGTCTGTTGTATCTCATCTAATAGTTTGCTCCCTTGACAGTAATGGTGTGTGACGGTAGTTATGGTAAGTTTGTACTTGGCGTATTTGTCGGCAATTGCTGTGGTACGAATGACCACGAAAGAAGTATTTTTTATATGTAGTAATAACCATTTTTAAAACTATTCCGGAAGAACGACAATTTTTTCTGAAGGAGAGAAAAATTCTTTGAGTTTCTACGGCATTAAATGTAATTTTATCTAATTACACTTATGCTAAGCGTGCACGAGTTTTTTTTCTCTCTTGCTAGTGACGGGGGTGGGGAATCTACTTACAGATTACTTTGAAAAAATCTACTTACAGATTTTAATTTCTCTGCTTAGCTTTGATTTTGAAACTTTGAATAGATTTGAGGCTGTGCCTTTTTTTCAAATTTATCCTTTTGCCCGAATGCTTTTATGGTGCGGTTTTTTGTTGTTCGAGACTTGATTATAAGAGTTTTCATATGAAGTTTTCCGCACTTAGAGAACAGACTATTTTTTTTTTCATTTTTTGGTTCGACGCCATATTTTCGTTTGTTGAAGTTTCTAGACTTGAGAGTGGATATCCATTTGTAATTTTGAAATTTAGATCGCCAGATGAGTTTAGAGAGGTATCCCTTTTTATAAGCTTGAATCCTCACTTACAGGCTAATGTGGTAAAGTTAACTCGAATATTTGTTCGCTAGTTGATGTGATGGGGAAGTCCTAGATGCCAATTTGATGTGATAATGTTGTAACCTTAAAAAAGGCCCGCGAACGAAGTTTTATTAAGGTGAGGGTATCTCTTGGTGATTATGAACATCTTCGTCTCCAATTTGATATGGATCCGCTAATGGAGCCACGAAAGAATAACTCTGACAACGGATAAGTTTAACATATTGTATTTAACAAGGAAAAATATAACTACAAGAGTGGTAGTAAGCCACAGTTACCTGGCGGGCTGATCCCGGAACTACTGCTCTGAGAGTATAAACCTTATGGTTTAAATAATGACTGGAATAGTTCATAGGTGTCAGTGGGTACGCGCCCACAACAAATGCAAAGATTAATTTTTTTTATTTTCATTGGAGCCTCCTCAACAGGTGTTTACTCGTGCAACCAGACTGGCAACTGGGTCCCACCCATTCACAGTTAGGTTAGCCAAATGCAGACGACAAATGCAGCTTCTTCTCTCGCACTTCCCGCCCGTGGAACTCGCTCCTGTATTCTTGCTTTCCTGATGGCTACAACCTCCAGAAATTTAAATGCAATATTAATACTCATCTATTAACCACTGGACTCTAGCTCTCCCCCCACCCCCGTATATCCTTCCTTTTCTCTGCACCTATGTATCTGTCAACGCACCTGCATTCTCAGCTTTCTATTGCTCCTTTCTAACTAGTTTGTACTCCTCACTCTCTTCTAATCAATTTTTTTACAGTTATGTAGCCCCCCGCTCATCAGTGGCATTTCCGCCTTGCTCGGGATGAAATGATTTTAAAAAATTGTGTTTCTCGGTCACTAAATTGAAACTCTTTTCTCGAAAGACACATTTGATCCAGCAAGACAAGCTTGTTAACTATTATCCCACGTTGAGGTGCCCAAATGCATTTCGTCTGAATTCTTATCATAGAAATAGCGATAAAACGGTGAGAGGCTTGCGATATTCCGTCTTTGGGAAAGTTTGGTTCTTCGGCTTGATCTCATTATTTATGTAAAAGCGATTTTGACTTTAACTAAGTTAAAACTTTAATATAGCACTGATTTAGTTAGATGAGTGTTCATCCAGTCCTACTTATGTCGTCACACCTCCCTTCAAGTATCCCTGTATTGTTATATTGATACAGTATTGTTTTGTCGCCAAGTTTAAATGAATAACTCAACAATAGAATCAGAATATAAGTTGTATTCCGCGGAAAGACGGTTAGTATGTACAGAAGTGATTAGTAATATTTACAAAAGAAAGACACAAGAGTCCAATCCGTCGTAAGACGTGTGTATACGTGATTACTTCCGGTACGCCACCGGAAGTGTGACTAACTCTTCACTGACTCACACTGATTCTTCAGTAACTCATTAGAGACTCTCAAGTGACTCTCTACGACTGTATTTACTAGCCTTCCCACGTAGGCTGGATGTGACACATGATCATTTTATAGTGGGTATTCCCGGCCATATAGCCGGGCCAAAAAATGTCTGTCTATTTTTCCCCAGTCGTGGTTCTACCCTTCGGCGGAACCACGACTGGGTTATTGCTCTCTGCTCGGAAGCAGAGAGCGCCCTCTACCCGAAGGCAGAGGGCTGACAGTGTCGTAGAGTCGTCAGTCTAGTGACTCTCTACGACTCTCCTGTAGAGAATCCACCATTGCTATATATAGCAATGGGAACAGTCCATTTGTAGTCAAATAGGAGCGGCGCACTAACAAGTATCCATACTGGAAATGAGAGCTGGAAATGTCACTTTGTCCCCGAGCAACTTTTTCTACCCCACCTTCTCCCAGTGGAACGAGCTTGTCTCGATGCCAAAAGTGTCCCATCAGGCATGATGTTTCCGACTGAAGAATTTCAGCTGTTTTGATTCATTGCGAGAAAAATACCTAATTTCGTTACTCACTACCTTGAGTGGCTCTTCGGGATTATTGACAGTTTGAGCATCTCAGTCTCCCGATAGGATTCACACATTTCTCATTTGCTAATAGAGTATTTTCTGTGATGGCAACTGGTTTTCGAATATTCTGTGAATCTCTGAAAGAGCTTTTCGTTGTTGATCGAAATAAATTGGCTGATTATGTCTTGATCATTGCTTTTCAATATAAGATCTGACATTTCGTAATCCATTCAAAACTGATTTGCATACACCTTTGTTGAACAATGGCGGATTTATTCGAAGACCTTTACTGACCTGAGAAATAACACACTATGTAGCCATGAGATGCGTTGGAAATGAGCGTTTAGAATTAATACGCAAAAAATGCAGCTGCTATCGACAGCGTTTGTCTTTTTGAATCATATTATTTATTTATTGTCCTTTCCTCTCAGTGAAAAAAATCTCACTTTCCTTAACTCTATTGTATTTCAGTCTCAGTAAATCTTTCCATGTTAAGGACATTATCTCATTACTTATAGAAGAATTGATGGAAAAATTTAGATATTGTTTTTAAATAACAAAAACTTGGTACAAATCAGTGGCTCTCAAACGTTTTTGTTGTCAAAAGCAAGAATATAATCCCTTACCTTTCCAAGTCTGTCCCACGCAAAAGTCCATTCTACATAATATGGATATGCTATTAATTTTTTTCCATATTCATGGATATACATTTACAGGGATTAATTTTATACTGAAATATTTTTGAAGCTCGTGAGGGACCATAAAGTAAATAAAAAAAGGAAGAAAATAATAGAACTTTCTTTCCGGTTTGATACTCAGCCCATTTATAACCAGTGGCATAAATTCTGCATATCACAACCCGATTGAGCACTATGGAGGAATGGTATCTTCTTCTTCTTCTTCTTCTTCTATGTGCCCTGTCCCTTCAGGACGTAGACAATCATGGTTTTCCACGTCTCCCTATCCCTTGTGGCTCTTTGTATGTTTGCTCCTGTTAATCCTGGCAACTCCCGTTCCGTCATCCACCTGATCAGGCCCTGCAAATATGTTATCCACTGCCTTCCTCTGCTTCTCTTTCCTTCTATCTGGCCAGTCAGTATCAGATTCTCCAAGCTCTCCTTCCTCATTCCGTGTCCCAGGAACTTCAGTTGTCTCTTCCTGATGCTCAGTATTAATTTCCTTTTGGTTGCCATTCTTTCCAACACCTCATCGTTGCTTGCATGCTCAGTCCACGATATCCGCAGCATCCTTCTGTAGAGCCACATTTCCGCCGCTTCCAGCTTTGACCTCATTTTCGATGATATTGTCCAGGATTCACTGCCGTATTGAAGAACTGACATCACATAGCAATCCAGCTATCTTTTCTTTATTTCTAGTGAAATTTTCCAGTGTGTTAGTACTTTACTCAGCTTCTGGAACGCGTCCTTTGCCATGCCAATTCGCCTTCGGATCTCTGTGTCTCACTTTCCATCTCCTGTTAGAACACTTCCTATGTATTTAAATTTTTGTACTTGCTTGATTCTGGTACCCCCCACCTGTATTTGGCATTTTGGGTTGCACCTTTTGCTGAAGACCATGCATTCAGTTTTCTTAAAGTTTATTTGTAGTCCTTTGTTTTGTAATGAAAAATAAAGGAATGGTATACTTTGAAAAAAAAATAACGGAAGCTACTCACGCATCTGCGCATCGTTCATTCAGTAATGAATTTGAACACTCTCGGCTACTGGCTTGTGTTTACATTGTATATAACACGCTAAAGCCCGCCATCCTCTACCAAGCGACCATAGCTCAGTGGTAGTATGGCCGACTGATATTAATTCAATTCGGTCAGGTTTCAACCCTGGCTAGAAGCAATCGGATGTCTAACTGTACTGATGAGCTGCGATACAGCGAAACAGATCTGTCTGCGGATGACTATATATATATATATCTTTAACGATAATTAACGAAACTTGGTTATAAACAACCGACAATTTGAAATGATTTTTTTAAAATTATTTTTGATCGATACTCATATTTAAGTAGATATTCCGTTTTTAATTAAACAGTATTATACACTTATATCTACCGGCCTGATTATTTACGATAAATTTTTATTACGAAAATATATAATACTGTTTAATTAAAAACAGAATATCTACTTAAATATGAGTATCAATCAAAAATAATGTTCATAGAAATCATTTCAAATTGTCGGTTGTTTATAACCAAGTTTCGTTAATCTTCGTTAATTTCCGTAACATGTTTACATTTGTTGACATAACGATATATTTCAGAGAAGATATGCTTATTGCGATAAATCGAAAATTGTGTTATATAGGCTTGATTAAAATCTCGTTTAGACTAATGGTCATTCGTGGTCGAAAGGTCTAAGACGTGCCAGATCACATGGTAGCTTCCTTTACGTGGATAGGGGGCGCAGGTTCGAATCCTGCCGAATGACACACATAAAACTTTATCGTAAATAATCAGGTTGGTAGAAATAAATATATAATACTGTTTAATTAAAAACAGAATATCTACTTAAATATAAGTATCGATCAAAAATAATGTTCAAACATATCATTTCATATCTATCTTTATATTGATGCAGTAGATCATTATCTTAACATCATTTTTATGTACCTTGTCCCTTCAGGACGTAAGCGATCATGGTCTTCCACGTCTCCCTATCCCTGATGGCTGTTAGCACGCTCTCTCCTGTAACGTCTCTCAGTCCCTGTTCTGTCATCCACCTGCTCAGGCCTTTTAAATATGTTATCCGCTGCTTTGCTCCGTCTCTTTTTCCCTCTTGCCTGTTAGTAACAGGTTCTCCAAGTCCTCCTTCCTCATTGCATGTCCCAGGAACTTTAGTTGTCTCTTCCTGATGCTCAATATTTATTTCCTTTTCCTTTCCATCATTTTCAAAACCTCGTCATTGCTCACATGCATCCTTCTGTAGAAGCACATTTTAGCTGATTCCAGTTTTCCTTTCATCATTGTTGATTTTTAAAAATAACAGAAATAAACGTCTATTATGTTTACACTTGAGCCGTTCTAAACACGGTATATTAGCATTAGTTTCTGGTGAAAATAAAGATATTTGTATTATTTTTATTACGTATATATATATATATATATGGGCATTTTCTTTTGTTGTACTATATAATATTATCTGATTAATTTACGTCTTTACATTATTTCTTAACATATCCTTTATTTTTTATTATATGAATATTTTTTATGTATGTGATTTCATTTAAAATTACCGCCAAATTTGAAAAGCAACATTGTAACTTTGTTTATATCTGTCAGCATCTCATTTCCGTTCAAATTTGAATTCTTCTCTTTATCATTATTTCATTGGGTTACCCATTCTCCACATCTTCTCATTTGTTGTTTTCTTTCCTTTCTACTTCCTCTTTATCTGTGTAATGTTTTCTTATACTCTTTTTCCCTCTTCTTTATATTCTCTCCGTTGTGGGGTTAATGTCATCATTTATCCATTTTTTCCCCTTTTCTTGATTTCTTACTTTTGTTTATTGTCTTTTTTTTTCTTTTTTAAATAATTTAACCTTTTTCAGAAAATTTTCCAAAAACATAAATTGAAGTGACGCTTCTTAAAACGAATTTTAAAAAAATAAAAACGTTTATTACCATCATTATTAACCACCTGATTAATGCTTTAATAATGACATAACAATTTGCAAATGAAAAGTTTCTGGTTTTGGTGTCAGAATATATGTGTATATATACTGGGATCGATTGGTAAATTCTCAAAATAAAATATATTTAATTATGTAAATGCGCTTTGAATTTTTTTATCATATCGTACTGCACAGTATAGTCGAGTCAGTTAGTCACCGTCGGTGAGAAAAAAGAAAACACCATGAGGTAATTCAGTCCGCGAGAAATTTGAAAACGGCATATTGTACTGCTTGGCATTCGCACCGGATTCTTCATCTCGAATATTTCAGAGTTTGGGTTTTAATCAGACGACAGTGCAGAGGATTCGGAAGAGTTGGATGACAAAGTGATTACGAAGTGATGGCGACGTTATGTCTGCCTTTATCCTCCCTACAGCGCCTAAGGCACAAAACGGAGGCCTAGATCAATTGCCCCGAGGTGACAATTCTCCCCTGAGTTTGGAAAGTGAGTGCTAAAATAATATATTTCTGGCAACAAGATTCTACACCATGTCACACAAGCAGTCATGGCTTTCAGTCAATTTCTTGGAGCACATCACCCTTTACACCGGGTCACCTAACTCGGGTGACGCAACCTCATTCCTTATTATGTGTGGGGCGCATTTGAACAAGAGACCAAAAACAAAAATCCTTGTAACACCAAAGATGAAGTGAAGGCGAGGATTATGGCAGTTTTCAATAATTCAAAAAGGAGACTCTCCAAAAGAGTTGTAGGAAATTCTGAAGTCGTATGGAGGCCGTGGCGGAAGACAGTGGCTAGTGTATTGAATAAATGTACATTTTAGTAGTTCAAGATAAGTTTGTTGTATTTAGGTAAATATATCTACTAAAATGAAATGTCAATATTATTTTCGTTTTTCATTAAGTTGCATCAAAATCTATCCCTTGAATCCTATATATATATATATGTGTGTGCGTGTGTGTGTGTGTGTGTGTGTGTGTGTGTGTGTGTGTGTGTGTGTGTGTGTGTGTGTGTGTGTGCTTTGTTAAACGTAACTGATAAAGAATGGTGGCTATGTTTTTATATGTTTTGTAAATACCTCTTATTGGAATTGAACACGTCTTAAAATGTCTCTGAGTGAATTTCTTCGGATGGCTATCAACATTGACATAGATCAATGAGTGATCTAAAGTGCTCAAAAGAACTACTGCTTTATCAGAACATTGGTCAGAACATGGGTTTTGCACACCATTTCTCAGCCAGTGGACCCAGTCTCTCTAATGCGTTCTGAAAAGGTAACCAGATGCGCCCGTCTTGAGTTAGCAGAAAATTAATTTATGAATAATTTAAGAAAAATATTTTTAAAAGATAGACTTGAAGCAATATAATACGTTAAAAATAATATCTTATTTAAGGATACATGACTACTATTTTTCTATTTTCAAATTTAATTACTAATTATTTTTTATTTAAATTTCTAGTGCGTCCTTAATTAAAAATTTTATTGGGAAACACTGCATTAACATGATACGTAGTTAAATTGAGCACACGATTAGGCGTCTCCATGATCGTACGTGAAGTAGGAATCGTGATAATTTTTACCTTTATCGGTCATATTTACGAGTGCACAAACCACTCCTTGTGGTGCATACTGAAATTACCTCAGATATCAACGATAGCTGAAAGATGATCAGATTGGAATCCATTAACTATTCTGTCAAACCTTACAATACCATCATCCCGATGACGATAGACAAAGGGTATGCTTTGATCGAAGACCACCCAAAAGCTTAAGGAAAAAAAGAATTCGAGTGCTTTCAACTGTTCCATCGTTTATCATCAAGAAGAAAAAATATAAGTTATTAATTTTGTATCCAAATCTTAAGTTCTTGATAATAATTGAAACAGTCGTAAGTAATTGAAGATTGGGTTCGATAGACTTGGTTGACAAACTTTTAAATATTCTTTGAGCAGCATGAAATGTTTGGCATTGAAGTGTATTTGCGCTTTGTGACTCAGATATTTTAAAATTTGAGTGAAATGTATTTTCTTGAAAATGTCAGCTAGGTGCGCAAAAAGGAAAACATTTTCGGATTAGGATTTTAACAGCGCGGAAATGACGCCAAGAAAACAGTTAATCATAAATTTTAATTTTGATTTTGAGAGAATGTGAGTTCACCCATCAAAGCAGACGGATGTTCTAAAATCGGGTCCTCTCCGATGTATGGAGGTTGCTGACAACTCTGACAAAAAGAACTTCTTATTCCATGGCATGTCAACGAAGATATCTTTAAAAAAGAAAATTAAATATATTAATATTTTATTTACATATGTGTCTGTTCAGTTGTTTTCGACGAGGCATTTGTTGCAGGTTGTATTTGTTGTTGCTGACGGGGATGACGAAAGAGACAAAGAAAATGAAGAAGAAGATTATACGAAAGTGATGTTCGAGTTGACCGGTTCCCTAACTAACATGATTTATGAAATATGGAATATCTAAATCTAAACTTATTTAAAAATGGAACTTTATCTGTGTGTGTATGTGTGTGTGTGTCTGTGTCCATTACCTATAGACTCCGAAACGGCTGAACCGATTTCCTTGAAAATTTACACAGTTATACTGTAAGCGTCTGCGAGTGTTCTTAGCTAGGTTTTGTATCGATGTACCCCCGATAAATATCAAAAATCGATAATCGAGAAAATCGGGTTATAGAAGAAATGGTCCGATTTTAATCAAATTTGATACACTCATAGACAAAGATATACGAAACCTTAAAAATAGTAGTTTTAAGGTTGCAGTTCTTACAATAGTGCAGAAAATCGATAATATATATATATAAAAAGCGTCATATTTGTGTGTGTGTCTGTTTATCTGCCTGTATGTCTGTATTTTTTCAGCCCTTTTATTTTCGTTTTTGCTTCGGGTTTTGCTCTAAGTAGGTATAATTGTAGTTCTTAGTCTCAGCCATGATACCATTTACTCAGAGGACTTATTTAGCCTTCAAAATTCAGTTTACGACGAAAAAAACTTATTTGTTATCGATACCAGGAAATCAAAATTTGATTTACATCCATTCATTTTTCTATCAATCTACGGTTTCGCTTTAACTGGAAACAACTATTGCTTTTTAGTCTTTCGTGCCAACGTCCAAATAGTCTGAGCTCCAGAACCATGGATTAGTTTTAAAGCTTTCATTACATCCGAGCAACGCCCGGCTATACTGCTAATCGCACATGAACATGGAATACTGTAACTCCATTAAGTCGGTCAAGTACATATAAATAATGAATAAAGGCAGTGATATGGCGGTTTTTTGGCTTGCAACCAGAAAGAAGTGATAAGGATGCAGTCATAAAAATTGATGAAATCACACAGTATCAAGCTAGAGGATGCATAAGCAGGAATAATTCTGTATAGCAAATTATTTCATGTGGCCTCCCTTTGTCTGTTCTATAAATACTTTCATGGCTTCTGCTCCAACGAACTTAAGTCACTGGTGCCTTCTCAACAGGTGTTTACTCGTGCAACCAGATTGGCAACTGGGTCCCACCCATTCACTGTTAGGTTAGCCAAATGCAGACGACAATTCTACTCCTGCAGCTTCTTCTCTCGCACTTCCCGCCTGTGGAACTCGCTCCCATATTCTTGCTTTCCTGACGGCTACAACCTCCAGAAATTTAAATGCAATGTCAATACTCATCTATTAACCACTGGATCTAGCTCTCTCCCCACCCCCGTATTTCCTTCCCTTTCTCTCCACCTATGTATCTGTCATCGCACCTGCATTCTCAGCTTTCTATTGCTCCTTTCTAACTAGTTTGTACTCCTCACTCTTTTCTAATTAATATTTTTACAGTTATGTAGCCCCCAGCTCATCAGTGGCATTTCTGCCTTGCTCGGGGTGAAATGATTAAAAAAAAAATTCCATTACATGAACGAAGTCTGGCTGTTGTTCACTTAGCAGTACATTTGGTAAATGGACAGCGCGTTTACTTTTGTAGGGTTAATGTTTCATACTTTCTTTTTTCTTTTGACTTTCTTTTTCTTTCCTCTTTTTTTACCTTTTCTTGATTTCTTACTTCCGTTTCTTAACTTTTTAAAAAAAAAATAATTTAACCTTTTTCAGAAAATTTTCAAAAACGGAAACCTAAGTGATATATATAGCAGTACTTCGTCGCATAAATGAAAAACATCTGAAATCTCTTGGTCTTTTTCAAAAACTTTGGTTTAGGTTTGCCTGAGAAACTCATCGTATAGAGCAGCGGTCGGCAACTCCGAGCGCGCGGGCCACATCCGGCCCTCGAGTGAATCATGTCCGGCCCGCTACCTTACTCTGGACACGATGTAAATACAGGTAAACCTAAACAAAGTGACAGTTGAGAGTCTGAATAAATCACTTCAAATTAACTAAAAGAAAAAGATAATTCTCACTTTCAAGATCAACAGTCGGCTGTCAATGGACATCACAAACCACTTGAAAAATTTCAATCATGAGCTTCTAGGAAATAAAAAGAATGTATTTGAGATGTTTGGTCGAATTACTGCTTTTGAGCAAAATCTTCGACTGTGGGAATTACAGCAGCGAAAAGGAAACTACTTTCATTTCCCAAGTCTCCAAAATCACAAAAGAGATATAAAACCAGGCATCTTTGTTTTCTTCTCGTTTTGCTGACTTCCAGAAATATAGAATTCTATTTGAGTTATTTGCTAATCCTTATGAAACAGATGTAGAGAAAGTGGCAGAAGAATATCAGTTGAAGTTAATTGACTTACAGTGCGACGAATCTTTCAAATCAAATTTTCATTTCGAATCCACTGCTGACTTATATAAGAAATATATATTGCCAAGCGGAAAATATAAAAACATCATGGCTAATGCGAAACTGATGATGTCATTATTTGGAACTACATATGCTTGTGAAAAACTTTCTTTCTAAAATGAAATATACTAAAAGTCATTTGAGAACAAGATTGCGTGACGAACAACTGAAAGATGTTTTGCTCCTGTCATCAACAAATATTTCACCTGATGTTGAGAAGTTATCGCACAATAAGCAGAAACAAGTGTCTCATTAAATTACTTACCGTTTCTAATTTTATTTCGTCTGTAGCAAGGAATTTACTTTTTTTGTATATTGTGATAGTAGTTTGTTTTATTCCTACAGTAAAATAAAGATTTTTTTGTTAAATGTATTTGTATTTTGTTCTTCTTCTGTGTATTTATTTATTTTTTTTGTTATTCCTGTAGTAAAATAAGTGATGTTGTTTAAATACAATTAAATTATATTAAATCCTTGCTTCCTTCAAACACATAGAAAATTTATTCACATATTTAATAACATGGTTCTCCTCCATGAAACTGGAGCCGTAGCTGTTGGCCCTAGTCCATGATTCTACATAGCTTTTTGGCCCTCACTCTCTAAAATTTTGCCGATCCCTGGTATAGATATTCTTGTTTGATTGGGTCAAATGTTACAGGGAGTTCCCTTACTGCGTTGCATAATGTGGATTTAAATTCTGCTTCTGTCCGAAAAGAAAGAATCACTGTATCTTCAAGATGTTCTCTGTGTTTTGGGATTAATCTTGACAGTTTGTCGGCATGACAGAGGTTTTTTTTTTAGACAGTAAGAACTCGATTTTAAAGTTTAATAGGATTGTCAACCATCTCCACCTTCTTTCACATTTTTTATTAAATTATTTTCCATGTGATCAGGTTTTCGAGATTTTGGCAAATTGAACGAGTTTATATGTTTCACAACCTCAATTTTTTTCCATCCAGTCGATGCCGAATATATATTCTGTATTTTTCAAAACAAACTTTTTTAGTTTTAACGACCTTACTTGAAAAGTTGCATTAGTGATAAATTCTTCATTAAATTTGATTTTCTCCCTTTCACGGACCACGCCATTTTATTAGTTCTTAGCAAGGTTGGTTTTTCCAACTTTTTCCAAGTGTGGAGATTTATTGTTAAATCTGAACCAGAATCTAACTGTAGTTAAATACTTTTATTTTTGTGGATATCGGCTCGGAACGAGAAATCGGGGAGCCGAGTTCGAATTCCAGTCGAATCCATTGTATTCACTTACGCGCAAATATCCTTGGGAAAGGTATTAATCCGCCTATTCCTTCCAGTTATGGGTTAAATAACAGGAGAGATTGGTTTCTATAGCCTTGGTCGGCAACCAGTCTACCGCAGAAAGCAATGGCAACCTACTGCGGGATAATCTTCTGCCCAGTCAGTCATGTCTATTTCGAGACATGATCGCCCAAGCGTGTTTCACGTATGGCACTTAACTGACTGATTTGCACGTATGTCTTAATATTTAACCCGTCTTGTTCATTTAATGTCATGTTTTTTTACGCAGCTATTCATTTTTTTCTCTTAACAATATGAGCTCTTGTGCCCGACAAGACTACAATTTAAGCAAATTTTATTCCGCTAAGAGCAGTCCTGATACCAATGCAGTGGCCCACAACCGTAACACGAGATAGGGGACAGGTTTTGTTTCCTTTTTTTTATTGGTTTGATTTCGAGACAGGATTTTTTTTCATAATTTTCTTATATTAGCTAAGTCAGATAACTCGATATTTTTAAAATCTTGGCGTACGCTTACGAATCTCAGACAGTCTTCCGTTATTTGTTTGAGAGGATGGTTTGGCTCATTTTCCAATTTATTCAGAACTCTATGTCTAATTTCATCGTCTTTAGCTAAAACGAGTCCCTAAACAAATATCAGACACTTAGAAATATTTGCCCTCAATTCTGACAGTTTGAAATCGTGGCACTGGGTGTTCAAGACCAACACGAATGTAGTGTAATCTTCCCTATCCTTTCTGGTTAAATTCAAACAAATTCATATCTTATAAGAGAGAGACATTTTAGGACTAAATATTCTGTAAGTAGTTTAACCGCTTCAGTAAACGTCAGTTCGTTTCTTTTTCGTGGTAAAATATAATTCATAAATTTAATGTGTACTGTCGTGCCCAGTTTTCGATGAAGAAGGATAACTGTCTTAGAGTCGGACTAATTTATGCAATCTGTGGCGTATAAATCCTCGAATCTACTAAAATAGGAGGCGAAAGTTATATCCACGACCGGAGAATATGAAAAAAAAGTCTCTATTGCAACCCAGATCGTGTTTTGTGAGAACGCATTTTCGTTTTCACTAATTTGTCCTCTGTTTGCCGATTCAAAATTTTTTTTTGCTGATATTGAGTTTGAAGTAGAATTTCTTCGAATATTTCATGTCCGATTTCCGTTTGTTTTTTAAATTCAAGCCGTTCTTTTTCAGCTTGCTTTAGCATTTCAATTCGTTCCTCTTGCCATTTAAGTTCTCGTTGGTTTTGCTTTTTGTGTTGGAACTGAAGAAAGAGGAATTTAAATCCGCTCTGCTCGAAAGCATGGCAGATGGAAATTCATCCATTTTTGAAAGTGTCTGTTTTTTAGGCTTTAACCGAAAAAATTAAAGTGCATAAAAATAACTTCTTACTTAATCAATCAAGGAATCACTCAAGAGTTTGTAGGATTGAAAAATAATCCATCACCCACAAAACTGAAGAGAGTGAAAATGGAAGATTGTGTACATAGTGCCCACACATATATATATATATATATATATTATCAAGCCTATATATTTATACTGTTGGCTATTCGTGGTAGAGAGGTCTAAGACGTTACCAGATTATATATATATATATATATATATATATATATTATATATATATATATGTATATTTGTAACCTGATCTGGCACTAGTAGTGGGATAAGATCTTAGGAAGAGTCTTGGTGGATCGGTACAGGGAACTGACCATTTTCCCATGATCTTTAGCGGTGGATTGTATAAGCATCTCAGTGCAGGTTTTTACAAGTAAAAGAAGCCATGTTTTTCCTTAAAAACATGGAAAGAAAGTATAGTTGCTGAGAAAAATGGTAAATGGAATCTTTCGAATTTGTGTTTAGAAAAAGACTAGTTTATCTAAAAATGGAAGTGCTCCCCATCAATAAATAAAACAAAAAATACAAATATTAAATAATTTTTTTTTATTTTCATAATTTTTGTGGTGCTCTTTCCCAAATGTGAAACTCTTTTCTCGCGAGAAAAGATTGTTAGCCATTAAACCACGTTGAGGTGCCCAAAGTTATTTCGCCTGAATACTTATCATAGGGATGTGCGTTGTGGCGCAGTGGATATCGGCTCGGAACGAGAAATCGGGGAGCCGAGTACGAATTCCAGTTGAATCCATTGTATTCACTTACGCGCAAATACCCTTGGGAAAAGGTATCCGTCTCTTCCCTCCAGTTATGGGTTAAATAGCAGGACAGATTGGGTTCTATAGCCTTGGTCGGCAAACAGTCTACCGCAGAAAGCAATGGCAACCTACTGCGGGATAATCTTCTGCCCAGTCAGTCATGTCTCTTTCGAGACATGATCTCCCAAGCGTGTATCACGTATGGCACTTAACTGACTGACTTATCATAGTAATCGAGATTAAACTGTGGGAGGCTTGCGATATTCCGTTTTTTGGGAAAGTCAGGTGATTCGGCTTTATCTAATTTCTTATGTAAAAGTGATTTTGACTTTAACTAAGCTAAAAATTTAATATAGCACCCATCTAGTTAGATGCGTGTTCATCCAATCGTAATTATGTCAGTCAGTTAAGTGCCATACGTGATACACGCTTGGGCGATCATGTCTCGAAAGAGACATGACTGACTGGGCAGAAGATTATCCCGCAGTAGGTTGCAATTGCTTTCTGCGATTGTCTGGTTGCCGACCAAGGCTATAGAACCCAATCTGTCCTGTTATTTAACCCATAACTGGAAGGAAGAGACTGATTAATACATTTCCCAAGGGTATTTGCGCGTAAGTGAATGGAATGAATTCAACTGGAATTCGAACTCGGCTCCCCAATTTCTCGTTCCGAGCCGATATCCACTGGACCACAACGCACATCCTCTCGTAATTATATAGTCATACCTAATATCTCAACTGGTATCTCTTTTGTGTTATATCGCTACAGTGACCATATAAGAACTGAGAGCTGGAGATGTCAGTTCGTCCCCGACCATTCTTGCCCTAGTTTCTTCCAGCGGAGCTAGCTTGTCTCGGTGACTAAACCGCCCAGTCAGGCATGATGTTTCCGAATGAAAAATCTCTGCTGATTTGATTCATTGCAAGAAAAAAATTAATTTCCTAACACTCTACTTTTTGCGGTTCTTCGGGAATATTGACAATTTAAGTATCTCTGTCTCCCGATCGCTATTAAGCATGAACTATCTTATTCACCCACTTCAGTTTCTTGGTTTTTATTTGTTTCTCTTCTGACAAAGGCGGATTCGCGTATTTCTCATTTGCTAACAAAGTATTTTGATGTGATTACAGGTTTGTCGTTGACATAGACTCGAAATATAAAACAAATGTCTCAGGGAGAGCAAAAATCAAATCCTACCTTGTCAGATGAGTGGTGCACATAAAAAAGCAACTGATTTTAAGAATATACCGTAAAACTCTGGAAGAGCTTTTTGTTGTTGAAGGAAACACATTGGTTGATTATGTCTTGATCATTGCTTTTCAATATCAGATCTGACATTTTGTAATCCATTCAGAACTGAATCTTATTTGCATACACCTTTGTGGAGTATTGGTTGATTTATTCAATGACCTTCACTGACCTGAGAAATGTTACACTATGAGGCGTGGGATGCGTTGGAAATGAGCGTTTAGAATTAATTCGCAAAAAATGCGGCGTCTGTCGCCAGTTTCTGTCCTTTTGTATCATATTACATTTTTTATTTTCCTTTCTCCTCCATAAAGTTTCTCACTTTCCTGAACTCTATTGTATTTCATTCTCAGCAAATCTTTGCATGTTAAGAGTTTTATCACATTAATTATAATGAAAATGATTGAAAAAATTAATATACTGTCTATAAACAATAAAAAATTTTGTACAAATCAGTGGGTTCTAAATCGTTTTTGTTGCAAAAGCACCCTTTTTTTTTCATGAGCAAGAATATAATTTCTCACCTTTCCAAGTCTGTCCGACGCAAAGGTACGACTAATTTTTTTCTATATTAATGTGTATACATTTACAGGGATGAATGTTTTTATACAGGAGTATTTTTGAAGTTCGTGGTGGACCAAAAATCTAATGCAAAAGAGCAAGAAAAGTAAAAGAATTTCCCTTCGGGTGTGAAACATTGAAATAGAACCACTCTCGTTTTAGAACCCCTGGTATAAATTATGTGCATATTTACACACACACACACACACACACACACACATATATATATATATATATATATATATATATATATATATATACATGTTTTGAGGAGTAGGTCATTATATAAAATTATATTGTTAAAAATAAAAGACAAACATATTTTATGTTTAGTCTTGAAATGTTTTAACGGGCTTCTCTCTGACAAACAGTACGGGTTTCGCTTCACCAGGTCTACTGCTGATATGCTAACGACCATTACCGAGTACATATACCGGGCACTCGACAAGAATGGTGAAGCCCGAACCGTTGCCTTGGATATCTCCAAAGCATTCGACAGGGTCTGGCATGCTGGCCTCTTGTGCAAACTGCGGAGCTATGGGATAACTGGACATCTGTTTGACCTCATCCAGTCTTTCCTCTCTAACCGCACATTGAAGGTGGTATTAAATGGGCATGCCTCCCAAAACTACCATACGAACGCGGGCGTCCCTCAAGGTACTATCCTAGGTCCCACGCTCTTTCTAATCTACATTAATGATCTTCCCGACACCATTAGATCCCAAGTTGGCATGTATGCCGACGACACAACAATCTACTCTCGCATCGATCAGAAAACAGGTCTGGACGACAAAGTGAACCTCGCTGCCGTACTTGAATGGGAACTCCAATCCGTAGTGGCCTGGGGTAGGAAATGGCTGGTAAATTTCAATGCCTCTAAAACAAAGCTGTTATCAACTAACCACCATAGACAATCGCATCTACCTCCCATTAGCATGGGACAGGCTAACCTCCCAGAGAGTAAAATACTACGCCTCCTTGGCTTTACACTTTCGGCGGACCTCAAATGGAATGACTATATTGAATCCATTGCCAAATCTGCTGCTATGAAAGTAGGCTCCCTGTGCAGGGCCCGGAAGTTTTTCCCACCTGAATCTATTCTGCACATATACAAATCTACCATCCGCCCGTGTATTGAATATTGCTGCCATATCTGGTCGGGTGCCCCTGCTGCTCTCCTTGGGCTTCTTGACAAAATACAAAGGAGGATCTGTAACGTAGTTGATACTGACTTGGCAGACCGGCTGCAGCCGCTCTCTCACCGGCGTGATGTGGCTTCCCTGTGCCTCTTCTACAAGTCCTTTCATGGCTTCTGCTCCGATGAGCTTAGATCACTGTCGCCGCCTAAGCACGAATTTACACGAGATACTAGATTAGCAACTAGGTCCCACCCTTTTACAGTGAAACAGATAAGATCTGACCGTAAATTCTACTCCAACAGCTTCTTTTCTCGCGCTTCCCGCCTGTGGAACTCCCTTCTACAAGTCTGCTTTCCCGACAGTTACAATCTCCAGGTGTTTAAATGTAGGGTCAATAGACACCTCCTATCACACTAACTCCCAACTATTCTCAGAACACTCTCATCGACCCAACCCTCATTCTCGGTATCCTTACCCGCCTATCACCCACCCTCTGACATTTCCTATATTTAATCATCCTTTCTCCACTCTACGTAGCCCCCTGCGCAGTAGTGGCAGTGGCATGCCTTGCTCGGGGTGAAACGCTTATAAAAAAAAAAATCATCGTCTGTTAGCATTAATTTCTGGTGAAAATAAAGACAACATTCGGTTATATTTTCTTATTATGCTTATATATATATACTCCCGGCCATTATTATTAGGCCACCCTAGTTTTTAAAAAAGAAATGATGTATTTCATACTATTTTTAGTATTTATTACTAAGTGGACAATTCTAAATGAAAATAGAATGGTTCTTTTGTAAATACTGCACAATAACATGTGCATCAAATGAACTGTTCTGATGTCCACTTTTTGTGCTCTCTTCCCCATGCTAGTCTCTTCTTATTATTGGCTGGTCAATAATTATTTTTAAATAACTTTACAAGAATTGAACAAATCTCTTAAAATGACTCTGAGTGAATTCTTTTAGATGGATATCAACTTTGAAATAGAAGAATTAGTGATCTGAAGTGCTCAAAAGAACTACTATTTTATCAGAACATTGGTCAGGATATTTTTTTAATCGTTTCACCCCAAGCAAGGCATTCCACTGCCACTATTGCGCTTGGGCTACATAGAGGAAGGTAAATAGAAAGAGTGGTTAGATATAGGAAATGTCAGAAGGGGGGTGATAGGTAGTTGGGAGGATGGGAAGAGTGTTTGAAAGAATGGAAGCGAGTTATTTTGTTAGGAGGTGTCTATTGACATTACATTTAAACTCCTGGAGATTGTCGCCGTCGGGGAAGCAGTCATGCGGAAGGGAATTCCACAGTCGAGTAGTACGAGAAAAGAAACTGTTGGAGTAGAAGTTGCGGTTGCATTTTATCGGCTTCATTGTAAAAGGGTGGAATCTAGTTGCTAATCTAGTATGTCGTGCAAATTCGAACCTAGAGGGCACCAGTGATCTAAGTTCATTGGAGCAGAATCCATGGAAGTATTTATAGAAGAGACACAGGAAAGCCACGTCGCGCCGGTGAGAGAGAGACTGCAGGCGGTCTGCCAAGTCAGTATCGATCACATTACAGACCCTCCGCTGTACCTTGTCGAGAAGCCCGAGGAGAATAGCAGGGGCACCCGACCAACAATATTCAATGCACGGGCAGATGGTAGATTTATATATGTGCAGGATAGATTCAGACGAAAAAAAAAACCCCCAGGCCCTGCACAGAGAACCGACTTTCATAGCAGCGGATTTAGCAATGGATTCGATATAGTCATTCCACTTGAGGTCCGCTGAAAGTATGAGTTTAAGAAGAGGTCCTACAGTTTAGCACAGCATTTCTCAACCAGTGAACCCGGTCTCCCGAATATTTTCTGAAAGGTAACCAGATGCGCCCGCTCAGAGTTAGCAGAAAATTAATTTTTGAATGATTTTAAGAAATATTTTTAAAGTATAGACGTGAAGCAATATAATGTTCTAAAAATTATATCGTATTTAAGTTAACTTCACTACTATTTTTCTATTTTCAAATTCAATTATTAATTTTTCTTTATTAAAATTTACAGTGCACACCGGAGTTTTAGTTGTTCTACAAGTGCGACCTTAACTAAAAATTATATTGAGAAACACGGCATTAACATGATGTCTAGCTAAATCGAGCTCACAATTAGGCGTCTCCATGATCGTATGTAAAGTAGGAATCGTTATAATTTTTATTTTCATCGGTTATGTTTATGTGTGCACAAACCACTCTTTGTGGTGAATACTGAAATTGTCACAGATATCAATGATAGCTGAGGTACGATCAGAGTAGAATTCATTAGCTCCTCTGTGAAACCATACAATGCCATCATCCCGAAAACAATAGACAAAAGACATAATTTGAACGAATACAATCCGAAAGCTTATGAAGAGAAAAAGTGAATTCGAGTGCTCTCAATTGTTCCATCGGGTCTCATCAGGGAGTAGACATATAAGTTATTAATTTTCTATCCAAATCTTAAGTTTTTGATAACAACTGAAGAAGTCGTTAGGAATTGAAGACTGGCTTCCATAGACTTCGTTGGCAAACTTTTAAATATTCTTTGGATGATAATTTTGAGCAACATGAAATTTTTTGCATTGAAGTGCATTTGCGCTTCGTGACTCAGGTATTTTGAAATTTGTGTGAAATGTGTTCTTTAAAAATGTCAGTCAGGTGCGCACAAGAGAAAACATATTCGGATTGAAGTTTTATTTTGTCTACCAAGGTCAAATACCAACTCTTGCACCAGATTAAGGTTTGTATCGGAAAACAGCTGTCAGTGGCACGGAATTGTCGTCAAGATGAGAGAAAATTTTCAGTAGTAAATTTTAATTTTGAGTCGGTCAGTTAAGTGCCATACGTGATACACGCTTGGGCGATCATGTCCTGACTGGGCAGAGGATTATGTCGCAGTATGTTGCTACATGATCACCGAAGCGTGTATCACGTATGGCACTTAACTGACTAATTTTGAGTACTTATCATGAAAATCGCGATAAAACAGTGAGACGCTTGCAATATTTTCTTATTGGGAAAGCATGGTGATTCGGCTTTATCTCATATCTTATCTAAAAGCGATTTTAAGTTTAACTAAGTTACAACTTTAATATAAACACCGATTTAACTAAATGCGTGTTTATCTATAATATAAACTTTAATATCAAATTTAATTTAAACATGCATTTAGTTAAATGCGTGTTCAGCACGTCATAATTATGTAGTCACACCTCTCTACAGGTATCATTTTAGTTTTATATTGCTACAGCAACCATACAGGAAATGAGAGCTGGAGATGTCAGTTCGTCCCCGACCAACCTTTCTTACCCCAGGTTCTTCCAACGGAGCCAGCTTGTCTTGGTGGTTAAATCACCAGTCAGGCATGATGTTACCGACAGAAGAAATTCAGCTGCTTTGCTTCAATGATTAAAAAACTAATTTCGTAACCCCTCTACTTTGAGTGGCTATTTAAACTTATTGACAATTTAAATATCTTTGTCTCCCGATCTCTAAGGGGCATAAACTCTCGGATTTACTAATTTCAGTTTTTTGGCTTTTATTTCTTTTCCATTTGACAAAGGCGTATTCACATCCTTCTTATTTGCTAATAAAGAAATTTCTCTGATCACATGTTTGTCGCTGGCATACATCCTAAAGAGAAAGAAAATATCTTATGGAGAGCTAAAGTAAAATCTTACCTTGTCAGACGAATGGGACGAAAGAAAAATCTACAGGTTTAAGAATAAGCGGTGAATCTTTGATGGAGCATTTTGTTGTTGAAGGGAACAAATTGGTTGATTTTGTCTTGATCATTGCGTTTTAATATCAGATCTGACATTACGTAATCAATTCAGAACTAAATCTCATTTGCATACACCTTTGTGAAACATTGGCTAATTTTTTCGAAGACCCTTAGTGACCTAAGAAATGTTAAAATATGTAGCCATGAGATATGTTGGAAATGAGCTTTCAGAATTAATATGCACAAAATGCAGTATCTATCGTCAGCTGCTGTCTCCTTGAATCATATTACTTTTTTTTGTCTTTTCTTCTCAGTAAAGTTTTCTAAATTTCCATAACTCTATTGTGTTTCAATCTCAGCACATCCTTGCATATTAAGGACTTTATCTCATTAAAAGTAGGGAAAATGATTGAAAAATGTAATATACTGTTTGCAAATAATAAAAGCTTTGTACAAATCAGTGGTTCACAAAATATCTTGTTGCCCGAATCACTGTTTTCGTCATAAGAACGAATATAATTGTTTTCTTGTTTCCTTTATATACCAATGATATTTCGATAGGGATGTCCTATTTTTGTATTTGTTATTAAATGAGGAGGTGTGCTGGTAAATCCGCTATTCAAGAGTATTTTTAGTCCTTTCTATATAAATTTTTATATTATTTGGGTTTTCTTTTGAAGATATTTCGCATTGATAGACGATTGATTTCGTTAGGCACCTGTTTTCTAAAGGGCAATCTCTAGGGTTTCTACAGTTACATTTTTCTTTTACATTTTTTTATTTTCTGTTATCAGGTTGTTTTTATTAATTTTGTTAAAGTTTTTTAAAATATTATTAATTTGTCTTTTATGCTTTTTTTAGATTTTTCATACAGCTGTAAATTAATTTAATAATGTCTTTATTAAAGATCTTACTTAATGGACTTTTTTTCTGTAAAGTGTTTCCTAATTAACACGAGGAACTTTTTCTCCAATTTACGACTACTCATTTGGTTGAAAGGGGGTGTGTACCAGATAATATTTCTATTCCTATTTTTCTTCGGGGGTTAGTTTTCTCGTTTACATATTTAATATTTGGGTTTTTCTAGGACATATATATATATTGTGTATTAAGTTAGTAGATAATTATCTCAACATATATTATTAAATATAACAGACAATGAATGTCTGTTCTGTTTAATCATGAGTCGTAATAAAACATCGTATTTTAGCTTTAATTTCTTAGGAAAATATAGACAAAAAATGTCAAACTTTTTGATATTTTTGATTACGCTGATTCTAAGATTTCGGCTCATATGAGCCATCTTCAGAGTGGTTGTAGATACATTAAGATAAGTATATCCACCATCAATTATGATAAACTTTCTTGTTGACATAAAACATTGCGATGAGATAAAAAAACAAACAGCAGACACAGGTCGTAAATTAGTAATGACGTTCACACCACGTGAGAGAACGAAATGATAACAACAGAAGCATATGTGTAAATGCAATGTAATGTGTTGTGACTAGACTGAAATGAGATTTTATTTAGTGTTATTTGCTTTGATTTAATGTAGATGGCCTCTAATATATGAAAGTTCTTTTTATTGCGTGTATGCGTGAGTATTATTGTGTTAGCGACTAAAATCTCTCTAATATTAAGTACATGGCTATGTTTTTCTTGCAAATGTTTTTTAGTAGAACTCTGATCAGAAATGTGACTGGTAAGTCTACGGGAGAGCGTTGCTGTAAAAGGATTACAATGAAACAATGTCGAGTAATCTTATTGTATGGATAGAAACTGGGAGCAAAAAAAAACAACATTTTTGCATCGTATCACTACATACGATAAAAAATGAATAGACTTTGACAACAGTAAGAGATAGGTCAGTGGTTAGATTCAAGTGAATCGCCAAAACCCAAATCATCAATAGCGTCAATACACAAAACCTCCGGCTTACGGCCATAACACGTTACACAGGAATACACCGATTCTCGCTCGATCAGCGAAGTTAAGCAACGTTGAGCCTGGTCAGTACTTAGATGGGTGACCGCTTGTGAATACCAGGTGCTGTAAGCGTTTAGTGACGGAGGTGCGTGCTTACGGCCTATCACGTTGAATACACCGGTTCTCGCTCGATGAGCGAAGTTAAGCAACGTTGAGCCTGGTCATTACTTAGATAGGTGACCGCTTGTGAATACCAGGTGCTGTCAGCGTTTAGTGACGGATGTGCGTGCTTACGGCCTATCACGTTGAATACACCGGTTCTCGCTCGATGAGCGAAGTTAAGCAACGTTGAGCCTGGTCAGTACTTAGATGGGTGACCGCTTGTGAATACCAGGTGCTGTAAGCGTTTAGTGATGGATATGCGTTGTGGGGCAGTGGATATCGGCTCGGAAAGAGAAATCTGTGAGCCAAGTTCGAAGTCCAGTTGAATACCCTGTATTTAAGTAAGCACTGGTACCCTTGGGAAAGGTATTAATCCGTTGCTTCCCTCCAATTATGGGTTAAATAACAAGGGTAGGACTTGGGGACCCTGCCTTTTAAAGCAAATCCCAATGAATCTTGATACTCGAAAAGAAAATGTATTACGAGACACAAAACTTATATAAAAGCAACAATAAATTGTTGAAAGAAAAAGGTATTACCAGCAATAAATAAGTAAAATTTAGTTGGCCATAAATGACCCGCCGAGGTTGATATGTCATAAAAACAAAACAACCAACCAACATTTTCTTTTGTGCCCGAAATGTGTTGTTGTTTTTTGTTTTTTTTTGCGTCCAAAAAGTGTCATTAAATTTCTTTGCGTCAGAAATATGGTATTTTTCAGCGTTCGAAAAGTGGCATCAAATATCTTTGTGTTCGAAAAGTGGCATTCGTTTTCTCAGAGTCGGAAAATTGGTATTAGATTTATTTGCATTCAAAAAGAGACATCAAAACTTTCGTTACACCTGAAAAAGCCATTAGTTTATTTTGCGTCCGAAAAGTAGCATTAGATTTTTTTAATCCCCCAAAATGTCATTAAATTTCTTTTACTCAGCAAACTTGTATTAGATCTATTTACGTCCGAAAAGTTGCATTAGATTTCTTTGCATCCGAAAAGTGGCATTACCTTTTTCTGTGTCCGAAGAGAGGCATTAGACTTCTGTGTCCGAATCAACTAACTAAAACCTCCACTGCACCATCAAAAGTTAGTGGTTACGGTTTGATAATCTGTCAAAGGTGCTGTTCGTTATTCACTATTCAATCTTGCCTTAAGTGTAAACAATAGCAGCAACCTCGTATTGTACAAAAATTGAGTGTATGCATAAAAAATTGAAAAATAAACATTCTTGACTTGTGAATAGAGATAGACAATTTTTTTCTGCAGGAAAATTCCCAGTTGCATGCATATTTCTTTTGTATTTCATTGGTAATTAGAAAATTCCAGCCAGACAATTTCTTCTTGAGAGTGTGTCTCAAGAATAAACTGTCTACCTCTATATGAAACAGATTCCCGAGAGAATGCTTCTCTTATTCATAGAATTTACCTTCTTCAAATCTACGGTCACTAGTTATATATCCTAGAAATCCTCATAATCTGAACATAATCTTAACCCATAGATAGAGGCAGAAGCGGCAGATTGGTACCTTCCCAAGCGTTATTTACGCATAAGTGAATGCAACGAATTCATCTGGAATTCAAACTCGGCTCTCCAATTTCTCATTCCGAGACGATATCCACTGCACTGTAACACACAGTCTCCTTACTCAGTCCGTTAAATGCCATACGTGAAACACGTTTGGGCGATCATGTCTCGAAAGAGACATGACTGACTGGGCAGAACATTATCCCACAGTAGGTTGCCATAGCTTTCTGCGGTAGACTGGTTGTCTGCCAAGGCTATAAAACCCAATCTCTCCTGTTATTTAACCCATAACTGGAAGGAAGAGACGGATTAATACCTTTCCCAAGTGAATGTAATGAATTCAACTTACTACAGATCCCTAATCTTGTTCTCACATCACAAGTTCGTTACATATGTTACATTGCTATTACTTTCTACCCCACTAGCTTTTAATATGTTCTGCGAATATGAATGTATCTAACCCCTTTTTCTCATTAGTGCCCTAGAAATATCACCTCACTCTTCCTGATTGCTGGTGATTTTTGATTGGATGCCCTTTTATAAAAATTATTTTTCTGTATTTCAACTGAATGGCAATTATTTTTAATATTTTATTGAAAAAATATTTTCACGGATGATTTTTTTCAATTATAAGTTTTTGTCGCTATTTTAAAGCGACATTTTTGTATTTAAATTATATAAACGCTCAATCCTGACGGTTTTAGGATTTATTCCAAAAGTTCCTTATTTGGAATATGAGCGTTTTTTGGGTCTTAAGAACAAACTTGAATATGTCGTTGGAATTGAACACTTCCGTGAACATATGCACTAATTTAAAAATCTATTGCAATGCGGAAAGCATTAGCGTCTGCCAAAATAAAATCAGAATAATCAGAGCGTAACGTGCTAACGGATGTATTTCAGATATTCTCCGATCACTCTTCGGATATACCGAATGAAATCGTAATTTTCTAAGATGCGAAATATTTATTTTCGCAACTTAATATTTTGTAATAGCTGTGGCATTGTTTTGTAAATCGCTATATAGATGTATTACAAATACCCTCTATATCAATATTTATATATATTAACTGTGTTAATATTTAATTTATTTCAAGTTAAAATTATTGTTTTCATAACTTGAATGTAAATGGCTCTGTAGACTTTCTGTCTATAATATAAAAGTCAATTATATTTAATATAATAGGGTAAATATAACCCTTTGTTGGCTCTTTAGACTTTCCGCCTATAATATAAAAATCACTTAAATATTTATAATAATTGGGTGAATTTAACCCATTGTTTACCTTTGTGCGTATTTAATTTACGTATATATTATTTTAGAAACAACATCGGTAAAGTTTTTTTCTATGTGCAAAGTCTTTAATTTATTATAGCTCAAAATTAAATATTGAGCTTTTAATAATACTGTTTTTTTTTTATAAGTAAAAGACAATGTAATTTGTTTCCGTTTTAGTGTAATTAACGGAAAGGTTTAATAACAGTTTTTTTCAACCAGTTAAAGGGAAATAACTTACAACTTTTCAGTAGTCTTTCTTCTTAACTAATTGTAATATTCATTTTCGTTAACATTTGTAAAAATCTGTTACAACGTTTATCGTAAAGGCTTAAAGAACCTTTTAAGCAGAGAATTTGTATAATTAATGTTATTTTAAGATTAATAAATATTGTTTGTTCGATTGGACTCTCGGAATTTATCATTCTTATTTCGATAACGGTAACAGTATTTCATAAAACCACAGAGATTTTTTTTATATATATATTTTTTTGACGTTCTGCTTAAAAGATTTAATAATCTTTTTACTTTTGATATGGCTGCTCGGATCATCACATATTTTGCCCCCACTTCTGGAAGATACAAATACATAACATCTAAAAAGAAAATGTAACTATTTATGGTCTTGTCAAGACATCATATTGAAGTATTTAGCAACTAATGTTGTTCATTAATATTGTTACTATATCGGTGTCCTCGGCGTTCTTCCGGCGATCTTATCCAAGTTGGCTGGCCTCTGTTTCTTACCTACAGTCTAATCAGCCGTCTTTTCACAAGGGGGAATGATTTTCTTAAAGTAATAAACAGCACGATGCATATAGCCTGTATTATCTACTTTTACCATCAACAATAGGGAAATTTTTCAGACTACTTTGTCACTGACGTAGAAATTGAACTTAGTGAGAAAACTTTCCAGTATTCAACTTTACAAACCAAGTGTACTCTTCTAAAAGACATAATTAAATTTTTGGAAAAAGATTTTTTTTTTACCAGGAAATCTAGCGTTTTACTTAGTTTTGATTCGTCAATTCACGAACCAATGAAAAACAAAACCTTATCATATCTTGATTATTTTCCTATTTTATTGCGGGACTCACCCTGCTAGATTTTTTCTATTTAATTATTAACATTAAAGTATTTTTTTATTTAACACGCGAAACGTTATTCATTCAATGCAATGAAAAACATAAAATTAGTTTAATTTTTACAATGAAACAGAAACAATATAATTTCAAAAGTAATATTGGATTATTCAAGAAATGGTGTAAGTTGAATGCATGCTGAGACTGAAAATAGTTAATAAAAAATAGGAGAAAAATAACATTAAATATATTCCAATATTTTTGTACATTATTCGAATTCCTCCTCTCCAACTAAGACAATAAATCTACTGAGACACAAAGGGTTTACTGGGTGTGAAAGTGTTAGAAAACAGGAGCATTATTGAGGAGTTAGAAAAATAGAGGAATAATCAGGAAGACAGTAGATAGCGATTAACATTGCATGTATATTTTAGAACACCAAACTTGTCTTGAAAAGAAAAAAGCCGAAAGAGAGTTCTACAATCAAAAAATGAGGGAAAATAAATTGTTAGCATAGAACATGCGGCTGCACATCGACTTTGTTGCTAATCTAGTCAGTTAGTGCCGTGAGTGATACACACTTGGGCGATCGTGTCTCTTTCGAGACATGACTGACTGGGCAGAATTTTTTCTCCACAGTAATTTGCCATTACTTTCTGCGGTAAAACCAAAGTTATAGAACCCGATCTGTCATGCTATTTAACCCATACCTGGAGGAAGAAGAGACGGATTAATACCTTTCCCGAGAGTATTTGCACGTAAATGAATTCAACGAATTCAACTGGAATTCGAACTCGACTCACCGATTTCATTTTCCGAGACGATATCCACTGCATCACAACGCACATTCTACGCACAGCCCTAATCTAGTTAGTTAAGTGCCATACGTGATACACGCTTTGGGCGATCATGTCTTTTTCGAGACATGACTGACTAGGCAATAGATTATCACGCAGTAAGTTGCTATTGTTTTCTGCGGTAAGCTTGTTGCCAGCCAAGGATAGAGAACCCAATCTGTACTATTATTTAACTCATAACTGGAGGGAAGAGAGGGATTAATGCTTTTCCCAAAGGTATTTGTGAGTAAGTGAATGCAAGGAATTCAACTGGAATTCGAACTCTGCTCGCCGATTTGTCGTTCCGAGTCGATATTCACTGCACCACAATGCACATACTGAGCTTAAACGTTAGATACTATAGTAAAGCGATCATCAAAACAATTAACAATACATTATTTATAGAAGAGGTACAAGAAAGCAACTGTACGGTGGTGGGAACCTGACTGAACCAAGCCAGGACCAATAATCTTGCCGACTGAATTCTATCAAGAATCTCTAAATTTAAAGCAGGAGCGACGGGCCATATTTAGCTGCAATATTCTAAGCAAAGATGGTAGACTTATAGAAATGTAAGATGGATTCAGGAAAGAAACATCTTCTAGCACTACACATTGAATTAACTTTATTCGTAGTAAACCTGACGATGGATTCAATAGAGTCTTCATGTCAGACAAGAATGTAAGCTTTGAGAGTAGCACTTTTTCTCGACTGGCTGAAAGCTCACAATGCTATTTACTCTTTAAATGTTAATAGATCAAATGATCTAGCTCAGGTTTCAATGCGATAGGCAAAACATTACTCTCTATAGAAAGATTCTCAGAGTTTAACGAATATGTCAAGGGAGTTAATTGATAACGGTAGATGATATATATTGGAAAAAAGTCACCTTAGCAAGAAACAAGATGCACGAAAGAAAGAAAGAAAGAAAGAAAGAAAGAAAGAAAGAAAGAAAGAAGAAAGAAAATATACGAAAAACAATCTCCCATGTAGGAATATCGATGTAAGCAAGAAATTCACAGACGAATCGAAATAAGTTTGAAATGAGAAATACTGGTCTTAATTACAACAGAAGAAATAGAAGCACATAAGCAAGTAACAAGCAAACATGAAAGAAAGAAAGAAAGAAAGAAAGAAATTATAAGAAAAGCAACATAGAAGTAAGCAAATAATTCATGGAGGTTTCGAAAGAAATTTAAAAAAGTAATACTGAGACAATATTCAAAGGAAAAAGAAATTAAGCACATGAGAAAGTAACAAGCAAACTTGAGAGGCAGAAAGAAAGAAAGAAAGAAAGAAAGAAAGAAAGAAAGAAAGAAAGAAAGAAAAAGAAAGAATACAACTAGTAATCTCTCATGTAGGAATTTGGATGTAAGCAAGAAATTCAACGAGGAATCAAAAGAAAATTGAAAAAAGAAATTCTAGAAAGAGACAGTAAGCAGACGAGCAAGTAACACGAAAAGACCAGTTAAAGAAAGAAAGAAAGAAAGAAAGAAAGAAAGAAAGAAAAGAAAAAAGAAAAGAAAAAGAAAGCATACGACTAATAATCTCTCATATAAGAATAAGCTTGAAAAAGTAATATGGGAAAATATTTGACGGAAATAGAAATTAAACAGATGAGAAAGTAGCAAGCGAATTTAACAGAAAGAAAGAAAGAAAGAAAGAAAGAAAGAAAGAAAGAAAGAAAAGAAAAGAAAAGAAACAGAAAGAAACAATACGACTAACAATCTCTCATGTAAGAACAGAGAAGTATGCAAGAAATTCATAGAGGTGTCGAAAGAAGTTCGAAAGTGTGAAAGAAAGAAAGAAAGAAAGAAAGGAAAAGAAAAGAAACAGAAAGAAACAATACGACTAACAATCTCTCATGTAAGAACAGAGAAGTATGCAAGAAATTCATAGAGGTGTCGAAAGAAGTTCGAAAGTGTGATACTGGAATAATATTCAAGAGAAGGAGAAATTAGGCACATGGGAAAGTAACAAGCAAATTTGAGAGGAAGAAAGAAAGAAAGAAAAGAAAGAAAGGAGGAAAGAAAGAAAGGAAGAAAAGAAAGAAAGGAGGAAAGCATAGGAGAAATAATCTCTCATGTAAGAATTTCGAAGTAAAACAGAAATTCCGAGAGAAATCAAAAGAAGTTGGAAAAAAGTAAAACTGTTACAAAAGTCAACGGAAAGTGAGAGCAAGAGCAGGAAACAAGCATGAAAGAAAAAAAGGAAGCAAAGAGGAAATAAAGAAAGAAGGAAAAAAATAAGGAAAGGAACAAAGCAAGAAATATTGGAGTAATTTATCATGCAAGATTACAGAAGTATATATTCATATTCATATTTAAACGCCGTTGGTTCACAATGCAATTCATCCGTGATAACTGTGAAGGCATTTGAAAAATTTTAAAAAATTCTGAAATTATTTTTCATTCAAACTTTTATTGCATTTTAAACTAAAAACAAATAATACTGTGTATAACAATATATATATATATATATATATATATATATATATATATATATAAAGAGAGAGAGAGAGAGAGAGAGAGAAAGAGAGGAGAGGAGAGAGAGAGGAAAACTAATTTAAACATAATCGAGCACGGTCGAAATTTGCAGGTTATAAGATTATATTGGTTCAAGTGAAAATGGGAATATTTTCAGTAAATTCAATATCCGATACCTTAACAATTTACATTTCCATCACAATGTTTATTAGAGTATTTTGCAAGAATTGTTCTATTTTATTATAGCTGTTAATCTTTTCTTGTATACAGTAAAATTTATGGTAAGAGAAAAATCTTCTATTCATCACTTAAGTCTTATTGCAGTATATTCTTAGAATTAATCTATTTTATTAATCTGTATTGTTCTTCATTGTTACTTGTGTCCAATAAGGTCTACGGTAAGATCGAATCTTCTGAACATCACTTCATATTTATTGCAGTATTTTCTAGGAATTTTTCTATTTTAGGACTATTGTGGATATATATTTTTTAATATCTTGTTTTTTAAACAAAGATATTTTTCTTCATAATTTACTACTTCATCATTATGGAACTAGAAAGTAAGACATCAGTTCATAATTTGTTGTGTTTTTCTGAAGTTCACCTTATGCATTACATAATAAGAAAAAAGAGTTTTCGCTTTTATTAGGACCATGATTTTTATTGATTCTTTTTGTCTTAACTGGTATCTTAAATATTGAACCTCTAGGTTCGTTTACTGCAGACTGCGCATGTCAATTCTCTGTTTTGAATGTAAGGCGGGCAATTGAGAGAACCACAGCCTACTTGTACTGGGTAGAGTAGTGCACCGTTTTCATCTCTGTAACCGGATGGATCAGCCTCAGGGTCTTTGTCAATACACTCGTAGGTAATCCTTCCCTTGTGGGTGGAATGACCGGCCATAAGATATCCAGAATACTCGCGGTCCCACCCGGGATAGCAGAGGTTTCTACCCGGAAGCATAATTACTGCAGCAGGTTCACTTGTTTGACAAACAGCACACGGTACATTATGGTCTTGAAGGGTTGGAGAATTTTTGGTTGAGAACATTCCAATTTTAGGTTGTAATTTGTACACGCTGACTTCATATTCTACGCCGTAGATGTAAGCAGAAGCTTCTGCGACAGAAGTGAAGTTAACCCAGAGTGGATCCTTAGGTAAACAGAGAAGATTACTGCCGCCTCCAGTGTGGGTGAAGTATTGGCCGCCTGCTATACCTAATAAAATTGAACACGAAAGAAAAACGGGGTTATGTTAAAATATATGTAAAGGCTACTAGGTTTCTTTAGACAACGAGATGAAAGCTAAAAGATAAAATGAAGAAAGGAAAAAAGAAAGAATAAAAAGAGGTAAATTTTTGTTCTAAGTCGCGACGCTTTTCCGCTTCAAATTTATCCAAAATCCCATTATTTCTGTGCAAATGTATATGCTGAAATCAAATCAACTGTCAGTTATTGGAGAAACTTACTATTTTTATCTAAATGCCCAGAAAAAACCGAACTATATCTTGCAGTTTTTCTCTCCTGTAATTTTCACGAAGTCATGTAATTAACTGCAGAATGACGTACTGCGTATGTGAACGAATTTTGACAGATTTTTGGTCGATTTTTCTTCATTTACTGATACTTCCGGCGATGTATTTCCGGTAATGAATGTAATGCGCTATTTTATTTCTACGCTTACTACTTTCTTAACATGAAGTACATCGCCGGAATTTTTAGTAAAGGAAGAAAATTGACCAAAAATTGCTGCCTACGTAACTATACGGAAGGGACGGATTAATACCTTTCCCAAGGGTACCAGTGCTTAAGTGAATACAGGGTATTCAACTGGAATTCGAACTCGTCTGAGCGATTTCTCTTTCCGAACCGATATCCACTGCACCGCAACGCACATCTGTCACTAGATGCTTCAAGCACCTGGTATTCCCAAGCGGTCACCCATCTAAGTACTGACCAGGCTCAACGTTGTTTAACTTCGGTGATCGAGCAAGAACCGGTGTATTCAACGTGATAGGCCGTAAGCCAATTTTGTAAATGTAGTATATCCAAAGGCTTAAGTCTCTGTGAAGTATCAACTAAACCTTCCACGAGTCGAAGCTGGATTAACTCGTTCTCTATTGTCATTTTCTTTCTTCCAAGTTCATTAAATTCACAATACCTACTAGTATCTCTTAGTCTACTAAGATATTTCCTAATAGGTTCTCAAGTCTCTTGTCTTAATACCAGAAACTTCGTCGTTTCGGCAATGACTAATCTTTTTAAAATGGTTGGATAGACTTTAAAATTCTTTATTTAACCTTTTTAAAGTGTAACGTTTCAATCTCTTCATAGTAAGTCATCAACGAGACTTGTTTAACAGCTCTACACCCCGCGGTGTCCAAAAATAAATCCGTGATTTGTTTTTAGTCGTCCTTCAATTTTTTTTATCCTGACCATTTCCTCGAAACACTTCAGCCAAATTGCAACCTCCTCCGGGTTTTAAAGGTTCAACAATTTTGTTATTATGTTAATAGTTGTTCATTCGAAGTTATGAGAATAAGTGACTCCTCTCCTCCCTCAAACTCAAATAGTTGATTTACTAAGCTCCGCTCAGATGTGGCCGAAAATATGGGATACCCAGTGAGGATCGAACTCACTACACAGTTGCAACTCGTTCTAGCAAGACACGCTTGGTATCTGTTACACGACGTCGAGGTGACACCTCTATCTCGTCATTATATATATATACATGACTATGCTAATTATTATTAGCTAGCTAATCCCACCTACAGTTTGAAAAAATACTGTTACAAAGATCAACGGAAAGAGAATACAAACACAAGAAAAAAACAAGCAAACACGTAATTGTTACGTGTTAAGTGTAACAAAAGAAAAAAAAATGATTGATTAAATCTCAGATAAACATCACATACAAATTATAAAATTTACAAAACACACCAAATAAAATATTTACAAATATTCATTTTTTTTCATTCAAAACAAGGAACACAGAGGTTATTACGAGAAGAGGAAGGTAAGGTGTCAAATATCTTTACCCAATTAAGTTGGCGAGGAAGTTGAGTGTTATACTTTTTGAAAATCCTTAAATGAGTATATAGAGAATAATTATTAGTTCGGTCAATGAAAGAGTTAAAATTATGTCTTTACCCATGTAGTTCCAAGAGCTTCTCTTTCAGGTTTTAGTTGTTCGGACTTTCTATGAGTTTATTTCGGTTGGATATAAATCCTTGAATCAGAATTGAAGTTGATAATGTCAGCAAATCCTTTTAACAACTCTTTCAAATTTTAGTCGGTACGACTTTTCTATGAGTTTCTTTCGGCTGGATATAAATCCTTGAATCAGAACCGGAGTTGATAACGTCAGCAAACCCTGGTAACAACTTTTTCAATTTTTAGTTGGTCGTCGACTACTTAGAGATTCTTTCGATTTGATATAAATCCTTGAATTAGAGTTGATAGTTTCAGCATATTCTGTTAACAACTCACTCCTCACTGCCCAGAACCTATTTTTATAGTTGCTATCACCTAATTTGCATATTTCTAGAACCTTTCGGATACTCTCGATTCAACTGGAACATTCTGGCATCTTCCAAAACGTTCTATTCCTAATTTCCCTATTTTTACGACTATTTATGATTTAAACTTTTTTGTAATTACAAAGAGGGCTCAATAGTGTCTCTTTCTACAATTTTTTAGATAGTATTATTATTATTATCATTATTATTATTATTATTTTTATATATAAGTGCATCCTCGTACCATAAAAAAAGGAATACAAAAAAAATCTATTATGCAAGAATACGCAAATAAGCAAGAAATTCATGGAAGACACGAAATAATTTTGAAAAATGTAATACTGGTAAAGTGGAAAGAGAAAGTAAGCGAATGAGCAAGAAACAAGCAAATACGTAAGAAAAATAGAAAGAAAGACGTTTTGTGACCTCGTCGCCAAGTTGTTGTTGTCCTGTTGGGGCCAAAACTAAAGACAAAAAGACAGAATAATGTTAAACAAATACGAAGACAGGAGTACAAACATGTAGAAAACAATTTTTGCTTGGAAAGTAAGACCAAAATGTTCTGTTATAAGTTGAACCGCTTCAGTGAATATCAATTCGCTTGTTTTACGGGGTAAGCTATAATTTACAAATTTGGTGTGCTCTGTGGTGCACAGTTTTCGAAGCGAGCCTTTTTTAGAGTCGGATTAATTTACGCAATATGTAGCGTATAAATCTTCGAATTTTTTAAAAATACGAGGCGAAGATCATATCCTCACCCAGAGATTATGTTAAAGTATCTATTGCACCCCAGATCGTGTTTTGTGAGAATGCATTTTCGTTTTCACTAATTTGTTTCAGTTTGCCAGTTTAAGTAAGTTTCTTTGCTCTTGTTGAGTTTGAAGCAGAATGTCTTCGGGTTTTTGATGTCTGAGTTCAGTTTGTTTTTGAATTTCCAGTTGCGTTCCTTGTCATTTATGTTCCTGTTGGTTTTGCTGTTCAAGTTGGAACTTCAGAAATCCGAACATGTTTATACGTGTCTTTTTTTAGTATTACCCGAAAAGAAATTAAATTCAACAAAAAAAAATAAAAAATAAAAAAAACTTAGTTTCTTAGTTACTCAATTACGAAGTAGCAATTAATAAAAGAGAATAATTCTAATTTCTTACCCACTCATAGAATCACGGGTGCTTTTTTATTCTCTCGAAAAACAAAACATGAATTCTCGTAGTTTAACGGCTCGCGTTCAAGTTCAGTGTAAGTTAGTTACCTTTTTTTTTCTTTTTAGTTAGATTTTCTTTTCTGGATTACCAAGTACTTTTGAGTAGGACAAAATGTGACGAAAATAGAATTGATTTTTCCTTCCTTTTCCCTTCCTGGATTGCCAAGTACTGTTGAAAATTATAAAGTGCGACGAAAACAGATTTTCGTGCGTACAATGTTGAACCTATGTTGACAAATTTAATGCAATCGTTCTGGGGTACTAAAGGGTCCTTAAGAATCCGGGTAATCCGTAAGAATCCACGTCACCAACGTTTTGTGGGCCAGAAACAAAGACAGAATAACGTTAAACATATATATTACAAACACATACCAGTGAGCGATTATTAGAGTGAATGTTTAATCTGGCTATCAGAGTTATCCTCTCTCTCTCTCCTAATAACAGAAAGAAAGAAGGAAAGAAAGAAAGAAAAAAGAAAGAACGAAGGAAGGAAATATAAAGGGCAACGGAAAAAAAGTTAGCACCTGAGCAAGAAACAAACACGAAAGAAAGAAAGAAAGAAAGAAAGAAAGAAAGAATCTGTTATGCAAGAACGCAGAAGTAGGCAAGAAATTTATAGAGGAATCGATAGATCTAAACTTATTTAAAAATTTGTCTGTGTGTGTGTGTCTGTTACGTATAGACTCCGAAACGGCTGAACCTATTTTCTTGAAAATTTACACAGTTATACTATAAGCGTCTGCGAATGTTCTTAGCTAGGTTTTGTGTCGACGTACCCCCGATAAATATCGAAAATCGAAAAAATCGGTTTATAGAAGGAGTGATCCGATTTTAATCAATTTTGATACACTCATAGAAAAAGACATAAGAAACGATATTCAGAAGTTTCAAGGTTGCAGTTCTTAGAATAGTGCAGAAAATCGATAATACATATATAAAAGGCAAGATGTTTTTGTGTGTGTCTGTTTATCTGCATGTATGTCTGTATATTTTTTCAGCCCTTTTATTTTATTTTTTGTTTCGGGTTTGGCTCTAAGTAGGTATAATTTTAGTTCTTAGTCACAGCCATGATACCATTTAATCAGAGGACTTATTTAGCCTTCAAAATTCAGTTTACGACGAAAAAAACTTATTTGATATCGATACCAGGAAATCAAAATTTGACTTAAATCCATTTATTTTTCTTTCAGTCTACGGTTTTGCTTTAACTGGAAACAACTATTGCATTTTAGTCTTTCGTGCCAACGTCCAAAGAGTCTGAGCTCCAGGACCATGGATTAGTTTTAAAGCTTTCATAACACCCGAGCAACGCCGGGCTATACTGCTAGTGCTCGGTAAAAGAAGTTCTGGTACGAAAGGCAACAGTAGAAGAAAGTAAGCATATGAGCAAAAAATTTGCAAACACGATATATATAGTCTGTATTGATATAGCATTTCATTCAATAAGTTTGTTATTTGGAGGTTGAGATAAACATAGACCAGATATATTATAAACCCAGGTGGAATCGACAATGGCCAAATTCCACCAAAATAAAGCAGAAGGACCCGATGGCATTGTAAAAGAGATGTTTATGCATTTAGAAAGCTTTGGCATAGACAGGTTCACGAAAATAAAGCGGAAGAATTTTAAGAGTGACAAGAGACAGAGCCAAGTGGATGTCCATGATTGCCTACGTCCTGACGGTACATGGCATATGAAGTAGTAGAAGAAGTGATACAGATATAGAAACAAGAAGTTGTTGAGAACTTACCATCATAGACGAGCGTGGATTTACTTGGGCAGACCGAGCGCCCCCACCGAATATACGTTGCCCCGGCTGAAATGAAAAATATGGTAAGCGGTGCTCAGACGGTCGGGGATTTGATGGTAGGCAGTAGACTGGAATGATACTAGTGAATTCGGGCGTCTGATGGCGATCAACTACTTCAGCCTTGTTAGCAACAATACGAAACCATTTATTTTCTATAGAAGAAAATTAGTAAATAAAATGACATAGTTTTGGTGACGGTGTTAGAGACAACAATTAATTAGTCTTTAGTAGGAACCAAATACTAAACAGGAAACAATTGAGGAACCTATTTTTCTTACTGAAGAAAAAAACTAGTAAATAAAATATCAGAGTTTAAGCAGAGATGTTAGAAGTTTATTAGAATTAAAGTAGATTTTAGAATTAATAAGAAACCAAATCCTAAACTGAAATCAAGTGATGACCCTCTACTTCTGTTCAAAAGATCCGAGATTTGTGTGAAACGGGTGTTAGACGAATATATTTACTTCTACGTTAGAAGTATTTCTGTTCATGATGATGGCGCAAATACCCGTTTCCTTACAAGAAACTTTCTGCATTTATTGACCGAATATTTAGCCTTACTGTCTTTTGAAATAAAATCAATTATTTTTATTTAAACAGTTTTTTCATGATATTACATTGCTCAATCTTTTCACTGTTATCACTCCTTCTAGTAATGATATGACATTATTTCCAAAAACTGTTTAAAGCTTCGTGAAAAAATAACAGCTCAAATATGTCACTATATTCCTTCTAGTTCCATGTCTTACCTGTTGCTGCTGGAATGTCCATGTGATAGGCTTTTTTTCTTATTTGATAAATCTTTTTGTGAATATGTAGTGCCTGCCTTTGGACTCTGATTAAGGACCTTTTTATTTAAGAAGTCATTATATGATTTTTGTGTACACGGAATTTTCAAAAATGTTTTTACAGTAAAAGTGAACATGATGGAATATCTTTGATGTTCAATGATCTTGTATTTTTCTGAAAAGAAAAATGATCTGCATACAGAAGGAAAGATACGAATATGGCGCCATTACTGAGAGTGCTGTTTGCAACTGTTTCACTAGGTTAAGGAATTAAAATTATCAAAAAGACTGAGGAAGTTCTCGTAGTATTGTAGGCCTTGACGATGGCTAAATTGAAAGGTGATTATTAATAATAATAATAATAATAATAATAATAATAGTCTACAGAAATGCGTCAGTTATCGCATGTGAGCATAGTTAGGCACTTTGAAACATTTACTTTTTTTTATTCATTTCACCCCATGCAAGGCAGTGATGCCACCAAGACAAGAAGTTTAGAAGAAAAACGAAAAAAGAAGAAAAGCGAAAAAAAAAAAAAAAAGGAATCATTAGCCAACAAAATGAAAAGTACACTAATCAAGGCCGGAGATAGCGATTGACATTGTATCTAAATTTAAAACCAAGTTTGGCTGAAAATTATGAAGGCTGAAAAATATTCCACAAACAAGAAATGCGAGAAAAAATAGGATAGAAGTTATGGTTTCATACAATCAATTCAGCTGTGAATTGATAAGTCGAAACTAGTCTTCTTCTTCTATGTGCCATGTCCCTTCAGGACGTAGACGATCATGGTTCTCCACGTCTCCCTATTTCTTGTGGCTCTTAGTATGTTTGCTCCTCGTACACCTCGCAACCTCTGTTCTGTCATCCACCTGATCAGGCCCTGCAAATATGTTATCCGCTGCCTTCCTCTGTCTCTTTTTCCTTCTATCTGGTCAGCCAGTATCAGGTTCTCCAAGCTCTCCTTCCTTATTGCATTTCTCAGGAACTTCAGATGTCTCTTCCTGATGCTCAGTATTAATTTCCTTTTTGTTGCCATTCTTTCCAACACCTCACCGTTGCTTGCATGCTCAGTCCACGATATCCGCAGTATCCTTCTGTAGAACCACATTTCCGCTGCTTCAGGTTTTGTCCTCATTTTCGATGATATTGTCCAGCATTCACTAGTTATTCACAAAACTAGTACTGCGTATGAATTCATAATTTTTTGGTACCATAGCAAAGAGTTTATCCGAACATGATGAAAGTATTTATAGAAAAGACTGAAAGCGACGGACGCCGAGACGCCATGTCAGAACCAATAATATTGCTGATTCTTCTTTGGATTTTATTAAGAATCTCTAAATATACAGTGAAAGCACCGGACCATATGTCAATGCATTATTTTATTCAAGGACAAACTGTAGACTTATAAATATGCAAGATAAATTCTTAAGAGAATGATTCTCCAGGACGACACAATAACCTGAGTTTCTTAGCATAAAACGTTATTAAATTTAATCTAGGCTTTCCATTCTATATTCTTTAAGAATGTTAGACTGAAAATGCAAATGAGTCTCGTAGGGGTTGATGCATACAAGATGACTTGTTTACAACATTGTGGAATATTAAAGGTCATGCAGAAAACGAAATGAACCATCGTTAGCCCATTTAAAAACCGGTCTGCATACGAATAAATCAATGCTTTTTATCATTGTGTATTGTGTGTTTTTGACCATAAAATCAGGTATTGAACAAGTGTTGTTCCCAACTAAACTAATAAAAGACAAGAAACAATGAAAAGTGTCCGGAATTGTTAAGTGGGGTTGGTGCCATCTTTCATCAGGACAACACTAGTCCGCACGCCCTCGAAAGAAATTGATACAGGTTAGTTGATATGACCTATTCCACCAGCTATATTCGCCTTCTCTTTTTGTATTACCACTTATTTTGATCCCTACAAAATTTTCTTACTTGAAAAAATTTAAAATCTGGAAGACTGTCAAAAGCATTGCATCCCGGTCATTACCAGAAATGCTACCGTGTTCACGAAGGATGGAATCATGCATCAGTCTCGAAGATAGAGAAATGTAGAGGAACAAAATGACACATATATGGTTGAATGAATCTATGCACAAATACGAAATTTTCCCCCTACCCAGTACCTTGGTTCGGTCTGGCTTGCTTAATATCGATGTGAATTCAACGTTGAGTTGTCAGGTTAAAACACACGGAAAACACCGGTTCTCATTCGAAGTTAAGAAGTATCGAATCAGATTAGTAATTGAATGAGGGCCCACTTTGGGATACCTGGTACTGTACGCGATTTCAAAATATATGTCGATTTTGTCATAATCCACAAAGGACGAATAAGCTGTAAATATATAAACAAATCAATCAGTTTTCGCCAAAGTTTCTCTTTGAAAACCGATCGTAAATGGTTGAAAATGCGTTGAATTCTTATTGTGGGCATCGAAGCTGCTTTTATTGTGATACTTTGTTGTCAAAGTATTAATCCGTAACTTCTCCCTGCATCTATGGGTTAAATAACAGGACAGATTAGGTTGAGAACAAATACACCTCAGAAAGTAATGGCAAACCACAGCGGGAAAAGCATGCCCAATCATTTATGTCTCTTTCGACACATGATCGTCCAAGCGTGTATCCCGTATGACACTTAACTGACTGACATTTGTTATACAATATTAAAAGAAATAAATAATGTTCACTGTATGAATGTAAATAAACTTACGTGCTTTCCGATTAATTTTCATTCTTTTATTGGTTCTTTTCAACAATTGAATATCCTGAAAACACCAAATAAACTATATTTAAAACAAAACATATAGATGTAAATTGAATTCATACACCAGAATCTTTTTTAGACAATCGAATCTTAATGTTATTGTAGTTTATTTCACTCAAGAAGCGTTTCGACTGTTCCATTCAATGATCTTCAGAATTCTGCAGAAACATCTTTCTGCCGAAAAATATCCGTGAAATGAAACAGTCTTAATAACGGGATCGTGTTAATAACACCAATAACACTGAGATTTTTCTCCTATGGGCGACGACCCGTCAGGGTGTGGACGAAAATGTCTCTTCACGATCTTTCTAAGCTTGGCAATGTTTATCATAGAAGCATTCCACATCCTGTAATGCCATCCAGTCACACAAGCTGTCTAGGTCTGAGGTTCGTTTGAAAAGTTCATAAACTGACGAAGATACGCTTATGAAATGTAACCAAATGTGGTTTAATTATCAACATAGTTCCTTGCGGTCAACACCCTTCTTCTATCTGTGTTACTGAGTTTAGCTCTCATTAGTGTAGAAGTTATTAACCGGCTGGTCGGAAATTACTACGGTGAATAATTTCGTACAGAAATGTATCTTTCATTGAACGACACAAAGCCGGCAAGTTTTAAAAGAAAATATTGCTCTGAAAGGTCAAGAATTGCGAAAATCTAAGTAAAAGACTGGGTTTCGTTTTGATGAACAGTGTAGCCGAAGTCAAAAATAAGCGCTCGAAATATAAACAATACGCATGAAGGAATTATTAAATATCAAACAAAGCTTTCTTATTTAAGAGATCAGATCAGAGAGGCAGGCAGACAGAACCACAAGACTGACAGATTGAGGTAGAGAAAGGAATAGAAGAGAAAACGAACACAATCCGTCAATTGCACTCGTATGCGTGTGTGTTATTGCTCCGACCAATCTCTATTCCACAACCACATAACCGTAGAAAAGGAATACATATATAAATGTATATTTTATATGTTTATATATATATATCTGTGTTCGTCGTTTTATCAGTCGAAAAGATTATCATTCTGTTTTCCAGTTTATTTTCGTCGAGTTAGTATGCAACATAATCTCTTCCCGAAAGAATATCAACGTAGGGGGACTGGGATTCTTTATTCTTGTAGTTAAGAATTCAACCGAAGAATTTCAAGTAAACCATTCTCATAGTTAAAAAGCAGGCGAAATATTAAGTATGGGAAGCTATTGGAATAAACCAATGACTTCTGTTATTAATTATAAGCATTTAAAGACATTTGTAGAGATTTCATAGTTTATTTTGTTCAGGTCAGGTTTTAACTGTTTTATGTATATTATAGAAATTATTATGGATGTCGCTAACTGGGTGCCCCGTGATTGGATGAAAAACAACCAATCACGGGCTACCTTTTTAGATTTTCAACAAACTTCCCACGTGAGCGGGTTTTACAAAATCTTTTCCTCTTTTGCTAGTCAGCACCTTACAGACAAGACGTCCTCGTCTGCTCTCTGTCATCTAGACCCAGGATAGGTGAGGTGATTTGACAGAAACTGAAGCACAGAAGTCATGGCTCTATTTCTTCAACCCAGCCATAAAGACACAGGAAATATAAACTGTTAAAAGGACGCGTCTTTCAGATAAATTCCGCAAACATGACTGTTTGCAAACTACTATCGTTTCTTCTTTTCTCTCTTTCCCTGTAAATACAAGTTTATAACATTTTCGTCTGTGTTTGTGTTCCTTTCTTCTCGCCGGTGTCACAATATTTGTTAAAATTGGGAAATTCCCAATAATATAGCTCCAAGAATTTTTAGTTTTTATTTATTGTTTTCATGTTTAAGTATAGTTAATATATATATATATATATGTGTGTGTGTGTGTGTGTGTGTGTGTGTGTGTGTGTGTGTGTGTGTGTGTGTGTGTGTCGTTTTATCAGTCGAAACGATCATTTTGTTTTTCAGTTTATTCTTGACAATTAGTATGCAACACAATCTCTTCCTGCAAGAATATCAACGTGGGGAGACTGGGATTCTCTCTTCTTGGAGTTGAGAATTCAGTCGAAGAATTTCAAGTAAACCATTCTCTTAGTAAAAAAGCAGGCAAAATATTAAGTATGGGAAGCTATTGGAATAAACCAATGACTTCAGTTATTAATTATAGGAATTTAAAGAGATTTGTAAAGATTTCATAGTTTATCTTGTTCCGGTTAGATTCCAACTGATTTATGTATATAGCTTCGAGTTTTTATTTATTGTTTTCATATTTATTATAGTTAATATATATATATATATATATATATATATATATATATATAATCATGTCACCCCAAGTAAGACATTCCACTGCCACTATAGCGCATGAGGTTACACAGAGCGATAGACGAGTTAGGATGTACATAGTGGGAAAGTTGGAGAGAATGGGTGTGGGTTAGTGTGTTAGGAGGTGTCTATTGACCTTACTTTTAAACTCCTAGAGGTTATAGCCGTCGGGGAAGCAAGCATGTGGAAGAGAATTCCACAGGCGGGAAGTGCGAGAAAAGAAGCTGTTGGAGTAGAAATTGCGGTTACATTTCATCGGTTTCACTGTAAAAGGGTGGGACCTAGTTGCCAATCTAATATCTCGTGCAAACTCACACCTAGGGGCACCAGTGATTTAAGTTCATCAGAGCAGAAGCCATGAAAATATTTATAGAAGAGGCACATGGAAGCTACGTCACGCCGGTGAGAGAGTGACTGCAGGTGGTCGGCTAAGTCGGTATCAATCACATTACAGAATTTTCGCTGTATTTAGGAGATCACTATTTACTTTACATTGAAATTCTTGGAGATTATAGCTGTCGGGAAAGCACGTAAATGGAAGGGAATTCCACAGGCGGGAAGTGCGAGAAAAGAAGCTGTTGGAGTAAAATTTGTGTTTACAATTTATTGGTTTCATAGTAAAAGGGTGGGACCTAGGTGATAATCTTGTGGCTCGAGTAGATTTATATATAGGTGGCACCAGTGAGATAAGTTCATCGAAGCAGAAGCCGTGAATGTCCTTGTAGAAGAGACACATAGAAGCCACACTCTGCCTGTGAGAAAGTGACTGTATGCCGAGATCGATCACATTGCAAATTCTCCGTTGAATTTTTTCAAGGACACCTAGGTGAATTGCAGGAGCACCCGAACAGATATGGCAGCAGTATTCAATGGACGGACGGATGGTAGATTTGTATATATGCAGGGATTGTTTCAGACGGAAAAAAACTTCCTGTCCCTGCACAGTGAACCGACCTTCTTAGCAGCGTATTTCGCTATGGATTCTATGTAGACATTCCTAGTGAGGTCGGTTGTGAGATTTAAACTGAGGAGGCGAAGTCTATTACTTTCAGGGAGACTAGCCTGATCCGTGCTAATCTGTGATGGTTAATAGATAGCAGCTTCGTTTTGGAAACATTAAAATTCACGACCCAAATCCTCCACGAATTGGAGGTCTTTTTCAAGCTTAGCGGCGTGGTTTGCTTTGTCAGCCTCGGTAGATTTTTGAACGAGACGAGATTAAACTGTAGCGTCGTCAGCGTATATGTCTACTTGGGATCTTATTACATCGGGGAGATCGTTAATGCAGATAAGGAAAAGTGTAGAACTTAAAATAGAGCTTTAGGGACACCCGCGTTTGTATGATAATATTGGGAGGCATGTCCGTTCAATACTACCTTAATTGTGCGATTAGAAAGAAATAATTGGATTAGGTCGAACAATTGTCCAGTTATACCATAGCCACGCAGCATGCATAGAAGGTCAGCATGCCAGAGTCTTTCGAAAGCATTGGAGATGTCTAAGGCTTCGTCATTCTTGTCGAGAGCCTGTTGTATATACTCAGATTCTGTGGGCTGTGGGGTGTCGTACTACCTCGGCGTTGATGATGGCTTCGAACACTTTGCCAAAGATCGGTAGGAGGTTGTTACGGCGGTAAATAGTGGGTCCGAGGGTTCTCCAGTATTCTTAAATATGGGAACTACAGAGGAAGACTTCCAACAGGCAAGAAAGCAGGAAGCAGATAGGCTGTAGTTGTAGAGCTTAGAGAGGACAGAGGAGAGTTCAGGGGTATATTTCTTTAGGACTATGATTGGGATTCCGTCTCTTCCACTCGCTTTATGAGGGTCAAGCTTAGAGATTATGCTAGAGACCAGTGAGCGGGTAATGTGGACGTCATTCAATTGGATCTCACTTCTAGGTGAGAAGTCGGGTATAGCTACTCCAGACGAATCCAGTCTCGAATTGGTGGAGAATCTGCAAGCAAAGCATTCAGCCTTGTCCGCTGAAAAGGTGAGGACCTCAAATTCATTGATCAGGGGGGGATACTGAGATTTTATTAGGGCGATTATTAGAGGGGATGAGAGGGATCACCAGTATTTTTATATGTTGAAACTACGGAGAAGGACTTCCAGCAGACAGTAAAGCTAAAAGCAGAGAGGTAGTAGTTGGCATCTATCTAATCTAAACTTATTTATAAATGGAACTTTGTCTGCGTGTGTGTGTGTGTGTGTGTCCGTTACCTATAGACTCCGAAACGGCTGAACCGATTTTCTTGAAAATTTACACAGTTGTACTATATTCGTCTGCGAGTGTTCTTAGCTTGGTTTTGTGTCGAGGTACCCTCGATAAATATCGATAATCGATAATCGAACAAATTGGTTTATAGAAGGAGTGGTCCGATTTTAATCAAATTTGATACATTCATAGACAAAGAAATAAGAAACGATATTCAGAAGTTTCAAGATTGCAGTTCTTACAATACTGCAGAAAATTTGATATCGATACCAGGAAATCAAAATTTATCTTACATCCATTCATTTTTCTTTCAGTCTACGGTTTCGCTTTAACTGGAAACAACTATTGCATTTTAGTCTTTCTTGCCAACGTCCAAAGAGTCTGAGCTCCAGGACCATGGATTAGTTTTAAAGCTTTCATTACACCCGAGCAACGCAGTGCTATAAACCTAGTAAAAGATATAATACTGGGGTCTGATTAAAAGAATTAGATGGGCCAGATTCACTGGGATTTATTAATGCCATAATCGCAATACTTACGTGTTCGCCTGATTTTCTCTCTAGACTGGCAATCTTGGAAGCTGAGTGGAAAACTGCTATCGTCAGGAAAAGGAGAGCCAAACAGGTAATTAAGCCGAAGGGTTTCAAAGGGAGATATCCGGAGAGCTTTTGAATTTTGTCGGAAAGGGCCATGGCGTTACGGAATCTGTGGTCGCTTCGGCCAATAACTGAGGAGAAAAGCAGCCTTATTTAAAAACAATGTCATTACACATAAAAAACCCATAATATTAAACCCATATTTTCACATCATACCTTCACATAGATATAGTGTAATATTTATATAAATATGTAAGAAAAATGAAATATACAAGAAACACTAATTTTGTCAATGCTTGCTTTTATTTATTTATATATATGTAGGAGACATATATATATATATATATATATATATATATATATATATATATATATATATATATACTTTAATCCAAAAGGAAAAGTAGGAAGATTTTTTAAAATTAATTTTTATAAAAAAATTTTTAATTAAATTTTATTTTTTTAATTTTTAATTTTTAATTTTTTTAAATTTTATTTATATCTAGATTTATCATTAATTAGATTGACTTAATTAAAGTTAATTAAATCATATATCTGCTTTTTCCCCTAAATATGGTTTTTCTAAAAATCTTTTTTTCTAATACTTTAACCCATTTATAAACGCTAGTTTTGTTTGACTCGTATCAAGCGTCTCTAAAATATGGAAACTTTTCTTTTTTCTTTTCTTTTTCTTTATCCTTCTCACCCCTTCCCTACTTTTCCTTCTGTTTTGCTTAACCCAATTCTCAATTTAACGCCACTTCCTATTCCATCCTTTAACCCCTTCCCCTTGTAAAACTAGACAAAGCCAAATTTTCCAATTTTTTCACTTACAACTCTATCTAAACGTAAAATTGTCCAAAATCTAAAAATAGACGTTGATTCCTAACGTTTTATTTTTTTTGTGACGTAAATTTTTAAATTGTTTACCTTCATTTTTTATTTCTTTTTTTTCAATTTGAAATGTGGTAGTTGCTGATGAGATATGAAATCTCTCTTAGGGATTTCATGTTGAAATGATCATTCAACAGTTTTGAACATCGACATTTATATATATATATATATATATGTAAAAAGAGAAAGGTGCGGACAGGAAGATAAACTGTACTGTAATTGCGGTTCCACTTTGACTAAAAGTCAGTCATTTAATAACCAGACGTATTACGGGCTTGGACGGTCATGTCTCTTTCGAGAGATGACTGACTGAGCAGAAGATTTTCCCACAGTAGATACCTATTACTTTCTGTGGTACGCTGTAGAACTCAGTCTGTCCTGTTATTTAACCCATAGCAGGAGAGCGAAGGGACGTATTAATATATTTGCCAATTGTATTTGCGCGTAACTGAATGCAACGAATTCAACTGAAATTCTAACTAATCAGACCATTTAACTTCTTCAAAAATTTGTGCATATATATTAATATAAGCATTATGTATTAATATAAGCATTATGTATCAATATAGGCATTATGTATTAATATAAGCATTATGTATTAATATAGGCATCATGTATTAATATAGGCATTATGTATTAATATAAGCATTATGTATTAATATAAGCATCATGTATTAATATAGGCATCATGTATTAATATAAGCATTATGTATTAATATAGGCATTATGTATTAATATAAGCATTATGTATTAATATAGGCATCATGTATTAATATAGGCATTATGTATTAATATAAGCATTATGTATTAATATAAGCATTATGTATTAATATAAGCATTATGTATTAATATAGGCATCATGTATTAATATAGGCATTATGTATTAATATAAGCATTATGTATTAATATAGGCATTTGTATTAATATAGGCATTATGTATTAATATATGCATTATGTATTAATATAAGCATTATGTATTAATATAGGCATTTGTATTAATATAGGCATAAATAATATAAGCATACAAAAAATAATTTCTCAAAATGACATGAAGTAAAATGAGTAAGAGGTAGCAAATGTAAAATTAAAAAAAATGTTCTAAAGCAGAAACAAAAATTACCTTTATTTTTTAATAAGTCCAGAAAAGTTTATTACAATGTGACAATTGTCTGATTTTTGCAAGAATTTCTCAATCAATAAGTTTTTCAACTCAAAAAGAAGGTAAAATTTATCGAGTTTTACATTACAATATATATATATATATATATATATATTTTAACCAAAATTTTGAAATTTTTGTTATTTCCAAAAATTAAAAAAATTAAAAAAATATCTTTACACTAAAACATCATTTGGCCTCCTCTTTTTTACACAAATGTTTTGATGATAAAATTATTTTTATTATATTTTGTTAATTTTTCATCATATATCCGCTTTTTTGGTAGGGGGGATTTTTTGGTGTGGGGGGGATTTTTTAAAACTAATCCATGATTCCTTATTTTATAAAAAAAACAATTCATTTTTTCTTACCATATAAAAACAATCCATTATTTTTATTATATCGAAAAAAAAACTAATACGGAATATCTTTTTAAGGGAGGTAAATTGAATAATTATTTTGAGTTAGCTCCCATGAATTTTAAAATTGAAAAATTCTCTAAGAAATTATCGAAATAAAACTTCTAGGTGCCCTGTCCTTTTTTTTTAGATGATCATGGCCTTTCTCGTCTCCCTGTCCCTGGTGGTTCTTAGCACGCTTTCTCCTGTAACATCTCGCAACCCTCATTCTGTCATCCACCTGCTTAGACCCTTCAAATATTTTATCCGTTGCTTTCCTCTGTCTCCCTATCCCTCTATCTGACCTGTTAGTATCAGGTTGTCCAAGCCCTCCTTCCTCATTGCATGTCCCAGGAATTTTAACTGTCTCTTCCTGATGCTCAGTATTAATTTCGCTTTTGTTTCCCTTCTTTCCAACACCTCATCATTGCTCACATGCTCGGTCCATAATATCCGCAGCATCCTTCGGTAGAACCAGATTTCAGCTGCTTAAAGTTTTTCCTTCATCTTTGTTGATGTGCAACATTCACTGCCATATTAAAGAACTGACATTACATAGCAATCTTGAACTTTCTTCTTTGTTTCTAGTGAAAGTTTCTTGTGTCTTAATGCTTTACTCAGCTTCTGAAACGCGTCCTTAGCCATGTCAATTCGCCTTCGAATCTCTGTGTTAATCTTCGTTAATTTCCGTAATATGGAATTAAATAAGTGAATTTGTTAGAAAATTTAAAATTTAAAATACAATATATATATATATATATATATATATATATATATATATATATATATAATCTATGGCAGCATCTTGTCACTAATTCATTTTTGATAAGTAGATTAGGTCTATTTATATTGTTTAAGATGACAAGTTTTTCAAAAAGCTATAAGTTGCATCTGTCTCCTCTTCCATTGTAGATTAAGTTTTAGCGGTAATAATTAGACTCTTTATACACTCCTGATCAAAAATTTAAGACCACTTAAAAAGCTTTAAAATATATATTTTTTTTTTACGGATAGATTTTAAACTTCTCCCACTTAAGTTTACCAATGCTACAATCTAAAAGGTTATGGAAACAAAAAGCTACATTCCAAACATTTTATTTAGAAATTTACATTTTAATAAAATGAAACGATTTACACATGATCAAAATTATAAGACCATAGACAAAAATTCTATGAAATTGTACAAAAAGTGTATGAAAACATTCAACAACCAAATTTAATAATGAGTTCTACCTCCACTGCTTTTGATGACTTCAACAATTCTGTCGGGCATGCTAGAAATAAGCGTTTCAATTAAGGTGCTGGGGATGTTGCTCCAGCTTCTGAAGATGTCTTCACGAAGTTCATTTTTTGTTGGATATTGTTTGCCATTTCGATAAACATCTCTTGTCATCCATCCTCAAACATTTCCAATTGGGTTCAAGTCTGGTGAGCATGCAGGATGTACCAAGAGATGGACACCATTTTCTTGTGGAAAGGACAAGGTTCGTCTTGCAGCATTATCCTGTTGGAATAACCATCCATCCCCACACAAACGATGGCCCTCCGTCATTAAAGATGCTTTTTGTAGCATGCTAACATAACCAGCCACTGTCTGACGACCCTGCACCACATGGAGCTCCATCGTCCCTCTGTAAGAAAAGGCACCCCATACCATTAGGGACCCTCCACCACTATGACGTGTGGAAAAAATTTCAGGAGGCATGTTTTTGTTATGCCAATATCGTTGGAAGCCATCAGGACTATCTAGATTGAATTTTTTCTCATCAGAAAACAGGACTTTCTTCCACTTCTCAACATCCCATATTTGGTATTTACGACCAAACTTTAAGCGGTCCACCTTGTGACGTGGAAGCAGCCGAGGAATTTGTTTACCATTTTTATTTAACATGTTGTTTTGTCGTAAGTGTCGTCTGATGGTTTACTGAACTGCAATCAGCTTCTGTGACTGCCTTAATTTGACTAGAAGTAAGTCCCCCGTCTTTCATAACAACCCGTCTTATTCTCCTACTCAATGCAGGAGAAATTTTTGGGGGGCCTACCAGAGGATTTCTCTTTTGCAAAATTCTCACTGTCCTTTAGAAAGTTGCTAATCACAGTTTTACTGCGATTTACCTTAGCTGCGATCGCCCGCTGTGACAAATCTTGCTTATGGAATTCTAGAATTCGAGAACGCGCAACTTCGGTAGGTTTGCTTGCTTTAGGCATGGTAACACCTTTATGCAGTGATTGCTAATCTCTAACTGAACTAAAAACATTGGAATTACCATAGATCTAACAATTTATACCCCTGGTCTTATAATTTTGTTCATGTGTAAATCGCCTCATTTTATAAAAATGTAAATTACTAAATAAAATGTTTGAAATGTAGCTTTTTGTTTCCATAGCCTTTTAGATTGTAGTATTGGTAACCTTAAGTGGGAGGAGTTTAAAATCTATCCGTAAAAAAAAATTTCTTTTTAAAGATTTTTAAGTGGCCTTAAATTTTTGATCGGGAGTGTATATAATATGAGAGCGATCTTTATTTTTATTTCTATTTTTGATTTTTTGGGGGAGGGTCTTTATTTGGGAGTTTCATTCGTGTAAAACCTTCTGTACAATAAACACGGAAGCTGATGATGGTTCGCCTGATATAGGCCCACGCTTGTACTTAACCACGGAATGACGTGTCTGTCTTAATTTTTACATATATTTCCTGCATTTGTATTTATATACATATATATTTAGTGCTCTCCTAGATAGTTATCCTACTACTTTATGTATAGGATACTTCTTTGGATTCTTCTATATCTACAACGTATATATATATATATATATATATATATATATATATATATATATATATAGCACTTAATTAGCTAGACGAACCTACCTAATTTTCTCCTAATAGGATCGTCAGGGAATGCTGGCCAGTTTAGGAAAAACCTAGGTAGGTTCGTCTGGCTAATTAGGTGCTATTAATGGTGCTCTATTTGTGTATTGAGCACTTTTTGTTAGATAGTTACTCGTGTCGGTTATTGGGGGGGGAGGCTTCGTGCTGATTTCTGTCCGAACACTTTTGACAGACTTTCAAGTCCTAAGCTCTTTCTTTTTAAAATAAAACATTTGTTCCTTCGTTCTAAAGTTTTCGAGGGAGGTTTTCGAGACGTGTTAATTATATATAATCACGCTTATATTTATCTATACCGAGAGTCGTAGCTTAGAGGGAGAATCGCCGACGAACGCCAATTCGGTCGGGTTTCAATCCTGGGTAAAAAGCAATCGGCTGTCCAACTGTACTGATGAGCTGTGATTCAGCGAAACAGATCTGTCTGTGGCTGACTTATATATATAACATAACTTTTTTTTTTCGTCGTTCGTACGCATGTGTATTTGCTCTGACATAAAAAAATGAGTCCGATGAAACGTATTAAACAATATTGTTTTTAATATGTATGAATATATATATCGTCATCTAATAAGTAGAATCGCCGACTGATGTCAAATCGGTCGGGTTTCAATCCTGGCTGGAAGCAATCGGATAGCTAACCGTACTAATAAGCTATGATACAGAGAAACAGGATTGTCTGAAGATGGCTACTTACGCTCTCGTCCATCTATTGGTAATTCTTATAGAAATGATGGTCTTAAAAAAACTGTAGCTAAGCACCGCTATCCACATCGTTCATTCAGTCATAAATTTGAACCCTCTCGGCTACTGGTGTGTGTTTAGATTGTGAATATAACACGCTAAATTTGTCTTCCTTCCTAGAGGTAGAATCGATACTAATGTCAAATCGTTCAGGTTTCAATCCTGGCTGGTAGCAATCGAATGTCTAGTGAAGATCTGTGATACCCCGAAACAGGACTGTCCGCGGATATATATATATATATATATATATATATATATATATATATATATGTGTGTGTGTGTGTGTGTGTGTGTGTGTATGTGTGTGTATTTAGTTAGTAAATTTTCTTTTGCGCATGCCATTTCTAATATCACGCATGTTAGAATAAAATAAATTTTAAACATTGTGTCTGCGTATTTTAAATAAAATCCGTCCATACTCGCAAATTATAATTAAAAGATGTGAAAAATGAGCTGGAATTTGACAGTTTATTTTATTATTTATTTCTCGATGTTTCCAAGTACATTCAATCTTCTTCCGAGATCCTCTTCAGGGGTGTGAGTTGTTGGAACAAAAATAACCGCAAAACTGTCTGGTTAAAAATTACGGTAAATTTTCTTCTTGCTTGAGACGTAATGGTTGACAAATAGCTTAGCGTTCATTATTACATGACAATAATTCAAAATGGATTTTTTTATGTTGTAATGTCATTGGTCAAACACGAGCTAAAGTATGAATAAACTGTTCTTTTTGTAAACATTATAGAGCATTACTATAGTATTCATGGCTGATTCTATTAATTGACGGCTTAAGTTTTGTTAATGAATATTGCCTCGTGGATGTGAGCTTGCTTTTGTTTTTTTGTTTTTTGTGCAGTATAATTGTGTAATCGATTATTATTTTTTATATTGTGAATGTAAACAATAATGTTATTGTAGATGTCTGGAAATGGACGAATGGTCAGACATGTGTCATGCAAGAGGTTTTGTGATTATAATTGTTGTAAATCCAACATATATATTAGTTTTCTTTTGTCGGAGATACATTCTCCCAAAGGACATTTGAATTGATACATAATGTTCGTTTTACGTGATACATGAGCTGATGGGGAGAAGATGCTAGGGATAATTAAATTAGCAGTATTTTATTTTTATAATATATTATTAATTTTAATTTCTTAAGATCAATGGGAGTTATATTAGTACAAATGAGATTTTTTATGTTTTTTTTTTATCTTGTTTCTAGTTATCGTGGTTCTGGTTGCAATAAAAGTGTTTGATATGTTTAGGGTCTTTTGAGAAGTACCACATTATGTTTGATTTGTGTTGAGATTTTTGAAATATCGTCTTTTTTGTTCATCTACAATGTGGCGTGAGAAATCATTATAAATGAATGTCTGCTTAATATTTTTAGTTCAGAGTAAAATATCATTTTTGCGAAGGAGTTGATTTGTGCTTGGTTAATTAAAATGTGTACAAGTGCTATTTTTGTAGTATTTAGGGCATTCACTCTTACATTTGGGAGTGCAAGAATTATTGCTGGTTGTTTTTTTTATATGGGGATGTAGTAAATATGTTATTGTTTGTGTCTATTAAAATGTCAAGGAAATAAATTTTGTTATCTTTGTTATGTGAATTTAAGGACAGGTTTATGAAAGTTTTTTTGGAGTTCTATTATTTCTTCTAAGTTTTAAAATAACATAAGAATATAATCTATATATCGTACGTAGATGGAAGTCTTTTTAGTGGTGCTAAATATATTATTCTATAGGTTGGCCATGTAGAAATTGTTGAAGGTTAGACCTAGAAATGAGCCCATTGAAACACCGTCCCGTTGCACGTATACATTATTTGTGTGATCATAGAACGAGACCTCGGTGGTACAGGTTAAAATATTTTGTTTTTTAGTATTTTGGGTTAATTTTCAGTTAAGGCAAAGAATTAACATTATATATTTTGATAATAATATCAATGTTTTTTCTAACAGGAACGTTAGTGAACAGATTTTCAACGTGAAGGGATGCTATGGTTTCATAATTAGTTTTTTTCGTTTTTAATATTTTGCATAAGTTTTTAATATTTTGTATAAGTTCATAAGTTTTTTTATATTTGTATAAATTCAAGAGTTGATTTAATTCTGTATTTGTTATATATATTGTATCCAAACACACAAGCCTAACTTTTCATTTTGCTCTATTATATCACAAATACCTCTCCTATATACCAAGTAACTAATACGCTTAATCAATGAATTACACCATACATATCTAACAAATACTACTTTTAACGAAAGTCCCATTCTATGATCACAGAAAAATAATATACGTGCAACGGGAAGTATAAATCTTTATATTACTAAGGTTTTCCGTAGAAATTGTACATTGATAAACAATAGATTCTATAAGGCAATTTTTTTTCAATGGACACTTTATAGGGTTTCTACAATTACATTTATTATTGTCTAAATTATTGATTTCAGTTTTTGAATGATTCCCTTTTTCATAAATAAATAAAATACGCAAACGTCGTTGATTTAATGAAAAAAAAATTAATTATATATTACACACCATTTAAAACTGCTAACCTCATCGTCAAAAATATCAATTGATCTTTAAGATCTAAACTACAAAGAACCAATATTAATTATGAATTAATATGTCCTTCGTGTTGTCGATCAATCTATATCCAAATTTGTAAACAATTACACTGGACGCATTACCACGGGGTTAATGAGAAAACTCATGTTCTACCATAGTTCAATTTAATTCCATTTATGCTCACACGGAGAACTTCCAAACTCTGTCCGTAACTTACTTGTTGATTATTCAAATATAATAGCATAATTCACATGCAAAAAATAAAATAAAAAATAAAAATAAAAATAATGGAAGCACTATTAATAAAAAATAAATATCCAACACTTATAAGTATCTACTATGAACAAGGCGAAAATGTGCTTTTCGTGTTCGGAATATTACTCTCTCTCTCTTTCTTTCTCTCTCTCTCTCTCACACACACACACACACACACACAGAGTGGAATTAATAACACACACATGACTTTACGTACATAAATATCCACCACACATATTCTGTTACACGTAAAATAAAGCTGATTCTGGATAATGGCTAAACGCATAGCCGAAAGTGATCGGAAAAAAACATTTAGACAATTTTCATATCTCTTATTTTCTGAAAAGAAAAAAATTATTAAAAAGATTATAAAAAAGCTTAACCATAATAACTTTTCTGTCATTTTTAATGAGACATGCATAAAAGCGAGATTGCTGACAAAGTACACTATATATATATATATATTCCGGTATCTTTAGCAGTGAATCGAATAAGATTTCAAATTCGTGTATTATGTTTCTCAGTGGGGATTTCAGAAGTAATGGATGCGATGCTTTTTGCGATGGAAATAAAGTGTAGTTACTGATAAAAAGGGAAAATGGAATCTTCTAAATTCTTGTTTAGAAAAATACTAGTTTACATAAAAAGGAATTGCTCCAGCCCACAAAAAATAAGAATACAATTTTTTTTATTTTCATAATTTTTGGGGCCCTCTTCCTCGAATTTTAAACTCTCTTCTCGTGAGACAAGCTTGATCTAACGAGACACGCTTGTTAATTGTTACCCCACGCTGAGGTCCCCAAATGTAGTTTGTCTGATTATTTAGAATGAAAATAGCAATAAAACGGCGAGAGGCTTGCGATGTTTCGTTTTTGAGAAAAGCATGAGGCTTCAGCTTTATCTCATTACGTATCTAAAAGGGATTTTGACTTTAACTTAGTTAAAGATTTAATACAACACCTATTTAGTTAGATGCGTGTTCATCCAGTCCTAATTATATAGTCACACCTCCCTACAAGTATCCCTTTAGTGCTATATTGCTGCAGTAACCATATCGTAAATGAGAGCTGGAGATGTCAGTTCGTCCCCGACCAACCAATTTTACCACATCTTCTCCCAGCGGAGCGAGCTTGTCTCGGTGTCTAGATCGACCACTCAGACATGATGTTTCTGACAGAAAAATTTCAGCTGCTTTACTTCATTGGGGAGAAGAAAAAATAATTTCGTTATTTCGAGTGGCTCTTCAGACTTATTGACAATATATCTATCTCTGTTTCCCGATTGCTACGTGGCATGAACTCTCTGATTTACCCACTTCAATTTCTTGGTTTTTATTTCTTTTCCATTTGACAAATGCGTATTTACATCTTTCTCATTTGCTAATAAAGAATTTCCTGTGATCACACGTTTGTCGTTGACGTAGACCCTAAATTAAAAAAGTATCTCATTGTGAGCTGAAATAATAACTTACCTTTTCAGACGAGTGTTTAGAAGATGCGATGAATCTCTGGATGAGTTTTTTGTTGTTGACGGAAACAATCTGGTTGATTTTGTCTTGATCATTGTCTTGATCATTGTTTTTATAGTCTGATCTGACATTACTTAATCAGTTAAGATCTGAACCTCATTTGCATACACCTTTGTGGAACATTGACTGACTTATTCGAAGACCTTTAGTGACCTGGGGAATGT